>JAWNPI010000085.1:10627500-11000000 GCA_035047625.1 Drosophila mettleri
ACAGAAAAAGCAGGCTATGCAAATATCTGCCTCGGCTGTCGCCGTTTTACGCACCTACACGCTTTACTCACACTCATATATAGCTCACCAAATATATACATATATATGTATGTGTGCGCGTGATATACTTCCTATATTTACATAAAAATGCACTCGATCCTGTCTTTGCCCGCATGTGTGTCAATATAAATATATATATTTACATTTGCCACACGCAAACACACACACACATACACTTACACGCTTACAGCTCTGCTACTTATTCGCACATTTGGCCTAACAATGTTTTCTGTCACACTTCTCTCTGTGTCTTGCTTCATGTCTAACATGCTAAGCGTCTAATCGGCTTTGACTTTGACTTTAATTTTCGCCAGCTTTTGTCAGACTTTTTCCCATACAATTTTTATACTCGTTCACCAAATTGAAATGGAGTGTATTGGTTTAGTCAAATGCTCAAAATCATATCTCATTTTGTTGACAATTTCAAACTAATAAATTTTATAGAATTTTTAGAAATATTATTTAGTCAGCTGCAGCTCTTAAGCTTTAACATTCCTTAAAATATTTTAAAAAATTTACTGTGAAAGTGCTTGAGCACTCACGTTGATTTTCGCCATGAATTTCTCTTTTTTGCAAACGTTGGAGCTTAGCAAATCATATAAAAATAATTTATAAAAGTAAAAATTGTAATTTTATTATTTCAATATATATATAAACGAGCATTAGGCAGTTCGTTACGTCCTATTACATTTTGCTTACATATAAATCTTTTTTTTCTCTTGTCTTAGTCTAATGCACTCTGTGGCAATATGTGGCCATATCAAAAGGCTGCTGTGCCCCACTCGCCCCACTCGCCCGACTTAGCTTTAGCAGAGGTATTCACATTAGCTTGACCCACAGCCTAACTAAGGCTTTTTGACACCAGCCCAGCTGCATATATATACAAACATATATATTTATATATTGACTATATACTGACATTATACCAGATACAGCTAGTTAATTGGCTCGTCTGGCCGGCTCAGCGGTTGGAGCTTAGTTCAGACAAAATTAGCACAGGTCTGCAGATTCATTATTCTTTATATTAAATGTAAAAAAATAAAATTTTGTTTAAATAAAAAAATAAAATACAAAATATTTAAAATTATGAATTAGGTAGAAAATATTATTTGAATAAAATTACAATTGATTTGCATTGCAAATAAATATGTAAATATAATAAATTATTTTATTTTAAGGTTCCACATATGCTAAGCCACAATTTTATTCTATTTACTCGAAGTTTTCTTATTAAATTCCATATAAATGCGTGGCAATTAAATAATGCTATGAACTCTCAAAAGAAATGAGCTAATTATAAGAAAAGCTGCACTTAATAGCACATTAAAGCCAACTAGTTTATGTAATTAAGTTAAAAATTGCTAGTTAAAAGGGAAGAATTTAAATCGAGAGTTTTATCTAATTTCATTCTTCATTCTCTCTACTAAGCCAATTTGCATTTTTTTACGCTTAAGAGTTAATGCAGCTGAGGTATGCTAAAGGTATGCGTGCTGTGTGGGATTAAAAGGGAAGAGAAAAGATAGAGAGCGAGAGGGAGAGAGAAGAAAAGAGTAACCACAACATAGATAGCGCACTGACATGTATATATATATACGTATCTAAACCGCAATTGAAATCATCAACAAATTATATAAATTTTATTTGAATTTTATTTTTAGATAATCAAAGTTGGAATTAAATTAAATTTCAAATAATTGCTGCAATTGGGTTAAGCTGTAAGTATATAAATGCTGTATGTATATATATATATATATATATGTATATATATATATTTAATTGAAGTTGCCAGGCACAATTTGATTGGCTTTCAGGCAGTCAGGCTTTATCTTGTAACGTATACGCAACGTGGCTAATTGTGGGCCAGTTGAAAACTTTCGGCACAGTTCTCATTTGTACACATTTAGCTTCAGGCTAAACATGGGTAAACGTGTGGCGATGGATGGGGGGCAGTGGCAGACGACATCAATAATAAATGGCATTTGGCAAAAGTTGTAAACCTTTTTCGGCACTTATCTGTCACACGTCACACAGCGCCAACATCATTTGTCAGAGCCACAGCAAGCAGGAGGCAGAGGAGGCGGGCAGGAGTCGTGCAGAAGTCATTGCCGTAGCCAGGCACCGGGCACAATATTCTCTTGTCACGCTCAATTGTTAAAAATGACAACTAATTAATTTCTGTCCAGCTGAGCTGACCAACTCTCAGCTGTGTGCGTGTGCGTGTGTGTGTGTGTGTGTGAGCCACTTGGTTTTTGCTTGGAAAAAAAGGGTTGCGAAGCTGGCTGGGCGTATGCGTGTTTTTATGCTAAATCTGATAATGCATAGATAGACATGGCATACTTGAAAGCTGTTCACAAATGACTTCATTAGAGGCCACGCCCATTATAAAAAAGGGGGCTGTGTGTGTGTATGTGTGTGTGTGTGTGTGTGTGTGTGTGTGTGTGTGTGTGTGTGTAAACATGGCCCGCAACCAGGTCGCCAGCACTTAGCGCAGATAAGCAGCTCAGCTTTGCCCGTGCAATGAGGCTTTGGCAAGTGGCTACCAGCTGGGGATTAAGCCAAGAGCAAGATGGAGAATGGCAGTGTAACAGAGATAGAGAAAGAGAGAGAAGAGAGAGAAGAGATAGAAGAGCTGCAGCGAGCTTTGCTTGCTGCACAAATGCCATCATTAACTGAAGCTGCCTGCTGGCGTTTGCATTGTTTGACTTCGGCTTTCGTAGCGCTAATGATTTGACTGTGTCGCAATCGCAGCCACACACACACATACATACAAATATATACATCTCTTTCCGCTATGCCTGCTGCAAGTGCTCCCTGTGGTCAGCTTAATGACTCGCCACAAAACAGAACAAAAAAAGAACTTTACTAACTGCATTTAGGTGCATTAAGCGTCATAGCCAAATAAAACACATGTTCCAAGCTGTTGACTACTTTGACTTTGCTCACTGCCACGCCCCCCACCCGCTCCAATGCCGCAATTTGTTGCCAAGCTGTATTTATTACAGCACTGCGGCTGCCGCACAGCAGGAGGAAAAGGCACAGCTTCAACTGTTGCCCTGGTTACATAGAGAGACATATATATGTATATATATATATATACATTAACTCCTACATAGTTGGCACTTGGCTACTCCCAAAAACTTTGAGACTAAGTTTCCGTATATATATATATATATACTACTATATATTATATAATTCTTTTTTATATTTGCGCCCCGTTTTGTTTGCTGGCGACTCTGCAGTTGGTGACATTTTCGGCAGCCAAAAACTTTTGAAGCAGCCCAAGGGGTGGCGGTGGGGGTTGGTGCAAAGTGCTCGTTTGGCTTTTGAGTGGAGTTCATTACGAATGCCGCCACGCTGCGCCGCGTGTTGACTTATGCATAATTACTGTTTTCTATAGCCAAAGCAGCCGCTGGCCAAAAGCACAAGTGGGCAAGGCAAGGCAAGTGGTGGGGGAAAGGCAGACTGAAGGCTAAGTATAGTAGCAGAGGCAGAGGCAGGGGGGCAGAATAGGCAGAGCCAGCAGCATAGCCAAGGCAGCTTGGACCTACGAAAGTGTGGGACATATTGCACTTTGTTTGGCAGCGCAAATTTTGTTTTTGCCGCTGCCAGGCAACTAAGCAGCGGCAGAAGCAGCAACCGGCAAAAAGGTTTGCTGCAGCGTTTCATATGCTCATTTGGTGTGCATGACGCACTGACCTGTTTCAAATGCAACAAAACGAAAAACGTTTTCAAGAAGAAGAGCCAGCAAAAGAAAATGAACAAACAACAAAAAAAAGGCACTTGGTGCAGTCAACTGAATTCTTAGACAGCTTGGATAGCCGGACGCAGCAAGTGAACTGCTGCCTCTACTTATATAGCATACTTTTTAGCGCCCGCTGCAAAGTTCATAAGACTCAGCGTAAGCTGTAGGGTATTTTAAGCTTTCACCAAAAATATGTGTAGACTCAAGCAGCTTCTAATGAACTCAGCTAGTGTCGTTACTAATATGTGTAGAGACTGCAACTAAACTAATCTGAATTAATTATCAACTTTCTGTTGTTGCTAAGAAAGAAAGAATATATATAGAATATAAAATATAGAAATATATATATGTATATAGCATATGTATAAATATATAGATTTTGATTACAAGTTTTAATATTTAGACTTTTAAAAAATTAAAATTTAGTTTCAATTCAACCTTATGAAAGACATATGAAGCATTCGTTTTAATTCACTTTTTAATTCGACAGTTTGCTAAATATATCTATCTTTATGGGTAGATTAGATAAAATATAAACAAAATAGACAGAAAAATAAATAGCAAGATACAAAGATAAATTGTCAGATAGTCAGAAATTTATAGATATATGAATAGCTAGGAAGACAGACAAATAGATTAATTGATACTAAATCATAAATTTATAATGAATTTTAGTCTGAAGCGATATAGCTTATATATACGTGTCTTAGTATATATAAACTTATATAAACTTGACCAGTTTAATTAACTTTTTGATCAACTTCATGAGAATTTTTATCATAAACATTCATTTTTATATATTTAAAATAAAATAAAATGTATATATATAAAAAGCAAAAATCCTGGAAAATATATAAGAGTTCAACAAAATTCCATCAAAAATGGAGAGAGAAATTGAAACAAAAAATAAAATATATTTATATCCCGCATTTCAGTTGAGTTTCTCTAGAACTTGCACAACATTATTTAAAATAAATTTATGGTGAATCTTTGAGCTGCTTTTTAACTGACCCTTAAAATGTAATAAAAATTAATGAAAATATATCCAATTGACTCAAGGAGGAAAAGAGCGAGCTGAGTGGGTGTGTAGTTTAGCTGCAGAGTAAATTTAAATGATATATAAAGAGTATTATACAATCATGTTCCTAGAGGTCATCTGGCAGTCGATCAATGCCTGTTCGTGTTTGACTAAATGACCAAAGCTGCGGAAGCCTTAAACTGAGAGTGGGTGGGGGACTAAGCTGGGTTCGCTTGGTTGGGTGGTCAGTTTGCTGACGTTTGGGATAAAGTCAAGCGGATAAACAAGAGATTAAAATGTCATAAACAATGCTTTTTGAGCATCCAGCTAAAACAACTTAATGAAAGCTGCAGGTCACACAGGCAGAGCCAGAGCCAGAGCCAGAGCCGGAGCCGGGTCCAAAGCAGGGGCCGGAGAGCAAGCGTAAAGTGTTACGTAAAACTATATTTGCGACTTGAAAGTTTTTGCAAACAATCAACACGAATACATAAACACAAGCACACACACATGCTCACACACACACACACAGGGGCATGCCATATATCTTTAATTCTTATATGAAGCCGAGCCGGCAGCCACAGCAACAAAATGTGGCAAGAGGCGCAGTCAATAAATTTTCATAAAACTTTTGATTTGTATTTATGAGTTTTTTTGGTGCGCTGGCAACTGCGGGGAATTCAATTAAGTCGATACGATTTGTGCTTGTTTTGGTTTATATATATATATATATTATTTTTTTTTTTTTTTTTTTTGTATGTGTGTAAAACAATTGAAAAACTTTATTGTGGGCGGGTTGGGGCATACATAGATGATTTATATTATCATACAAAGGGCATACAATACATTTTCGCCTAATGACAAAATCAAAATTTGGCTTAGCTTAAACAATCTCACACACATTCACACAGACACACACGCAAACAGAAACAGTCCTTAAATATAATTTTTGTGCATTTTCTTAAGCAAAATATTCCATAGAAGGATGAACAAATGCAGCTGAAGTCGTTGCAAGCAAAACTATATAAATACTATATAAATAATTATAATTTAATTTACGGCTGCAGAGCCAAGAGGCAGTTGTAGCAGGTGCACATGTGTTTGTTCTTCTTCTTGTTTGATGCTGAATGCGACACTCTGGCCTGGCTTCCCCTCGACTTTGCGGGCATAAATTTTATACATTGTATGATTTATAAATTGTAAGCGCTAATTTCCTGCCATTTTTTTTTTGTTGTTGTTGTTGTTATTTAAGTATTGTATCGATTAGAGTAATTATGTGAAGGTAGGAATGAATATTGAATATATCGGATATCGGATATCTCTACTATATATATGCACAAAAAGTAAATCATCAAAAATTAAAGAGGAAAAAATAACAAATGTGAAGCTAACAAGTTGATAGCGTCTATTCGGCGCTAGCATTGATCGTAATGGTCTTGCCCTTGGGATCATCGAAGCGATCCATGGTCTTGATATCCATCATCCAGCATAGACCCAGGAAGACAATCACCAGCAAAATGACAAGGACGAACAGGCCCATCAAAATGCCGGGCGTAACAAATCCAACGCAATCCCAAGAATCGCCGAATGCGAAATCGGACTGCACTTTATCACTGAATGGTGCTTGCAGCTGGAGAGAGGTCCATGTCAGCGAATTGATCTGATTGTCTGTGTTGACTGGAGTGTACCAGGTGGTATTACCGCAGGTATACGAGAAATCTGGCGGCGCATTAACTCCAGGCGTACGGAATGCATCAGAGCCATAGGCTGCATTGCTCACGGTATAGTAGCCCTCCGCGGTGCCATAGGTAACATCAAAGGTGATCGATTTTGCTGTATCGGTGGTCAGGGTCACGGAGAAGTTAATGCTGGTGGCATTGGCAATAGAAATGCCGGTGACCGTTATTGGTGTCGTGGTAGCGGCTGCCTGATTATAGTACACAACATTGGTGAAGCTAATGGCAAACTGATTGCCACTGTAGAACCTATTGGTAGTTGTCTCCGCAGACGTCCAACGGCGAACGCGACGCTGGACAACGGGCGCAGTAGCGGGAGCAGCGAAATACAGATAGGCTACTTTGCAGTCCAATTGCTTGCTGACAGCAGCAATGGCAGAGTCTATGCATAGGTAAAAGAGAAACCATAAGGAATGAGCTCAATTCAAGGAACTGGCCAATGGAGCTTACCATGTGACTGAAGCGTAGCGGCACGTGTCTCTCCAGCCTCCTCAAAGGAAACAAAGTGTGCGGTGCCTGCTTCACATTTAACTGGATGCGCCAGCTGGCCATTGGCATCGACGCTGTTGTGCTCACGCTTTTGGGCCGCTGCGCGCAATGCCTCAGCGGGATTCTCAACGCTTGTGTAATAGGTCTTGGGGCTAACGCTTTGCAGCTGCGCGTAACAGGACTGAGCATCGCTGGTGGAGCACAGGAAATCCTTGTTGCTTAACTAAAGTAGGAGTAAGACATGTACATATGGACAATAGACAGTTATTTGCATATGCACTTACGCCATTTTCCTCGAAGGCCACAACCATGTGATCTTTTAGCAAAGTCGTCAACTGCTCTACAAATTCAGACTGCGGCACAGTGCGCAGCGATGCCTTCGTTGGGCTGTCAATAAAAATACAAATTGCAAATGAAAGGTAAATCATTAAGAAATAGTCACCCACCTGTTGGCACCCCATAGAAAAACGGGCGTCTGCTCGGCCAAGGCGACTCCAATGACGCACAAAGCAATCACCGATTTCCACAACATTTTTTGTTGCCTGGGTCGCTGTTGTATTAATTCAAATTAAAATAAAATAAAACTACAATCAATAAACGAACATAATTAAACTCAATTAATAAATAAAACCAACCAAAAATTAACAAAAACGACAAACGAAAAATGTGATAAAAGCTTTCGTTTCGCACGGCCCGATTCTCGATTTGCGCTGTCAAGAGTGAAAAAGTTTTCATATGACATGTCATGTGATGGCCAAGCAGCTGACCGATTGCGAGTGCCTTCAGTCGATATCTTACTCGATTGGGCATTGACAGTCACAGGAAAGCAATTTTTTATATGGGCACACTGAAAAACGTCAATGAAGTTAGAAATATCGCTTTAGTGCAGCAGGCGCTTGGCGCTATTTTTAAAATTAAAAAAAATAATTATATGCGTGAAATGTAATTATTAAAATAATGTATATTGTTAAATAACAACAGAAGGGAAATTTAATTGAAATCGACTGCCATTTATACTTTTACCGCACCTGCGATAGTTGCTATCGATAGTTCAGCGAGCAACTTGTCCTCATTAAACGACCATCACTAATCAGAGGCCGACTTAAAATCAATGTTGTTTTATTGTTTTGAGTGAATTGTGTGGAGAAAAGAGACAATTTTTCTGTTAAACGTGCACGGAAAGTGTTTGGCAATGTAGTGCCAAATAGGTTATACGAAATGCGTCTGCGACGCCGCTGGCATCGGCGGATGCGGCGTACAATTGAGAAAATCTCTCGTCTGAAGATGCAGTCGAGACGCAAACTGATTTTCTTAGCAATATTTGGAGTACTATGCATGCTGCTCTGGGTGGCAGGGCAGCAAATGTTCAATGTTTCCGATAGCCACGACAGTAGATATTACAGGGAGACTCATTGTGCGCCCATAGATGCCGTCTACACCTGGGTAAATGGCTCTGATCCCGATTTTATAGAATTGATTCGAAGATATGACGCCAGCTACGACCCGTCACGATTTGATGATAAAAATGAGCTCAAATATTCGCTGCGTTCACTCGAGAAGCACGCCAGTTGGATACGGCATGTGTATATTGTTACTAATGGCCAAATACCCAGCTGGCTGGATTTGAATTACGAAAAAGTCAGCGTGGTGCCGCACGAGCTGCTCGCACCGAATCCTAAAATATTGCCCACATTTTCAAGTGCTGCCATTGAAACGTTTTTGCATCGCATACCGAAGCTATCAAAGAGGTTTCTCTATCTCAATGATGATATCTTTTTGGGTGCACCGCTTTATCCAGAGGATTTGTACACGCAGGCGGATGGAGTGCGCGTCTACCAGGCCTGGATGGTGCCCGACTGTGCATTGGATTGTCCGTGGACCTATATAGGAGACGGTGCCTGCGATCGTCATTGTAACATAGATGCGTGCCAGTACGATGGCGGTGATTGCAGTGAGGGTGGCATAGGAGCAGCAGCGGCTGGCCAGCTGCAAGAGGAGCTGCATAATGCCGCCGAGGCAGCTGCTCCTGCAGCTCATCCGGCTGTCCATAAGTTTCCCAACATGGGCTTGCAGCAGCTCTTCAAGCGCAGCTCCACCAACTTTAAGGAATTGATGAAGCATCGCAATGTCTCCACCTTGCTGGAGCTGCGTCGCATTGTGGAGCGCTTCAATAAGGATAAGCTGAAATCTCTCAATCCCGAGTTCGATGTGAGCAGCACCAGTTCCAGCAATTTGCTGCACAAAGAGGACTTCAAGTCCTCCACAGACATTTACTCGCATTCGCTTATATCGACCAACATGCTACTCAATCGCGTCTATGGCTTCAAGGCACGCCATGTGCTGGCTCATGTGGGCTTCCTCGTCGAGCGCGACATTGTCGAGGATATGCAGCGACGTTTCCAGCAGCAGGTGCAGCAGACGGCGGAGCAACGCTTTCGTGCGGCGACAGATCTACAATTTGCGTTCGCCTATTACTCGTTTCTGATGAGTGAGACGCAAACGCTGAGCGTCGAGCAGATCTTTGATGAGTTCGATACGGATGGCTCGGGCACCTGGTCGGATCGGGAGGTGCGCACGTGCCTGACGCGCATCTATCCGCCGCCGTTGGACTGGTCAGCGATGCGCTACTTCGAAGAGGTGGTGCACAACTGTACGCGGAACATGGAGAAGGATGACCACAATAGCAATAAGATTGTGCATTCCACGCTGGTCTACGAGCGCTACGAGGATTCGAATCTGGTAAATTTGTGAATATGACGAAATCTCAGATCAGATAATTAATGTATTCCGTTCTGCCTTTGTACAGCCCACGATAACGCGCGAGCTGGTCTATCGCTGCCCCCTGCTCGCTGAGGCGTTGACCGCCAATTTTGGCGTTCGCTCCAAGTATCGCTTTCATGTCAGTCCGAAGCGCGCCTCGCACAGCAATTTCATGATGCTCACCTCGAATCTGACGGAGGTTGTCGAGGCGCTCGATCGCATGCGTCGCAATCCGCGTAAATTCAATTGCATCAACGATAATCTGGACGCCAAGCGTGGCGAGGACAATGAGCTAGTGCGTCATCTGCTTGAGGATTTCTATTTGTCATTCTTTCCGCGTCGCAGCAAATTCGAGCTGCCGCCACAATTCCGCAATCGTTATGTATCCTGGTCAGACTATCAGCGTTGGCGTCGACGCAAGCGTGCCGTCCTCGTGGTCGGCTATGGCGTCAGCCTGCTTCTGATCATCTTTCTGCTGCGTCTGCTCTGCCAGCACAAGGCGAAGATCGTGCGACGTTGCGTGCAGCGACTGTAGTCGAGAATATATATATATATATATATATATATATATATATATTAACTGATATTATCAGCCTTAAGGTTGTATTTGTTTTGCTTTGCATTTCATTTCACATTGTGATAAGTTCAATTGAGATAGTCGCCATTTCAATTCTAGTTATATAGAAATAGAGCTCGGACTGTTTCTAGTTTAAGCGCAATCATGAGGCTAATTTTAAGCGTGGCATGCTGATAAATCTCTTAATACGACGAGGCTAAAGAAAACTCTACAACTAGTGCAAGAGATACGTAAATAATAGAATTTTAAATAATTAATAAACACTGATTTTAACAACAAATTTATAGTTTGATTAACATTTGCATGCAAATAACATAGCTAACATTTCTGCTCACACTTCGTTAACAGCATTCTGTTAAAGTCTAGCTGAGCTCGCTGTTAACGTTAATTGCGATTAATCAACATATCTAAGCTCTGTAAATGTGAGCGCTCTGTAATGTTAAGTGCCCAGCTTAACATTGCTGGCATTAACATTAGCTACTATTTCACCTTTTGCCCATAGGCAACTTGCACTTCTGTTAACAACCCTTGCATGTCTTGAGCTCTGTAGCCAATTCATTTAACAGTTGCGTAAAAATTGTTGCTCGTTTTTATTGGGACACATCGTACAGTAGTGTCCTAGCTAATCGGTATGAAAACTGTATTTACATAGCATTGTAAACATGCCTTACAATTAGACTATAGTTTATTGGAGGAGACTCTGTATAAAATATATATTTATATATATAAAACTGTTAACTCGTATAGCTGTTTAGCCGATGTTTTGAATGTGCCACAAATGCTGAAGATGCGGGCTTCAAATAGTTATAGCTATGTATATAGAAAACAATTAGCGATAAAATTAAATTGAGATAAACAAATGATATGATCTCAGCTGAATGCACATATACACATATACACACACACACACACGCAAGAAACTTAAGCAAATGTATGTGTGGGAATAAAAATAATAATAGTAAAATAGCTATAAATGTGTGTGGGTGTGTGTGTGTGTGCATTGCAATGCACTATATACATATGAAATACTAAATTCCGATTAAATAAAATCAATTGGCCCGCTGCTATTCGATCCTAATGCGAGTCGTCGAGCGACGCACTGTGAGGCACTCCTTGATGACCAAACGCATGAGCAATATCATGGCTATAATATCGGCCACGATCAGCATGTAGAAGACATTCTCCCAGCCATGACTGGAGATTAGGCCCGCTAACAGTGGCCCAACTGCCGCACCAATCGAACCTGTGCCATCTATTATGGCCGTGACTGTGGCCAGAGCATTCGCATTGCCCTCCAATGAGCTATGCTGGCCAAGCTCAGCGCTCACCGATGTGGTGATCAGCGCATACGGCCCATTCACAAAGATGCCCACAATGATGAGCAGCAGCACGCTGATCGTGACCGACAGCGCGCCATATTGCTGATACAGCAGCAGCTGGAAGCATAAGAGAAGGCGTATATAAGAATGTAGAAAGAAGTGGAAGAGATTTAGGTCTTACAATGGGCGAGGCAAAGAACAGCATGACTGTGCACACTGTGGCGGACATGCCTGTCAGATCTGATAGATAGCCCGCGGCAATGGCGCCCAGTATGCCGCCCACATCGAACAGCGTTGAGAGATCAGCAGACAGCTCGGGTCCCAAGGTGCCTGAGAGTGAATAAATATATGAATATTTATGTGTATGGAGAAAAGTGATGAAAATCCTACTGGAAGACTGTATATAGAGGGGCAGCCAGTACATGAAGGTGTAGCTGACCAGCTTGGTGAAGAACAGGCAGAGCGAAAACTCTACGACGCCTGGTATATGGAGTGCATCCTTGAGGCTAATGGGGCGACCGTGTGCCACAGGCCGATCCCTTGAGCTCTGTCGTGGCAAAATGGGCGTGCGCTCGGTGGGCGGTGAACGAAAGCTGACCTGATCCTGTATAGGGAAGAGATGTATATGGATTACTAAAGAGCTTATGCAGGTATAAACTCCACACACACATACACAAATAAATCTATATATATATATATATATCAGACACACACACAGAAAGCAGGTGAGAAGCGGTACATGAACAAACAGCGATTGGAGAAAGGACATGGCATGCACTTACGGTTTGTTGTGCGGCATAAAAGGACTGTGCATAAAACTGGGCGTGCGTCGCATAATATTGGATGAGCGAAATCATAAAATGCAATTGCTGAAATTGGAAGAGCACAAAAGCGTGTTATACTCACAGCTTCGCTGCGACGCGCTTGCTCCTCATCGTCGGCCGGCTCATCGTCGTCGTTGTCCGCATCCGATTCGTTCGATATGTGGCGACGCTCCTGGGCGCTATGCTGCGGATGGCAGCCCACAATCTCGGGCTGATCGACCAGAAAGAGAAACAATAGAAATCCAGCTGCTCCAATTATGATGCCGGGCACCACAAAGGACAGCGCCCAATCCTTTTCCACATAGTGCGCGGCGATCAGTGTGCCCAATATATTGCCAATGGACGTGTGACTGTTCCAGATGCCAAAGATCAGGCCGCGCTTCTCCTTGCCAAACCAACGGCCCACCAGTGTGACAACGCCGGGCCAGCCCGTTGTCTGAAAAATGCCCGCGAAGATCTGCACCACAATGAAATAGCTGAGGCTGTGTATGTTCGAGGTGCGTGCGACGCCAAACAGGTAGGTGAACACGCCCGTCATCATCATGCCCATGGACAGAAAGTAACGCAATGAAACGCGCTCCGCCACAAAGCCAGAGACGAACATGGCGATGGCATAGGAGAACAGAAAGGCAGAGTCTAGCATGCCGAAGAGTCTCTTCGAGTCGGGGCCATCTAGAAATAGGGAGCAGACGATGGATGATTCGGCACGTATCTAGGATCAATTAAATTTAGCTTACCAAACGGCGCGTAGCCGCAGTCGGCGCCCGCATGCAGCGTATCGGTGCAGTTGTAGTGGAGCACGGATTTCACCACAGAGATGGGCTTGCGGGACATGTGATAGCAGGCATAGGCGATGAATGTGAGCAGAATTATGGACATCTTGTAGCTGCAACAAGAAGTGGGCTATGTGGCTCGATTGAAGGCAAAGCATGCTTGATGGCTTACCACAGCTCCTTGCGGGCATGGAAGCGCGGACATTGCCGCGACAGGCTCTGTAGGACCCGTATGCCAATGGGTATATCATTGTAGCTGTTACTCATTTTGCGCGTTCGCGTCACTGACGATCTCATCGACTGGCCCAAAGCACGTTCTCTCGCTGTGAAGCGGCCGAACACGTCCAGGCGGGGCAGGTCCGTGTAGCTATTTATCTAAATTGAGCTGAACGAGAGTGAAAGAGAGCGAGGGAAAGTGGAAGAAAGAAAGAGAGAGAGAGAAAAATTTAGATATATATTTATATAGAGGGGGAGTAATAGATGGAAAGATCAAGAGAATGGGAGAGGATGAGGGCGAGTGAGATGAAGTAGAATAGAAGAGGCGTAAAGTGTTGAAAGGAAAGCAGAGAGCGAGAGACGCAGAGACGAAAAAAAAAGATAAGAGAGATGAAGGCCAGCAGAAATAAAGAACAGATTAGACGAATTGTAAATAAAATTAAAAATATATAAATTTTAATTTATTTAAGTGGTACTACTCTGAGTTAGATCTAATGACTTTATCAAACTTTCCCACATGTAAATATCAATATTGCCATTATCTGAGTTATCTCAAGGTAAATTTAAACATAATTTTGACCGCGCAACCCGTTGTACGAAACACAAATGATTCGTCACAGGTGCTTGAATGAAAAGGAAACCAATTAATGGCAAGCCTTATCAGAGCAGCACTTAAATTGCAAGACTAATGAGAAGTCAAGGGACAGGCCGAACTGACTATGACGACTAGCAAATTAAATTTAATTAACAGCATATAGAGATAAACATGCTAATGCCGAAATTCCACAATGCAAATTTATTCACATTTTTGCAGGTAAATTTATTGTGTACATCAACAGGTAGTGTTTACTGTAATGCTGACACAGTCAGATAAAACAGCGATCGAGCGGGAAAGAGATAGCGGCGGCAGCAGCTCGTCTGCGACTGTTGCACAGCGACCGCCGCCGTCGCTTTAGTTTCCTATGAAGTTGCCCTTATCGCAGTTTTTGTCTTCATATTTTGCACACAAACACATTAACACACACACACACGCAAACACTCACACACATGCATAGCACGCAACTACATACAAACAGCATATGTTTTCAGTTTTGGTATAAAACAAAATGCCAAAAATGAGACTGAATCATCGCCGGCAGTAATTTATGTATGTATGTTTTGCAAATGTTGCAATAATTTTGTTACGCTGGCAAATATATGAAATTTGAATCCGACAACGTAGTTTATTTGTTTAATGATATCCAAAAAGAAAACACTCTGTGCTGTTTATGTGACGTTGCACTGCGTCAGTTTGCCGTTGTTGTGTTGATGTGTTTGCGTGCTTTTGGCAAGCTGTCAGCACATTGCTTATAAAAACCGTCAACTTAAATCAATTATTTAACTATTGTTTACTTTACCGTTAAACGAACATTAAACAAATAAACAAAAAAGCGTAGCACATCGAAAGCTGTATCGAATCGTTCGGTATATGTTCAATCGAACGACTCAAGAAACTGAATGAGCGAACTGTCCGGCTTGGTCTGTTATCTGTATTGAACTAACAGCTGTGACCACTCACTTTGGCACGTTTATGCAAATATTATTAGTAGTAGTTATCGATAGTTTGTTAGATTGTGCCAAATTGAGTATATGTTCTAAGTGTGGAGCAGCTTTGTGTGCGCGCAAATTTTTCTTCATATTTTTCCTGTGTGGTGTGTTAATTATTTGAAAAATAATTATAGATAAAACAAGTGAGTTGCAATAATATGAAATACCTGTTGATATTGTGTCGAAAGGGAGCTAAAACAATGTTTCTTGATACTGCATTAATGCTTTTGGCTATGAGTAAGTAAGAGTTATTTTCCGTTATAAATTCTATGGACTACTAAACTTATATTTATGTTAAGACATACATATGTACATAAGTACGTATGCATGCATGTATATTACATGAATTAATTGAAATTTAGCGAAATTGATTAGTTATAAGATGGACAAAAGCTTGGCGAATATGAAATATGAAACAAAAATATAGAAAACATATTTTCTTATACATAAATAATTAAATATGTACATACTTATACTCATGGTCTTATACTTTTTATATTTCTTTCGTGTATTCCTTTACTGCGTTTTGGCTCTTATATGAGTTTCTGCCATCTATTTTTCTCATTTCTTCATTTTTCTTTATGCTGTTTTTCGTTTTGCATTTGCTTACTTTAAAACTGTTTATTCTCTATTCGCGGCATTTGCCTTGAGCTAACATAACAAATATTAACAGAAGATTATGCGACCAAAGAGCGAGCTCTGTTAACTCTCACTCGATAAGCGTCGTACCAGGGGCTCACACATTTTTTTAACAGCCAATGCCCGCGCTTTAATTCAAATTTAAAACCAACTGGCGTACTAAATTGAAATGAATAAATAATTTGAGAATCATTGTTTAAGCTATTAAATAACAAAAATATCACGTTTTAAGAATTTTTGTTGATTTTGACAGCTTAGCTATATAATATTGAGCTCGCCATTGCTGAGATCATGCGCTAATTATGAGGCAGACACGCGACCAGATAAAAAATTATTAAGTACTAACAATTAATCAGTTGTATTTACAGTGACATTTCCGTGTAATTCGAGTCAATGGTGAAGTACAAATCCAATTCACATGATTCGGCTTCCCTAGCCTCGACAACAGACTGATCCAAATATTTCTGATTTTCTTCACTGTACAAAACAAAAGCAACGTGCTAATTTCATAGACTTTTTGCAATCGATTTTTACATGTGAATATCAAGGTGTGTAATTAGAACAATTCAAGGTGCTAATGAGAGACAACTGCCACTTAACTAAATATTATTTAGCTCAATTGTATAAAAGCTTTGCTGGGGCGCGACTTAGTTACACTTAGAATTCCGTCTTCAAGAAGATAACACCTCTATTGTACTACACTTGGAACAAAAGACAGTTGTAAAGAAAATCAAACAGAATGTTGTCCACTAAGGTGAGTAATTCCGCAAATATAAAAGTGAACTGAGATTTGATAGATATCTCTCTCATCATGAAATAGCAAATTTGCCGAATACTCGCGTGCCTTGTCACTCTACAAATGATCTGTGCGTATCCCAGGGCCATAGTGCCGAACCAAAGACTGACTGCAGACACTGTGCAAACAGATGTAGAGTATACGAAAACGGAACAGCTCTACAGATTGGAGCGCACCTTGAGCAGACTGCGACGCGCTGTGGCTGATCTGTCCTATGAAGAAGCCGATGATGATATGGAATTGGCCGAGATTAATGTGTTTCGACCACTATTTCGTTATCGTGCCGAGGTTTCTAGGCAGGTGAAAAATCCAAGGCAACAACAGTTTCGTTAACACGTCAGTGTATACCCTGTAATATAGGCTAGTCTTCTAGTATACTCATCAGCTGCATCATTCTCAAAGCAATCATCATATCAAGACGTTTTATACCAAAAGTTTATATTAATTATAAATAATTAAAAAAGCAGTTCAATTTTATTATTTAACATGTAAATTCACACATATATATATATATATATATATATATATATATATATATATATATATATATATATATATATATAGTTTATTTAAGTTTTTATTTTATACATATTACGTGGTACAACTTTTATTGGATTTATTTTTTAATAATTATTTATTTTTCTGAAAAATATTCACATGTGATTAAGCTTATATACACACACATCTATAAACAATTCTAATAAGTTTTTTTTTTAATTTACAAATATTATTGTTTTTTGTGCTTCTTTTTACCACTTGGCGTGGATAACACTCAAATTCCTTACATTGCAATGGATTTTCATACTGAATATATATAGTTATTTATTTATATACAACAAAATAAGAAACAATAAATAAAATAATTTCGGAAGACAAAGACAAAGGAGAGAAAGAAACTTGCTACGTTTAACAAATTCTAAATTTTTCAGTTCTTAACTACGCTACACATATATAAATCTTATATAAAAATGAAGGAGATGAAGATATTCTGCTTGTATATATTAAACTCTGCTAAACAGCTTCTGGCAAAGTAAAATATTTATAGTTAATTTATGGAGCTCAAAGCTTAGAAAAAGTTGTTGTTTCTCAATTTAGGAAACTTGATTCACGTTTAGTTTATAGTTATATATAAATGTTGCATTTGCTTGGTTCCATAAAGTTGCTTGCGATCCTTAAATTGTTTTTGTTTATCGTTTTACATTAAATTTGATTTAATTTTTGATTATCAGGCTTGAGAGACACAATTGTGACTGCACTCTAATGTATGTGAATGTGTTTGTGTGTGTGTGTGTTTGTTTATCGTTATGGTTATCGAAATATCGAAACCTTTTTGCATTGGTAAGGTTAGGATTATTGGTTCTTTTTCTTTTTACTTTGGTTTGTTTTTCAAATATTCACATATGATAATTAAATAGAATTACAAATTACATATTATCTAATACATCTTACAATTACATTTATTTTATATATGTTTATGCATATATACTCTCGTATAACTTGAAGCATTTGTTTTTTCTTTGGTGTTTTTTCTTTTTGTTTTCTGTAATTTGTTCTTGAGCTCATTTTTATCATCTTCTTCTTGTTTAGAGCACCTGCAAATTCTCGCAATGCTTAAACTTGGAATCCTCCTTGCCCAGTATCCAGGTGAGCATCTGTCGCGCCTTCATGCTGGCCAGCATCACGCTGCGACTCTTATACCAATGAGCCGGCGAGCTGCCATCGCGCGGACCCTAAAAAATGATGGTAAGTCGCAATCATTAAATAGTTTATGAACTTAATTTCTATATAGATATAAATTTGGATTAAAGTTACTGGTTAAACAAACTTGGTTTTGTCCCAAAATGTCAGGCGGACTTGTGTTTGGTTTAGTCGGAAAATGTTGTGTGTAAATAGCAACAAAATGTAGCAAAGGAATAACAAACAAAAACAAAACAAACAAATGCATGAGGTAAATTCGAAACAAGTTTTCTACTTTTGACATCATTTTCATTTTTGGCAAACCTACAAACTTTGTATAATAATTTGAATATCTAAGGGGTCGGAGGCATGGCTATGGGAAGGGTTAAGAGATCAAAGAAGACGAGAGGAGGGAAAAGAGAAAATTCAACTATAAGAGCATAGAGAGGGCTTTTTAGTTGAGTAAGGTATTTTAACATTTTTAAATTATTCCATATTGAAACACTATTTGGGTTTTTCTCTGAGTATATATAGAATTTTTACGACATTCACAATTGGGATTTAGGAAATAATACTAGAAGCTATACGAAGTTATCAATAAATGCTTTTAGTATATATTATATTCAAAATTTAATTTGTTTTATTATATTATATTTATTTACCTAAATAAATATAAATAAATATTATATAACAGATATTGTTCAGCAAATATAGTTCAAATATAAATTTATTTGAAGAACATTTATTGTGAGGATTATAATTCGTTCTGCTTATAACATTTTCGGCATATCCATATAATTAGCTAAGGTCTAGTAAATGGGTTTTAATTTTAGGTTTTGCATGCGAATTAGTTAGGGGGCAAATTGATTAAGAGAGTGGCGAGGTGAGTGGGCGTCGAGAGGGGTAACATATAGATCTAAACTGTATTGTTGTTGTTGTTGAATTCGTTGACTGCGTTACTTACCGCATCGTCGGCCTTAAGATCAGTCAGTGTCAGACATTTATCAGTTTCTACAGTCTCTACGTGCTTGTCTTTGCTATCTTTAAATTTATTTTTGTCTTTTGACTTTTTTGGATTCAGCTGCGAAAGCGATCGATTACACATTACACATACATCGAAAATAAACAAAATTACACAAATCAATGATAGAGATAGATTAAGAGAGAGAGAGAGAGATAGAGAGTGTGTGAAAAGCGTTGATGATAATGATGAATAACAAATAATTGTTAAGCAAAAAGTTTCGAGTATTTCTTAAAACTAGTTACTCGTCCATCATCAAGGTCTACATCATTTGATTTCGTTGCTCTCTATCAACTTACGTGCAATAGATTCTGATCCTTCTTCAAACGTATTTGGGTCAAAGTGCCAGCGAGCAGTTCATCACAGTTATGGTTAATGCCCACCGATACCTCGATGAATTTGGCGCCAAAGGTGCAGGCAACACATTTACCATCTATATGAGTAAAAAGACAAAAAGAGAGAGACAGAGAGAGAGAGAGAGAGAGAGAGGAGAGCAGCGAGTTAGCTAATGAGTGTTGGTCACGCACTGGTTGGGCTTAACAACTTGCCCTGCGCTGAAACGGCGCGTGATCTGGCCAAATCAATTTTGTTAGCCACCAAAATTGTGGGTCGATGGCGCAGCAAATCCATGTCCTGCAGCCGCGATAATATTTGCTTGGCACGCGTAAAGGACTCCTTATCAATGCAGGAATAGACAACCAGAAATGCATCCGCTTGCTCCAGTTCATCCTAGAATAAAAGATTCATTCAACAAGTTTTACCAACTCAACTCGAAACTCTTAAATGGATTAAATGAATGTGTGTGAGTGTGTTAATTTAGAAGGCAACATTAAAAGTTAGCACAGCTCAACTAAAAACTACATCTGGCAGTGGCAGCCCAAGCGCCGCATGCAATGCCATAAAATGCCAGTCCATTGCCATGTCCTGCTGCATGTAGCTGCCTGCATTCGTGTTTCCTGCCGCCTTTTTTTGCTTAACGCTCATAAAAATTAAAATTATGGCCACTTTGCTCCAATAACGAGGAACATAGTTAACAAAGAGCGAAGCAAAAGGGACACAGAGAGTGAAAGAGAGCGAGCGGGCGAGCGGGCGAGCGAGCGTGAGCGACCACTGGCTGCACCTCGGCTTGCCTTTTGTTGCATCCGTAGCTACGTTACGTGAAAAGTTTGGCCAGACTTTTAATGACACTCTAAATGCGACTTGCTGCCTTTTTACTAGCGTCTAAATTAACAGATGTTTTGCATATTTTATAAGTTACGGTCATACAGCGGTTTCGTGTTTGCACTTCACAGCAATTGCAGTTGAAGCCGTAGCTTTGGGCTTTTCATTTCCTGAAGAGCCTTTAACTTGTGAGCATAGAAAATGTTTTTTGCTTCAGAGAATGAGAACTACTACAAGTTAGGCTAGTGTATTAAAGAGAAATTAAAGATTTTGTATATTTATCGATCTTATAACTTAACAAACGGCTGCTCTGCTATTTCTATAGTTTAACAGATATTCACTCAATATCGTAAAGGGGAAGCGCTTATTGATGGCTCTTATAATACCGATGATTCATAGATAACTATTACAGGGCTTCTCCTATCAATAGAGATCTTTGTTGATAGTCTTTGTTAAAATTTTAAGCTCATATAAATGAATTTCACTTATAGAAATTATTTCGTTCTGTATTTAAAAATTTATTAATTAAAGATAACTCTTTTTAGAACCTAAAGCCGCTCCATACTCAGTGCCTTTCACAAATCGATCTAATATATCCATTGCAGCCAATAATCTTATTCTATTCTGACTATTTATGTTTATCATGCACAATTTCTTATCGATCAATGACTTATCGAAAAGACTTATTTCTCGATCAAACTTAAAGCACATAACGTCATTGTTATTTATATTTAAGCTGCAAGTCGCTTCCACCATCAGTGCGCAAATGGCGGATGTGACACTGCATTTTTTAAGTTTTTCCAACTTTTCTTGCTCTGCTTCTCACCGTTTTCCGTGCTGTTTGTGGCGGAGAAAAGGCAACCATAAAGCAACGCCAGGCACATCCGGCATTTTGGCAGGAATTTACGATTGCCAAATGCATGCAGCACAAGTTGTTAAATATGACTGGAACTGCGTGTGTGCGTGTGTGTGTGTGTGTGTGCGTCTGTGTGTCTGTTTGTATGTGTGCGTGGGTGTGCCAAGGTGTTTATGATTGACGGACACGCTTGTGTGCATTTGCCTTTTGCGTTGATACAACAAATTCGCCGTTGATTATTTGTTCTTTCAACTTTCAACTTTTGCTTTAATAACGCTTTGTGCTTTGTGTGTCCAGAATGGATAAATTGTTGCCATTTCCTTTTGTTTGTCAACGCTGCAATATGCCTGCGCACTCATACTCGCTCCCGTTCTATCTCCCTCTCTATACTGCCTTTACTCAGTTTGTCTGTTGCCCCACAATCGTTGCCTTAATCATCGCCATTATTGCTCGCGCCAAACTGCGTTGCCTTCAACTCAATCCGATATATATATATTTATATATATAAATGTATATTTGTATATTTTTTCCTCAGGATCATTCGGCACTCCCCCCGCCTGTTATATCTATAATCTATACGAACGCCTTTGTCGTCGTATGGCCCGGTGGGCTTCTTGCTGGTCATTTGGCATTTGGCCAGAAATTTGGCATTTCGATTGCATGTTTATCGCTGTGCTCTGCTTGTTCTTGCTCTGTTGTTGTTGTTGCCTTTGTTGTTATTGCAAAAAATTGTTCAGCATTTGTTATTCTTGCCATTTGGCCATATCCCGCATACCCTGCTCTCACAAATATGAACTTTTCAGCAGCAGCAGCAGCGGCAGCTCCTCTTATTCTACATATTTCATAAGAGCTGTCTGTGATTTAGCCGCGCCATAAGATTTCTCTTTTCTTTTCAACGATTTGTTTAATTCGCAACGCTCAGGTCCTCCATGGTCAGTTCTAATTGATTTTTGAAATTTGCTGTTTGTTTATATTTTAAATCAATTTTATTTATTTAATAAATATTAGAAGGCAGCAATATGTTGTGATTATTTGTTTATAAATTTGTGTTTTATTTAAAAAATACAAATTTCTTATTTTAGAAATACGTTTGCTAGATGGAATATGTTTGTGTGTGTGTAGCATAGCAAATTCTTTTAAGTTTTTCATTTTTATGATATTTGAAGTAGACTTTAGCCTTTTACCTACTTAGCGATTTTTTCTGTATTATGTGCTCAAAATCTAAAATGTTTGCAGCGTTTCTTTTGGTAATTTAAAGAATTAATTTGTTAAAATTTAATATAAGAAAAAATCTTGCTTAAGTAATTATTGTGGATTTTAAAAAATCCCTTGGACAACTAAAAGACTTCACGTCTTTAGAGACAATCCAATTATCGTCTCAATTTGTAGCCATTTAATGAGCACTCAGGTGCTATTTACTTTGTCTGCAAAATATATAAAATGTGCTAGCAGAGCCTTAGCTTTGGTTGGCTGAATAGAAAGTGTTTTTTACTATCAATTGAGAGTAAATAACAACTCATGCTCTTAAGTAAGCTCTCTCAAACTGCGCATTCACTTAATCAAATGAACTCATGCTGAACTAAGTTATATTTGCCTGCTGGTAGAGTTCTTATGTAGTTTACGTACTTTCACCTCTATTCATTATTAACTTATATTTATTTCACTTCAAACTGCTCTCCACATTTACTCTGGGTATCTCACAGTCAACCTGCAACAGTTATCTTATCTTGTATTATTATATTCCTTCATGCACCTGACCAGCTTAAACAGCTCTCCAGCTAACCGCTCGGAATGCCAAGGCTCAACAAAAAGCACCCTTACACCCACTTTTGCCCTTCTTCTTTTGAAGGCACAAAAATCTCGTTCATAATATTTGTCACTTGTGTATGCAACCACAGTAGCCACATGCCACATGGAACCAAAAAATGCTTCTCCTTTTGCTCTCTTTTTTCATGCAATTTGAAGTAAAGTTTTTCCTAATTTTCCTGTGGCTTTATTAAGAACAGCTGTTAAGTTAAATTCACCTTTCAAATTGCATTAGCTCTGTTAAACATGTGTAATTAATTGAATTAAGGCCTTGCATAATCAAGCCTTAAAACTGTTTACGAACATCTCTCTGGCTGCGACAAGGTGCAGAAGGAGCTGGTATTTAAGTCCAATTGTGTGGACAGTCTCTAGATTAGTAATGAAATATTTAACAACAATTACAGCAGGCAGGCAGGCAGACAGACAGAGCACACTTAGCAAATAACAATCAAAGGAGACAGATGTGACATTTGCTTGAGAGAACAACTAGCCACAAGCTAATCCTGAGCTAAGTGTGTGTGTGTGTGGGTGTTTGTACACGTCTCTGTGTGGATGTGTGTATACTCAACAATTTAACAAATGCGTGGGCTCTTGACTCACCTTGCTGTCTGGATTGCCGGTGAGCAACTTTAGCTCAGACTCGACGCCATTCAAAATAATTGAAATATTCTGCTCGGCCTCATCGCACTCTGTTGTTGTTGTTGTGGAGTGGAGTTAAACTATTAGACTCTCTGCATTTGTCAAGTGTGGGAGCGAGCGTAGCACTCACCTGGTCCGTCGTAAGCATTGATGCAATCGGAGGTGCGAAATTGTGAGACAAGCGCCTGTTTGCCCACGCCCGCGGAGCCGAGCATCTCGACGCGATAGAATTCCACCGGCTGATGATTGTCCTGGCCGGCATTGTCATGGGCGAGGCCATTGCTGTTGCTACCGCCACCGCCACCGCCGCCGCCATTGTAATTGGTGCCTAAGCCTAAGCTGCTGCCGCCACCGACGCCGCCATTCAAGCCACCCATGGCATTGCGCGTATGCATGGGGCTAATCGGTGCGAGGCTGTTGCTGCGCGAGCGGCGTCTGCGAAAGGAGTCGCCTCGATTGATGATGCCTGCGGACAGATGTAAGCTATTTTACTAGAAAAACAAAAAAAAAAAAAAAAAAAAAAAAACAACCAACAGCTCCAACTGCAGCGTGTGGCTTGAACACGCGCGGCGCACGAACCACATGTAGCACATACGCCACGTTGTGTCGAGCTAAAATTACTGTTGCCAGCCGCAGGCCAAATAAAACAACAAAAACAATGCTTAATCTATTCTTTGTGTGCAGCTCTGTTGCTGTCTCCCTCTCACTCTAATACTAGCTAACATGTTTTTGCGCCTCTTTAAATGCTGCTGCAATAGCAGCAGCCAGTCAGTCAGCCTGGCCCTTTCCCCCATTTATATGTATTTCCTGTTCCTTTCGTGGTTTATTTGAAATGGTTTTTGTATGCAGCTGTGTGTTCAGCTAGACCGGCTGACAGCTAGATTGAATAGAGGCTTTAAATTTAAATATTCATTAGCTAAAATATTTTGGCATGCGCTCTTATCTCTAACATTTTAGTCAAGCACATTGAGGTAGGCAATTCGCATGCCAAATTTATATATACATATATATTTTCAATTTGCGGTTGCAAAACCCATCGAGCTGCATGCCCAAATGTCAAATACTAAATGTTTTGCATGCTTACATAAATAATTGAATACGGTTTGCTCATGTCTCGTCACAGACATGCATAATGGTGCATGTATTAATTACCAACTAGACTGGGACAGCAGCAGCTGCTTTTATGTTATTCAGTTAACTATCAATTTATCAAGCACTGCTGCATGCTTAAATATAAATATTGCATAAATTAAGTCAGCCAGGGAAATCATGAACTATGCGAAAGTTGAAACGAGAATGAGAATCAGTGAGGTGGACCGAAGGTAGAGCAAATGCTTAGTAAATTGAAGTCTTTGACTGCAAAAAAAGTTTATTTACTTTAAAAGTTTCTCTATCGTAAAGATGCTTACTCTGAGTTATTTTAATTGAGCTTCTGAAAAGTGAATTGGCTCGATGTTGCAGAAACTCAAATGTAGCAGAAAAACACATTTGTGGTCTTAAGATAAAAATAAGTTTCATTT
The DNA here is from genome assembly GCA_035047625.1 of Drosophila mettleri. Classification (NCBI taxonomy): domain Eukaryota; kingdom Metazoa; phylum Arthropoda; class Insecta; order Diptera; family Drosophilidae; genus Drosophila; species Drosophila mettleri. The sequence goes on from JAWNPI010000085.1 coordinate 10,652,714, forward strand.
AAATTTAAAATTAACATTTGCTATAACTCTGCCAAACATTTAATGTACATTAAAATAGGGCATTTTTATATAATATGGCTAATTAGCAAATATTAGCAGATAATAAGAGACAGACAGTCATTTCCACTTTTCTCAAACAAAAATTCAAAAACATTTTTCATTTCTATAAATCTTGTTTATGTGGCTCATTTAAAAACAATTGTTGCCGAATGACATGCATTCATTAATCTCTTATAGTCGAAAAGCGATCTTGATATTAACCTGATATAGATATAGCAATGTGTAAATTACTTCAATGTCGTATAATTAAATCAAATGACATATAAAAAAATATATATTATAAGTATTCGTTCGAAAACCTCAACAAAATATTTATATTTGAGTTGCGCCTCTGTTTATGGCGATTGTTTTGTGTACATTTAAATGTCATAAATACATTTATTGCCCGCTTTATTGCATTCAGTTATTTCTGCATTTCGACGAAGAAGTGAAACAGATTTTTGCTCAAGCAAGCGCTGCAGCGTTCATTAATTGTGTAAATTGAATTAATTGCCAAAATAGCAATAAAAATTTGTGAAAATACATCAACAAAAAGAAAGAAATAAGAAAAGAGCATATTGGTTTTTGTGCTTGTTTGAATACAGAAAATATATATAGAGAACAACAATTTTGAATATTTGTATACTTATTATATAGATAATATATTAAATTTTGAATTTAATTATTAAATAAAAAATTATGTAAAATTATTTAAAAATTTAATTTATATCTTCTTATTAATATTCATATTGGGAAATTTCGCAAATTTTGAATTATAAAATTTTGAAATGCAACTACTGTACATCTGCTACACAAATCATCCAAATTTAGTTTAAGTTTAGCTGAATCCAGGCAAAATTATTAACATTGATAACTGAATATGAAATTTTATTTGTCTTAAACTGAGATCTTTATTCTATTCAAAAATTAATATAAATATATATGTAACAAAAATAGCAACTTTCTATACTTTTTACTACTATAGACTTGGTCTACAGATAGCCAAATACTTCTTAGTGTTTGCTTTCACAAATTGATTATATTTTAAAAAATTGTTTTTTGTCTCAACACCAAGCGAGTATTGTGCAGTCGGCTACAATGCTCATACATTGGAAAGCCATCAAATTGCCACGCTGGGTGGTAAAACCAAAAAAAAAAAAAAAAAAGAATTGGTAAAATTATGTACAATTGCGTGATTTCGCTAAAAATTTCGCTTGTGTTTCAATATACAATATAAAAGGTAAATACTGCTGGCAATAAAATGTTTGGCTTTGATAGGAATGCTTTGTGTTTTGTTACAATAAATATTTGTGCAAATGATGAATGTTTAAATTTAGCTGGGAAAAATCATCAAGTGTTAAGTTATTCTCCAAAAGAGATCTACGTAGATGAACTCGACAGTGTAATCAAAAAGTAGTCGAATTCTGGCTAAATAATAAAGCACGCAAACTTTTTGAGGAAAAAAAAAAAGAAAAGAAGAATAATAATTAAATTCCTTTCTTTTGTTTCGCTTTGCTTCTTTTTTGTATTTTTCTTCGTCAATCATCTCATCGTTCGCTCGCTTTTTGATGTGTTTTTAAATTATTATTTTAGCTATTTTTTCGATATTTCAAATAGCTTTTTTCGCGCATTTTCTATTGATGAATAACTAGTTGAGAAAATAAATATAAAAATTTATATGCGGATTGATTTAGAGTTCGATGAGTGTTGCACGAGATTTTGCACATGTTTAGCAATTGTTTGCCAAATGATTTTTATCATTTTGCTTTCAAGGCTGCGAGTATTAAACTATGCTATTTGTATACCCTGTAATATGAAAGGGAGAGAGTGAGAGTGACACAGTCTGTGAGTGGTACAGATGAAAATATAGATTTGCTATATATATAGATATAATGGATGATAAATACATGATATAGATAGATAGACTTGGCTATAGCTACAGCTAAGCATAATACACATATAAACAGCGATCTTTATGATACAGTGGGCTCCAGATATAGCAGACACTTTTTGCCTTAATTAAGTAATACAATCGAGTGACGAATCATGCCTATTGGTCGATCATTTCCATCATTTTCTAATTCAGTTTCAAATATAATTAATTTAGCTCGGCTTATAGCCAAATGTGAATTGTGCGCGCAACCTAACTAACTCATACGCTAGTTCGATGCATACACTCACACACGGCCACGCCCACTTACAGTGGCGCCCACTCAATGACCAGATTTATACGGCAATGGAACGTGCGTGGACATCATTCAATTATAATTCAATTTACACAGCGAGCGTCATCATAACCAGGCGCAAAAAGTCCATAAGGCTCCAAGCCCCACTGCACATGCCATTTCAATCTTGAGCGTAGTGAATACACACACACACGCACACGCACATACACATGCAAACGTATTGTGGGCACTTTTGGACAGCTTTTCATTGAATTTTCCACTGGTTGGCGCTTCATTGGCTGACGACGAGCGACAGATGACGGACGACGGACGATGGACGATGGACGACGGACAACTGACATACGCCAGCATTTCAATTAATCAGCTCCCAGCAACCCGCGGAACCACCTCACGCACTGTCTGTATTTTCGCTTTGCATTTTCCTTATTTTTTTTTCCTTGTTTAAATTCAAACTGTAAACATAATTGATGTGGGAAGGAGGAAAGGGGGGAGTCTGCTTGGTTTACGGTTTGCTGAATCGTGCCCTACTCGAGTGCGTATTAAGTTTAATTAAATTTGTGCACATGACGCATCCAATACAACCACAAAGACTCCGCACACTCGCACACTCTGTCTCCTTGTCTCTCTCTCTCTCTCTCTCTTTCTGTATCTCTGAGGAATAACTACTTGCACATGCAAACATGTTCATGTATTTGAAAGCAATTTAGCTGAGAAATGCTGGCAACTTCATTGAATTTTAATATGCAGCGTGTTTCATATGCCATTTGTAACATCGCACGTCTACCATCTCTGGCTGCGACCCGCTCAGTCTGCACTTCATTTCACCAGACTGAGACGACAATTTAACGCACTCAACTCAAATTTATAATATATATTATATAAATGTAAATGTATGCAGGGCGACAGTCACAATCGCTTACAAAATCTCATGAGAAATCCTGTGGCTGTCAGGTGAATACCCTAACAAATGTTGCAACTTTTTGTAGTACACGCTTGAGAGTTGCCTGTGAGTAGGTGTAGGAGAAGGTGAATTAGATTTGAGAGAAATTTTAATCAATTAAATTTAACTAATATTTTATAATATCAGAGAGATTTGGGAAACATTTAAATGCATCTAAAATATATATTTTAAATATTATAAGTCTAACAAATATAATTAAATATTAATGCAACTAAAAATGTATTTCATGGCTTTATTGAATATGTTCATAAAATATTTGTATTTATTTTTTATATTTTTAATTAAGCAAAGATATAAAAAATAAATGATTTAATTTCCCAGAAAATATCTATGTCACGCTCATCTTTTTCATGCCGTATGCAATAAAAGGAGGCAATATAATTATACATATGTGTCTTCTACTGTGTACCTTATCTAGATATATATTTATATATAAAACATTCATACCGTCCACCACTTCTCGCTGGTCACAGCGAATCCTTAACATTCACCCAGGAGGACAATAACGGCAACTAACAATTAAGAGCTGAAACCCTGACTGCTGCTGCGAGCAGAACTCATAATACCCGCTGTTAGGGCACGTAAATGAATGCTTGGTGTCAATTCAAGTTAAGTGTATGTGTGTGAGGGTGTGTGTATGTGCGTGTGTCGGTTGAGCTTAAACACGTGCTTAAAGGCGACAGGCAAATATACATAGAAACACACACACAACCACGCACGCCCGCCCACCTCGTTAGAGTTTCAGTTTTGGTTATTGTTTCGGTTTCGTTTCGTTTGGGCCACGTTGCGTATGCGTAACAATAACGTGACACAAATATAGAAATGTCAACTACCGAAACTATATAGTCTCTTCTAGCCAAGCATTGTGACCATCTTAAGTGGCATTAAATGTCACTGATAGCCTTTTAGGCCAGAGGCAAACTTTTAAGATTTTCCAACAACATCTTGAGGACATCCATTTGCTGGCTCCCTACGCTCTCTCTACAGCTGGCATTTGACTTGTGTGCCACACGTACATATGTGAGTGGCCCTATTGTAAAATCTAATCCTTGGCTTTCAGCGCTGGCGGCGCTCCGGTTGATTTTCAATTTCGAAATTAATAAATGCGGCTAAGCAGCCTTTTGTGGCTGTCGCATTCTCTGACTGCGATGAGTGCGGCACTCACCGCCTATCGCCCTACGTTGGCTTTGTCACTCACCTCCTTTGGATGCACTAAATGTGCGCAGGCGATCCACATCCTCGTCGTCGTCGTTCACTCTCAGGTGATGCATGTTCATTGTGGGCACGTCCAGAAAGGCGTTCGATTTTCTATGCCCTGCAAATAAAAAAGAAAAAAAATCACGATATTAATTTAATTTCTCGCTCGACGTCGCTCGGTCTGGCTCTTTAAATTGCATTACAATCAACGAATGCGCAATTTATGTAAGAAGCCAACGCTGCGGTTCCTTAAGCTTGAACTGCACAGAGCATGGCAGAGCGAACAGCGCTGCGTTTTCTCATCATGAACTTTAATGAAATGTGTAAGAGACTCTAAGTAGATGTGAATAAATATATTAAGTTATGTTGAATATTGATACGAAACGGATATTATTATATATTTGATTTACGATGTGAATAAATGAGAAATTGAACTAGCTTTTAATTGTTGCTATTGCTGATATTGTAGAGGATTTAAGTGCAAGATTTTATACTGATTGAATTTGTTGTTAATTCTAATTGGATTATACAGGCTAAGGATTTAAGATGATATGAAATTTTATTTATAATATTAATTTTGCCTTAAGAGCAGATTTTTGCAGATTTAAAGATAATATTTTTCATTTTGGCTGATAAGATTTTAAGAGTGCTTAAAAAATAATTATAGTGGTTAAAAATAGTGTGATTTGAAAAAATATGTAATATATGATGATCTCCCAGATATAAACAAATATTTCTTGAGTTATTCAATTTATATATCTATATTTAACTATTTACTATGCTATATCTATGCTCTCGAGTTACCAATTATATGAATTCATGAAGCGTATTGAGAAACACAAAACAAAAACTATAAATATATTCATTGCCCACTCTTTTGGTTTCTCTTCTTTTCTGCATAGACCGGAAAAGTCAAGTTTTTCTGGGTTTTTCTTTATCCTATGCTGACCGTGTTGCTTGTTGTTCGCTGCCTGACACAGATTTCTACAAGCCCAGCAGCAGGGCGGGGCGTCGAAAAAGGGGCGTTAGCATAAGTACATTTTGTGTTTTATACAATTGGATGTACTGCAGAAAGTGGGTCAATGGTTAAGTTCAACTCAATGGCTCGCCAGGGCGTTAATTAAATCAACTTTTATGTGAATGAGAATCTATTATATATAGAGCTCAAGCAACAGAATGTTCTTTAAAGCGAATCAAATGTTCTATGTACAACATTAAGTTCTCTCAGCTGTATGAAACGCAGCCGAAACTTGCTTGCCGCCAGCTCCTGCTGCTGGTGCTGCTGGCTGTAAAGAATTTTTATGGCCAACATTTAGTTTGGTCTATTTGGCTAATACGCTGAGCTGCATTTAATGCCGCCATTTAACAACTTGTCTAATTTGTTGTTGGCTATGCCGCACTTTTTGATAGCCCCTATTGGGTCATTAAGGGCATGCCCGTCCCCAACCCCCAACCACTCACACTTACCGTGTGGCTGCGGTCGTCGCTGTGAGAGTTTGCGACGCTGCGGAGGCGTCTCCGTTTCGCTGAGGCGCGGCTCGCTGGTGCAATAAGAGCGTGTGTCCTGCAGCGTGTGTTGTTGCTGTTGCTGCTGCTGCGTCTGAGTGCGTCGACGTACCTGTTGCCGAGGATAGAGAGAGAAAGAGAGAGAGTGTGAGTAAGATAAAGAGCTAAGCAAAGAAAAACAACTAAGTTCACTCAATCACAACTATAAACAGCTTAAAGTATATTTATTACTATAAAAACTTGATTGTCAAAGGTTGACTAAAGCCTTGAAGTATTTCAGTTTTGTTAAAGTTCAGCGAGATATCCATTATGGGGAGTAATGTTGATGAATAATGAATTACTGGGGCATTTAGCACACAAGCGAAATTATCTCTTTCATAGCCATAAACTGAAATATATACAAACTTAAATATATATATATAAAATATATATATATATGTCCTCTCGAAAAAATGAAGTCCAAAGTGGCGTATACTCAGCCTTGTGTAGCACAAAGTCTTCTTGGTATCCGCTGAGAAGCTTATCTTTAAAGACTTTCGTTTATGTTATTTTATGGAACAAAGACAGCTTCTCTCAAGCCAAATTGACGCATACCTAATCTGTAGAGACCGTGAAACAGACAGATTTATTAACAGCTCAAGCTCTTCAGTGAGTGAGACTCTGTGGCACAAGCCTCGTAACTAGCTAAGCTTAAGGCCAAAGTGGCGTATACTTAATCTCTCGTTTTTAGCCCATCATGCAGTGCACTCGATCAATCAGCTGCAAGCCAATGGCTATATCGAAGGCTATCTTTGATTTATGCACTGACATTGCAAAGGGAAAAGAAATTGCAAAGCGTCGAACACAAATCAAATTGCATTTGTTTGTTTGTCCCACAAGCAGACCACGCCCCCCCGTTCCTGGCCCCGACCCCGGAGTGTGCCAGCGAGCCAAGCTATACGGAATTTTATGGACTATTTCAAGACTTGGCACAGCATCAAGGCGACAGCTCTGACTGATTAACGCCAAGCAGGTGGCGGTGGTTGGGTCTTTGGGCGGTTTGCCGAGTGTCAATGGGGCTGCACCACTCACTCATTCAGTGGGTGCTTGTCGCCTTCTTTGCTTTCGAAATGGCAATCAACGTTGCGTTTGTTTCAAATGCACGTCCTGTGGCTAACTTAATCCCACTTTGTAGCAACTGCAATGTGTTGAGCAGCGGCAACGGCGACGGCAACGAAAACTCATTTAGCCACCTGTCTATGCACCACTAAACCCACCTGTCTCGCCCAGACGCAGCAACGTTCAAAAACTTTAACCTAACACGAGACTGTGAATGTGAGAATGTTGTTCGCTTAGAACTTTGTTAGCTGTGCCACGCCTCGCCCTCTTGCCCTTGCTCTGGCTAATACGAGTAGGACGAGACTCTTAGCTGGGCTCAGTTTGTGGCTTTCACACGCTGTGCTAGCCGGATGCGTTGCTTACGTGCCGGCATCAGCCGTCAAGTGTCTGCGGATTTGGGCCATGCTGAGAGCTGGCTGACTGGCCGGCTAGCTGCCTGCCTGGCAGGCTGGCAGCCATTAGCCAAGTTCTGTCGTGTTTATTTAGTGGCCAATGCCAAGCGCCCTTTTTATGGCCGCCCAACTCCAGCAATTTATCGCGTGACCCGTAATTGCGGCTGTCGTGCCATATTTTGCCTGCTTTTTCCATTTTTTCTTTCATTTCCGAATTAATCAAATAACGTTGCAGGGGCTCAGCTTTATGGAGACATATATATATATAAATAAGTATAGATAAATATATGTATGTATGTATTTAGTTCAGTTTAGTCTATTCTTTGGTGTCATTGCCGGATGCAGCATGTCTTCACTTAGCTGAACTTGCTAAGGCCAAATTAATTATATCCGGCCTTTGGTGCGTTTGATCCGGGTCAACCTAGTATCGGCTGTTCATCATTTCGGCTTGGGCCGCATGTCCTTTTGCCTGGTCTACCAATTTGTATCTGCTTAATACCCAATTAGTCCTTGGGGCATATCGCTTTTTGCCTGTTAATTTATTTAATTTCTGCATATGTACATGTATATGTGTATGTGTATGTATATAGATCAAGTTGTCGAGCGATATCAAGTACAGGGCAAAAGCTTTTCATTGTGCAGGACAAATCTTTTATTGTGTGATTTGTATTTAGCCGCCAAGATTTTTCGAGTTTTATTTGTTTGTTTATTTTAAATTAAAATTTACTTAATGCACGGACATCTGTCTCAGTTGAACCTGAGCTTCTGCTGCTCAAATGCATTGTGAGTACGAAACACGAAACACTCAAAAGGAATGTTAAGAAATGGAAAAAAATGAACATAATCGTTTTACAAGTAAATTTCTTAAGATGTAATGCATTGGACGAATTATCGCTCTTAAGCCAACACAGTGCCGTTTGCTTATTCTAACAATTTATATATTCAACATATTTTTAATTTCATGTTTATTACTTGGAATATAAACTAATAACTGCTATGAAAAATTGCATAATTTATTCGAATGACTTTAAACATGCCATTTATTGACGTCTTTTAACTGTTGATCCATTAGGCTGATAATATTTCCATTAAATACATTTTAGCAGGTATTAAAGCCACACAAATGACTGTGAATTTGCATGTGTTATGGCATGTCTGTGGTCGCATTATACAATCAGAAACAATTTCCAATTTAAGGCGGAATTCCTTTTATTGCAATTTATTTTGCTCTTGCTCTTTTTTTTTCAGTGTCTCTAGATTATTGTTAAATTATTTTACATCAAGAATTGAGATGCGACAAATATAATTTTTAAATTAAATTTCATAAGATTTCGTTATTTTTATTAAATATATATTAAATATAATATATATTTTCCACTTTAATTAAATATATTTATTTAAAGTAATTATAATTCGTGCAAAGTGAGTTATCTGTGGCTTTGCTTATATTAAGACATAAATATTACAAATGCAAAATAATATTTTATCAATATAAGTTTTATCGGCAATAAATTTGTCTTGTCTCTTATTTTGTGTTAACATCCACTGATAGATCCATTACAATAAAAAAAATTCTATACTCTATTACAACATTTTCAAATGCAAATAAATATCTTTTCGTTTCCCACACGAAGTTTTCCCCTTTGGGGCGTATGCAAATGGATTGCATGTAAAAGGATTTGGTTGTTGTTGTGTCCCTTGCAGTTGAAATGAGTTGTTGTTGTTGTTGTTGTTGTTGTTGTGTTTGCCATTGCAGTTGGGGTGTAATGAAATTGTAGTTCTGCTTATCCTGAGACGACAATCTCTGTGGAAACTGCGTATTTTAAGCTGTCTTTGTGCGCCTCAGCAGCTGGCTTTGTCTCTTTGTCTGGCTGCCTGCTTATCCAACATTCTCATTAAACTTTGCTGTCTGCGTCGTTTATTGTGAACTTATTATGAAATCGTGAGAACTTTTATGCGAACAGCAAAAAAAAAAAAAATGTGTAAACTAAAGCAAATGAAGATGCTTTAGCTGAGAGTGCTCGACTAGTTGCTTACCCTAGCAAAACGCTTGTGAAATTGTTAATTAATATAGGGGATTGAGTGAACTGTTCTTATGGCAGAGGCATATGAGTGGAAGAACATAGGGAGAGATATATGTGGAGAAATTTATAGGGAGAGTGATATAGAAAGTTGAAGATAGAGTCAGAGGGTCTGCTGAGAAGCTCTTGGCTTAAATTTATTTTGTTTATTAAATTTATTTATTTATTTCTCTAAGCTAATCAGGAAGTTTTATAATTTATTTTATGACTCCTCCTGCCTGTTAACAAAATAAAATTTACTATCATCAAAGAGATTATAGTTTTAGACAAGAAGAGAAATTATTTAAAATAGTTGAAAAGTGATATATATATATATATATATATATTCTATATATTCTACGTATGAGCTGCTTTCATCTATTACCTACTTCCATCGTTTCTTGAAACATTTTCAATGGGTAGAGCGACTGCACTAAAAAGTGTCCCATAACATTCCATTTAGAGGCGAAGCACCCGCAGTGCTAACATGTTACAAATGTGTGTATGTGTGCGTGTGTGTGTGTGTGTGTGTCTTGCACAAAAAAATGTTGCAGAGTTTGTGCGAGTTTTTGCCACAGACTCTTCATAAATTTAACGTTTGGCATTTGCTGTGCTTTAAGCGCGCAGTGCGGTGCACATTGCTGTGATGCGGTGATGCTGGGTGCTAATGAGGCCAGGACGCAGCAGGACGTACGGCAAGGACAGCGCTGAGTCGCGCAGACGTCAGTTCGTCACAAGCTCGTTCACTGACATTACGCATACGCAACGTGTGACACATATATGTGTCATGTATGTGTATGCAGCACCTACATATGTGACACGTGATGTTGCCTTTGTGCAAAAATTGAATTTCGCCCCAGCACATAATTCAATTCACACTCACACACACACTCTCAACCAAAATGCAGATGGAGCTGATAATGGTGGGGCGACTCGCTGCTTAAACGGCACGGAAAATGCCCCATTTGGGGACAAGCAAAGATCTTAAATGGCACGTGGCGCGCTTTAGTCGATTGTCAGCGTTGCTGCTGTCCTTCGTTTCGATTTAGCCAACGTATCGGGTTTGTTATGATGTGAAACTCAATGCCTGACTGGCTGCCTGCCTGGCTGTCAAACTGTTGTCCTGCTCGGTTGCCTGTCGGCCGCATTTCCCCCCTGGGCTATATTCCAGTTTCACAATCAATGCCAACAAACGCTGGGCTGCGAGCATTTGGCGCCAAATCGATAAGCATTGTGAAATTATATGAGCGCAAAGCCAATGGGGGCGTGGATGCAGCTTGTAGATGTAGAAGAAAATGTGAATTTTGTGATCGTCTGCAGAGTTGTTAGGCAAACGATGCAAGAGATAAGAATATAGATATGAATAAAAGAAATCAGTTTAAATAATCTTTATAAATATTTCTGATTATTATATAGTTTCCATCATTTTGAATGTTTGCAGTGTAGGCTGTGAGCCTTAAAGCTAATAACAACTAAACTCTATAATAGAAACTCCATAATATCTAAAACAGAGCGAAAGGCAGAGAAATAAAGCGGTTGAGCGGGAGCGGGAGGGATAAAGACCAATAGAACTTGCCATAACCGACTCAAGGAGTTGACAATATATATTTTTAAAGCTCGTTTCAAACACAACATGGACGATCGATATGTGAAAAAGTGTCCGGTGCAAACCAGCTCGAATGCATCGCGATGGAAGGTTGCGAGCACGGCGATCATGCAAGTGGTGCATCGCGAGCACGATGGCATCGAGTACAAGATAATGAGCGAGCTGCTGTCCCTGGACGAGGCGTATAGGACCTACTTCAAGGAGTGGCATCGTGAGCTCAGTCTGCAGCGTTTGGCCGCCGACAAGTTGTGGCCAATATCAAATGATTTGCGCCTTAAGTCGGACGCTTGCTGTGAGCCGCAGCCGCGCAACATCGATGCCGAGGAGATGTTGATCAATAAATTTCAGCTGCACTATCAAATCATCCTCGGCTCGAATATGACCCTGAGTCGCGGGCTGGCCAACATACGCGTTAATCTCTTGGCGCTGCGACGGGAATACAATAAGCTGGATCAAAACGATCAGACGCCCTTCATACTGGGCGATGCATTCCACAAGCCAATCAAGTTCTTCATGGAGCTGGCCGAGGAGCTGTTCAATTATTTCTTGAGTCATTATTTGAAACTGGATTGCTATTCGCGTCACTTGGATCCGGGTGATATGGACCCGCTGGAGAGCTATCAGAATATGCTGAAGACGCGCGAGGAGTTCGACGATTATCTATTGCACAACCTGAGCTACTGCCAGTGCTTGCGTCCGATACCAATGTGTCCCGAATATGTGAAGCCTCAGCCAAAGAGCCTCGACTCGCACGACGCCAAGCGACGCGCTCAGCTCAGCCGTTGCCATCGCCGCGTGGTCAAGATGACGAAAAAGAAGGAAGAATCCAAATCTATCAATTCGCCAAAGCATTCATTGGAGCTGGAGCATGACTTGCGCATGAATCACCTGAGCTCACGCTTGGCCCAGCTGCGCGAGTGCCATTCGATGCGCGCCTTGGGACAGGAGCGCAGTCTTGTCCAGCGCATGATATACGCACTCAGTCCATCTCTGTTGCCAGTCAATTATGTTTCAACCGACACAGCAAATTAAAAATTGTAAATTATAGTCGAAGTTCCTAAAATATGCAACTAGCAAATAAACAAGGTCCGAAATTAATTTCCATGCAACTGCAATTGAGCTTCTTTTTTTTCTGTTTCCATAGCAACACGCAAGCCTCAGCTGTGGGCGTGGTTGGTGGAAGTGGCTCGATGAGTTTGTGTGGCCGGCGCTTATCAAATTTCACTTAAGTTGTTGATCGCGTGATAAGTTCATATAATGTTTTCGCATCGCAAGCGCAATATATCATAATTTGTTCATAAAATGTGGCAGGCGTCAAAGGAAACAAACATTTTGTGCTCGTATAAAAAGTTTTCGGTTTCCTCCTGTTTGCCACTCGGTGTGAATAGACTTTTAAGTACTTGTCAGGAAAATGTATTTTGCTTTCAATAGTTTTATTTTATGTATATGAATATGTATGTGTGTGCATTTGGAAACTATTTTTAAAGTGAAATTGCCAAGTTTTGGCTAAACAGTAATGACTGCAGCACTTAGCTTGGCGAAGTTTTTTCAGCTTGCTGCTAAATTGAATAAACTTTTTTTACCATATTTATTAACTATGGGGTGTTTTTATATATATATATTACTATTTTGTCTATTCAGTGCTCTTCCTACTTCATTTAGCGTAGAATAAAACCTGAAGTCACAAAGTTTGGCAATGAGTTGAATAAACTCTTAATTTTTCATCTTTAGGTAATTGTATTTTATTAAGCATTTTTTATAGTAATAGCGATGAAAGAGTCCACTCCAAATTTGGTGCATCATAAAATCAATTTTGCGACTCCAAAGCAAATGCTCTTTCACAGCTCTAGCTTGAATCTATTACTATAATTATAAGCTATCAAATACCGATAGTGAGAGAGGACACTTATGTAGCACGATCACGGGCCGAGCACTACTCCATCTCACACAGCTGCAACTTCGTCTCCTCCGCTTGACACCGTAAATCGCTTGACTTATTCACACTGGGCATGACTTAACAAATGCTTCTTTATAATTTCAGCAAATTTTGCCTTGGGGTTGCTATTTACGCAGCTTCAACTTGTTGAGAATTGGAAGGTACAAAATGTGTTAAATGACGTCAAAGAATATTTTCAATGTATTTCAATATTTGTTACATTGAAATTATATTATATACATATATATATATATATATATATATATATATATATATATATATATATATATATATATATATATATATATATATATATAATTATATATATATTATATATAATATATAATATAATTATATCTGGCACAAAATGTTAGTTCGTGCCGTAACTCACAACCAAACTGTAGACGATCAATCAACCAGAAATGTTACACTTGACATATTGATTAACTATTAATTTGCTATATTTATGCATAAATAACAATAATTATTATTTGCTATTTGACTTTACTTCAATATGAATGAAAGTGGACAATAGATCCGTGGCACGAGTTGGGCGCACATCTCTACGTACTATAAGAAAATAAGTGCTCAGACTGAAATTGATTTGAGGCAAATAAATAATTAAACAAATCAAAGCAGATGCTAACTAAGCGCGCGCTGATCAATCAGCCAGATGCTAATATATGTATGTATATATATATTGTGTATATGTTTGTGGACTACTTACCGATCTGGCGCCCGATGTGATGCGAGCGCTCTGGGAGCGTGTGGCGGGCCGGCGGCGTCTGTAGCCGGGCGTTCCGCCCTCGGGCGTGGCGCTGCCTGAGGGCATATTCTGAATGACCGTTTCGATGCTGGCGCCGGTGGCACAGATCGAGGCGCTCCTCGTCTTCTTCTGCATGCGATGATGCATGGGTGAAATGTCGTCCACCATGATGCGACTCAATTCAACTCGACTCGATTGTATGTGGTCTTTTGATAATGGTGCAGTGGTTACTACAGTGGTTGTTACTGTACTTGTTGTGGTGTTTCGTTTTGTTTAACAACTGCTAAAAGCTATTTGGGTGCTCGTGTTGCGGTTGCTGCTGCCACTTGCTGCGAGTGCATAATTCGCATTAACTGCAAATAAACAAAAAGAAGAGCAAGCAAAGAATGTCAGAAAATAAAGAACAAAAGCAAAAAATGTTCAAAAAGAAAATTTAGTCAATACATTTATATATATATATATATATATATATTATATATGTTTGCTTAGCCATGTTTTTAAAAATAAATCAAAAAGGAAAAGTGTGTGAAATGTGTAAGGCAATAACATGCAGCATAATTTGCTCTGTGATTTTTCATTTGGCTTTTCTTGAATTTTCTCGTTGCTTTACGCCATTAAACATAGTTTTAGTTGTGTCGCATTTGCTGCTTTCCTTCCAACGCCTGCTGCCCACCGCGCGCTTTTCCCCATTCGCATTTTATTTTTAACGCATTTTACATAAAGTGGGTCAGAATCCGGCGTAAAAATTCACGCACTCAAGTGCAGGGGGCCGTGGCTGGGGGCGTGTGTGTAAATATTTGTAGAAGCCTTTTGTACATAGTTAAAACATGCGCTTTCCCCGCAAAATGTTGTATTTAATTAATAAATTATACGGACATTAATTGAACAACAGATGCAATTCTGATGCTTGTTGCCAATTGTAATAAAATGTTTATTTTATCTGAGTGGTTATCGAAATATATAATATTTAATTGAATTATAATGTAATGAGTGTTGATTCGGCTAACAATCTCTCTCTGTATAAGTTAATTTCTTAAATTCTTTAAAACAATTAATAATTCCATTGAAGTAAATTACGAAATTGGCTAAATATATTCAATAAATTAAATATATATTTTTTATAAGCATTTTATATTTATATTATTGATTTTATGTATTTATATATTTTATGATTATTCTACAAAGTTTTTTAAGGGATAAATTGTTATTATTATAAAGTATTTTTCTGTAGGAGACATAATATATATATTATACTAAACATTTATATTATTTTAGATTATTTTTATGAAGAAAAAAAAGATTTATATTTTTTTCTTTAATAAATTTATTTTTATATATTTTGTTAAAAATGTATTTTTAATTTATAACAATCAATATTAATAATTTATATTTTTATTAGTTTTTTTTTATATTTATATTTAATTTAGAACAATCTATAATAATTGAATTAAAATATTAAAATATGCTTAACAAATTAGGTGACCAGATAGAAAATGCTGAAAATATTCTATATATATCTTCATTGCCAAACATTTACTGGAATTTACACTCTACAAATCGTAATTAATTCGAATGCTCTATTTTTAATTCAATTCTCCAATAAATTGTGCTGTTCTAATATCTGCTCTGCTCCTCATTAAAGAGCCCCCTCCCCAGAATATGTTAGCTTTTCCTGTCTGTGTATTGCGAACTCTATCGATTGGCTAATCGAATTTCCGCGTTGTAGCTGAAACACTTGAAAGCCAAGGCTGATGTGAGTGTGTGTGTGTGTGTGTGTGAGCTCTCATGTGGCCCGCTACGAGTGCTTAAGTGTGTCTGTTGTTTAATCACGTAGTTTTTTCAGCTATAAATAAATGTTTCTTTGGATATGTTTTGCTTTCTTTTGGCCCTGTGCTATTTTGCTTGCATCATCCGGAACGGAACTTTCTCGTTGTTCGCTTCTTTTAGCATTTCACAATTAATGATGTAAATAAATAAAGAAAAAAAAAACCTGGCCAAGATATTGCGTATTTATCGACGTTTGGCGCGTTGATCTCTGGAATGCCGCAAGTGGCAGGCGGCGAAGTGTTGCAACGCGTTGCTTGCTGCAAGCACTAAAAGGCGAGCAGCATAAGACAGCTAGCGCTGCAAAGTCCTGAGCACTGGGCTGAGTCCTGCGGGGCTTAATTGACACTAATTGCCATTTGCGAGGCCCAAAGTGCTTGCTGGCTGCATCAACTAAACTGAATGAAATGAAATCCATTTCTTGGCCAGCTTTAAGTTAATTGCCCCGGGCGCTTAAGGCATGCACCAAAACTAAGATACAAATTGAATTTATTAGTAGGCCTTAGGGGAGATTTAAAAAGAAACACATTCGGAATATCTGCTGAGGCTCGGCAGGAGTCTCGGGTATTAGCAATCAAAACATATTTGTAATCTATTTAGGCTCGCACGCTTGCTTGGCTATGCAGCAGAAGCTGCTGGCAATTGCTGTATATCTTGACGAGCTACCAAGAATCGAGCTAACCTGGTCACTGCATAATCGAATTACGTTTTGGCCCCCAGGATTTGCAGCTGCCAACCGAAGCAGTCGCTGGCAAACAGTTTAACGAGCTGTCAGCTGCAAAAGCTGTGAGACTAACAGAGAGAAGGATAAAAGTAGTGGGGATGTATTTAGATTTCGAGTTTATTTTAAGTTCAAGTCGAAGACATTTATAACATTTTTTATGGATCACATTTGCATAGCTTAGACTAAGCAGGCTAACATAATTTGTGCCAGATTCGTATCTGAAACTGGATTTGGTAAACAAAAATCGGATTAGCTTTTCAAAAGTTTTTACTACTCAGCATGTTAATCTGTACTATTGAAATAGTTTAAAAATTACATTTAAGAAACTGTAACTCTAGAGATTAGAGTATCTAAGGTCTCAAAAGTTCTACTTCACTTTAATATTTATTTCCTTCTCTGTTTATTTTCTCACTCACTCCCACTTATGCCGCTCCTTCAGCATATTATATATCTTGATTTGCAGCTCTTGGTACTCAGCACCTAAAAAGTCCCAGAGATAGTATAGACTGATTCCGACTATTGCTTTTGATTATCTTTAAAGCAGTAAAAAATTACCAATGCCAATGTAATTAAGCATTTTCAATTATTAAATAAATCTATATAATATAATAATATAATATAATATATAATATTGATAAGATTTCCATATAAATATATTGAGAAAATTTCTTTATTTTCATTAACCCAAGCTACATATTAAATGCGAATGAGACGAATAAATGTCATTAAAATCTGCAATTTTATATATGCTTATATATATAAATCTGTTTAATTGATATTTATCACTAATGCTCCATGGTTTTCTGCTTAATGAATTTGATGCATTTAAGCAAAGAGAAATCTTAGCAATTAATGAATTCGACACATGCAGACAATGGACGGACTCAGAGAGTTAAGCTGATTGAGATGACTAAATTTATTTAGCTTGCCTTTTATATATATATATATATATATATAGTATATACCTTTAAACCTCTGCAGCTATTACCTTTTAGCTGAATGTCACCTTTGCACAGTCCTGTGCTAATACCTTGAGCTAAACTTCTTAGCGCGACAAAGTCAAGGACCTCGCTGCCAGCTTGCTTTAGTTCCTTCTCTTTGCTGCCTTCTTTGGCTGTTCCCATGCAGCATTTCATAGTAATTAGCTTTTTGTTAGGCAAATGATTAAAACGTAAATAATTAAAAACGCGCGTTTATTCGCGTGTTGACTTGCTGCCAGCTGGCGGCACTTGTCAAGTGATGCCGAGAAGCCAATGCAAAGCAAAGCACCCACTCCCACACACACACACACACTCACCCACACCCATACGCACACAAAGAGCAAGTGGGTAAATAATGCAGAAAAAGTTGATGCTTAGCGTACGCGTAATATAATACAAAGCGAACCCTTTAAACTTGCTAAGCAGTTGAAAAAGGTTTCTCTCTCTGTGTCTCCCTCTCTCTCTCTCTCTTTCGCCCTCTACAAGCATTGTCAATGTGACTTTACGCTTGATTTGCTACGAGAAAACCCAACGATGCATTTAAAACAGCAAAAAGGGATACAATGGCTGTCCAGATGCTGGGCCAAAGGCAATGACTGAAGCTGAAGCTGAAGCTGAGGCTGGGGCTAAAGCCATTCGCTCGTGCATAAAACTGTGTTGCAGATGGGCTCTGGGCTTGGGGCCAGGCTTGTTTGCATTCACATCGCAACTAGATGAACCAGGGGCTGCTGTTACGCCTCTAATTGCCCGACAATGTCCGCTGAATAGCCTTGATTGGCCAGAGACCCAGACAAGAGGACAGCATGTGTGTGTGTGTGTGTGTGTGTGTATGCGTGTGTATGTGTGTGTCGTCCTTTTATGCCAGATTTTCGGCTTGTGGAGCATATTTTTGGGAGTGCCACATGGCACGTTTTTGGGAACATTTTTTATCTAGCAAACGAACGAAACGAAACAAAATAAGACAAAGCAAAACAAAACACAAAAACAAACATTGCAGCGGTCTATTAACATAAATTTGATGCCAACTCAAATATTTGGCTCCACATATTGGTTAATCAGCGCACCTTTTTAGAGACAAGCATAGGGGGAGTGGGCCGGGGCGGAGGATTCATGTGGCAGCTCATTGAAGCGGCAGCTGCTGCCACCACAGCCCACACATATCGATGCAGATTCATACGCTGACAGCTGTGCCCGATTCCCAGCAACTTGAAGCTATCAGCAGCACACACACACTCACACACACTCGCACACACTTGAGCTGTGCGTGGGGTGCTGTTTTTTTTTTTTTTTTTTTTTTTTATCATGGAGATAAGCTGACAAAAGGCGATAAGTGCCGCTTGCTATCGTATGGCCTGGCCATGCCAACTATGACATGTGCCACAGTTCATCAATGTGCGGGCTGAGCCCCAGCTGAGCTGAGCCTAGTGACACCTGTCAACGTTTGTCGCTCGAGTGCTGCTGGGGCCAGCCAAGTGGAGGCCAAAAGTTGCGAACTTCAAAATCTATGCCCACTTGGCAGCTAAGAGCTGTGGCAGCTTTAAGCGAACATCTAAGAGTGACTCGAGTCTCGACTGACCCACCGACTCGCGGTTACTCTGAACTGATGTGTGACATATATATAAATATATATTTATATATAAAAAAACATGTGACAGATATAGGTTTGATATATATAAAATATATAATTAATAAAAGCGCTCTAGCCTGGTAAAACACATATTATTTAATATTAAAACAAAATTAATATGTAAATTAATTAAGTATTAAAGAGCAAACTGCTTAAGAACTTTATTATAATAAAACTTTTGATTTGTTTATTTTAAATCAAATCAATGTTCATGATAATAAATTTTGTTTATTTAATATTAAATTATCAAAAATAGTGCTTAAGAATTTTATTTTCATAAAGATTTATCTGGATATTCACATCTAAAATTTTGATTTGTTTTTTAAACTCTAGTAAATGCTCATGATAATAAATAAAATCGCTTTGGCCTGGCAGACTCTATTTTTTATTAGTAAAATGTTAAGCTCCACAGCTTTAGAGCAAGCAGCTTAAGAACTTTATTTAATAATAGATGAACAGAGAAACAATCAAAAAATACTTTTGAGTTCCTTAGATGCATAATGTGCAGAAGCTGTTGGAACTTTAGCATCGAGCCAACAACTTTGATGAACTAAATTTTCGTGTTATTTTGCTAATATGCTAACCCTCAGCATGTTAAATATATATATATACATAAATATATATATATATATATATATATATACATACATATATATATATATTTATATATACATACCTTAGCTCAAGTGTTGCTCGTTGCGAGTCGGAGCGCCAACTGTTGCGTGTGCAGCGGGTAACAAGTTGGTTCATGTTATGTTCAGTGTTCTTCTTATGCCTCAACTGTTGCCTGTTGTTGAAGGGCGTTTGGCGCTTGTCGCTTGTCGCTTGTTTTCATGGCCATGCTCCCCCCTCCCACAGACACGCACTCACTCACACATACACACACACACACACACACACACACCTGTTGCATGCAGACGATAAAATTAATTTCAATGGGGTACAACTCAGGCACACCCACAGGCACAGGTAGGGGGACAGACAAAAGGCTCAGGCAACAGAGAACACATATGTATATGTATGTATGTATGCATGTATGTATAGAGCTGACAACATCTGCCATTGTGACAAAGGTCGAATGCTGTGCCTTTGCCGGAAAACTAGTTGCTCAGCCCCTGCCGCACTACCCAGCTGAGCTCAGCCCGCAACTTGTTTCTTTTCTCGCTTTCTTCTCCTTCTTTTAATTTTTTCCTATCATATTTCTGTGGCTGAGCAACAACATGTTGATTCGCATTACCATTAACATTATCATTTGAGGCTTTTCAAAGCTGCTGCGGCGAGCGAAAAACAAATTTTATTGCTCATACACCGCGCACGCCAGCGCCACAAATTGCTCCGTCTCACTTTATTTTTGTCCTCAACTTGTTGTTAGCTGCCGATTTTCCGCTATTTTCATTTTGTCAATAAAAACAACATTTTGTTGTCGCCCAAATAAATTTCCATGCATTTAATTTTGACAAACCGCGCAGTCAGCCAAAAAAATATTTACAAAAATTTGGAAAAAATAAACGAATATCGAGAGCTGAAGCCATTGGCACGCTTGCCTATAAAAATGTATATAACGCCTATATATCTATATATATATATACAAATTTATATATTTGAATTATATTTTGATCTTTGGTGTGACATAATCACAACGCATTCAGTTTCCTTGATCGCGGGTCGAAGAGAGAGCCAAAGAGACCAAATGTTTGTTTTTGGGAAATTTCTAGGTGTTGTTTTACTGTTGTGCGTGGGCAGACAATGAGTCATATTAGAAGCGCACAAAATGCTATTGATAACAGGGAAATACCAGACATTTAATGAGACAATATTTAGAATGACTTTGACAAAAATATTTTATATGCGTAGATTCGGTGTATATGATACACAGGAACTTGCATAGGTTTGTCATCGAGCTAAACATACGGAAAGCACGAATTTTACTATATTTTCTTGAGCTCTAAACATGCAATTCTCAAATGGTTAAGGCTACAAAGATAAGTAGCAGAAGTCGGCGAAGCGGCATGTTCTTAGAAGAGCGAAGCAAAGCACTCAAGTGAAAGGAGTATATTAGTTTGTCGCTACAGACTAGAGACTAAATTGTCGTTAGAGACTAGAAACCACATACTGATAGATTTAGTCGTGGGTGTACGAGTCTTATATATTTTTAAAGAATTTCTGAGGCTAAAGGAAAAATGCAAATTAATTCACTTGAAATTCAGATTATATAATTATATACGCTCATTTGCAGCTTCGTAGGGGTGAAAACTAATTTATATACAAAATATAATTATTATAAATGGTAAATCAGATTATATTGGGCTAAGCTTCAACTACAACTTTTTTATGAAGCTTTGCTAAACATGAAATTTAAGCCAAGTTTTCGTGCAGCTGAGCAAAAAATTAAAGATTCATGAATAATGAGTTCTACCAAAGTATTGAAAATATATATTAAAAAAAAAAAAAAAGTAGTTCAAATGCGTTGCAGAAATTAAAAAAGAAATGCAATAAAACCATTTGCCAAACTTTGATAAAATTGTAGTCCAAGTATTGACTGCAGCAAAAGCTTACAAAGAATGCCTAGAACAGTTAACAGGCAACCCAGAGCTTGCAGCTAGCTCAAATCACAGATACTACTAAAAGCTAAAACTAAGCTCATCTAAAATCAAATATAGCTGTGAATAATCATATTTTGCTCACTTTTGGAATTATGGAAAATTCAATTTTAAATTTGACATGAAATGCATAAATTCAGCTTTTTAGGTTTCCAGCTTTATACAGTTCAATAAATCGATGTGCCCAAAGCAGCCAAAGCAGATTAATGGGGCTAAATGTTATTTTTGTCAAAGATTTTCCAAAACGTTGCACAAATCGACGAGGCAACAACAGCAGCAACAGCAGCAACAAGAGCAACGTCGAGTGCTGGCACAAATTGGCGTCTGCTTGGCTTAAAGTTAACGTCTTTTATGTTGATTATGACACATGTAGGTGTATAGCTAGCTCACTCACTTACACTCACACTCACACACACACACACACACGCTCACTCACACTCACACTATATAAGTATATTGTTGTGAATATTTTATGCAGACTACTTGAAGGCGCTTTCAACAATATTTCTCCCTTGCTCTCGCTCGCTCCCTCTCCCTCTCTCTCTCTCTCTCTGTCTCTGGCTCTTCCTCTCGTTCTCTTGTTTTATTTTCGATTTGGCGCAGCTGTTTACACAAAAATTCACTTCATTTAGTTTTTTGACAGCTCCGCCCAACTCCCTTGAACTCCACCTACCCAACTCCCTCTCATCGCATATCCTTTTGTAAAATCTGTGTTAATGTTCGTATGTCATAATTAGCTTGAGCGCAAAATAAATTGGAAAATTCCTCGGTTTCTTCTTCTTTATTATTATTTTTTTTTTTTTGGATCATTTGCTGCAAAGCCAGTTTATTGCCCCTAATTGTGTGTGTGTGTGTGTGTGCCTGACAGGCTGCTTTTACGAGTGTGTTTATCTAACTTCCTCATATATATAAACCAATATATATGTACATAAGTATATGCCCTGGCTTTGTGCCGCATATGTGAAGAGTCCTTTGCTGCGTTTGACTTCACACACACACACACACACACTCACCCGCCGTCTTCCCTTTGTGTATGGCTGTGTGGGTGTGTGTACACACACTTCGCTTGTACTTGTTTGCTTTGTGCTCGCTCCTTGGCAATTTCAATTATTATTTTTACTTTTTGTTTTTCATTTTGCTTTGCCTTAGATTTAATTGAGCTACAATTTCATTTTCAATCAAAGCTGAAATTATTTTTAATTATAGATATTTAGCTCTAGATAATGATTTGTGTATATTTTATATAGATATATAAATAATATACATAAATATCATATATCATTTTTGGATAATATTTTGTTGGCAATTCAAATGCGCCTAACTTATCCTCTTAATTAGTGCCTTTCTATGCCATTCTCAATCTTTTTCAGCACGCATAAAACCCTCAGTGAACTATGCAAAATGTTATTGTGTAAGAGTTTCCAAAAAGTGGATATTTCTATTTACAAAGCTAGCGGTTAGCAGCCAATAGCTAAGAGCGACTGGTGCCGGAGCTACTCCAACTCTCTGTGGGTAAGTACCTCGACATTGTTGTATTGTTATTGAGCTTGAGCAACAGGATATTTATGCTTGTTTAGCCCTTTCCGTGGGCCGACCACAGAATTCATTCTATTTTCGAGTCGAGTTTTGCCTGAGTCGACTTTTCCTTTCAATTTCTTTCATCTTATTTTTGATTAGACATAAAAAGCGACCGCCGCCTGGCGCTTGATTGTGTTTTCCC
This sequence comes from Drosophila mettleri, assembly GCA_035047625.1. Classification (NCBI taxonomy): domain Eukaryota; kingdom Metazoa; phylum Arthropoda; class Insecta; order Diptera; family Drosophilidae; genus Drosophila; species Drosophila mettleri. The sequence goes on from JAWNPI010000085.1 coordinate 10,675,936, forward strand.
TTTTGCCTTTTTCATATGTGTTGTTTACCCAATGCAGTCCCTGGGCAGGGCATAGCTGTCATTTGGTTGAAAGCTGAAATGGTTTATCGATTAAATGGATTAGTTGCTGGCCAAGCCACGCGGGAACCAAGTGCCAGTTCCACTTCAAGTTCCAGTGCCAGTTCCAGTTCCAGTTCCAGTTCCAATTATTTAATGCAGCTGACGAACGAATTGGCAGTGGAACGAATGCGTCCTTTGGGCGCCTGCTTAATGCTTAAAATATATGGCAAATGGCCAGAAATTTGAACTGCGTCTAGATATAGTATAAATCTATATAGTATATATAGTAGATATATATATATATATATATATATATATATATATATATATATATATATATATATATATATATATATATATATATATATATATATATATATATATATATATATATATATATATATATATATATATATATATGTATATATATAAAATATATTTATTACATTTTTGCTTTTACACGAAAATTTATATTTTTGACCTTTTTTGCTTGAGAAACTGCAGAAATTGCTAATCTATGTGTGTGTGCATCTGCGTGTGTGTGTGTGTGTTTGTGTGTACGATTTTGCATGTTTGCCATGGTCTTCTACACGACTGCGAATAAAGTGTTCTGGCAAGTGTCCTGCAGCATCCTTGCTGCCTGCGCTTATCTAAACATTTGGCTAGTTTTTTTTTTCTTTTTTTGAGAATGCGGAAATTCGCTGTAAGTCTTAGCCACAGTCACGTTTCTAGCTACGTCAAGCGTACTACTTGAAGCACACACACACACTCACACACACACACACTCACACACTCAGACACTCACTCACATCAGACACTCGCTCACACACACTCGCAGCACAACAAAACACAACACACAACATCACATCACACTCGCACACACTCAGACACCGACTCAGACTCACGGCAACAAACGTTGTTCAAAGTGAACCAAACGGAACTTGTCACACACGGAAGCTGTGGCCACGCCCACGCACTGGGCGCACACAACACGCTAAAGTTGAGGAATGTCGAGCTGAAGAGCGGCGGAGTGCGAGGAGCAGAGCATGAGCCGGGGAGGCATAGTTCATGCTGGCATCTGGCAGGCAGTGTCAGCTACAATAGAGTGAGTTAGGCAGACAGGCAGAGAGATAGAGAGAGAGAGAGGGGGAGAGAGGGAGAGATAGAGTGTGTGTAAGAGAGAGAGAGTGATAGAGAGCGGGTGTGGAGCATGTAAAAAGTCTAAACAACTGCAAAATGCTCTATAAATGAAGAGTATTTAGCAATTTTTGAACGCTATAGTGAGTGACTCTCAAACTGTGCACTGTGACTGGAGAGAGATAGAAAGAGTGAGAGGGAGAGAGAGAGAGAGAGAGAGAGCTAGAAAGAGTGAGAGGGAGAGAGAGAGAGAGAGCTATAAAGACATAGAGAGAGGTATAGACTTAAGTCTGTAAATGATTCTGTAACTGCATGGAAAATAAATCAAGTAAAGTCTCTCCAGATTTCCTAGGCATAGCTGATATACCCGTTTTGGCAAGCAGAAACAGCGTATGTCAACGTGCACTTTAGCTGTCTGTTGCTGCATTTTGGGCAAACTACAATGCCGCGAAATAGCTAACAGCGGGGGCAGCTCCGCAGCCCGGCAGCTCTTCAGATCTAACCAAAAGTCCAAAGCAAGCTCTAAACTCGGTCTCTCTCTCTCTCTCTCGCACACACTCTATCTTGCTCACTCTTTCACTCCATGCACTGGCAACAGCTGCTTTTAGTGGTCCCTTAGCAGCGACTGCCACTGCCACTGCTGCATGCAACGAGCTTAAGTGAGTTGTGCCTGTTCAACGTGCAACGTCTGCGGCTGTTGCTGCTTCTGCTGCTGCTGTTTTGTGGCAGATTTTAATTGAATATAGAAATTTTGGTACCTGAAAGGCCAAAATGCAAAATGAAATTTGAGTGGGATAGAGAGAGAAAGACACAGAGAGAGAGAGAGGGAGAGAGACAATTAACAGTGGCTCTGTGGGAAAGCAAATGGAATTAGTTTCGCAAATTTGATATAAGACATAAAAGCTGTGCAATTGCCACGCCCACACTGCCCACTAGGCGAGCGTGGGCGTGGCCGTGGCCGTGACTGTGTAGTCGCGTGCCAATTGCCATTTTTAGTCTAATTGACAAACGTCGGCCGCAAGCCAATTGCCAAAGCGAATGTGCCCCAAATGCGACGCAGTGCAGCAGCAGCAGCAGCAGTTCGTGCCACGTTCTTTTTGCTGTTGTTGTTGTTGTGATTGGATTTCGTAATTGTGGTGTCAACGTGCCGCAACCCGAGCGACAGACAGACGCGGCAGACAGACTTTGATTATATTTTTTTCCTGTGCCCCAGGGATTTGTTTGCCATTCGTTTCATTAGCTATGCAAGTGTTTGGCTCTGCTTCTTTCACTTTGTTTTATAGTTGATGAAGAGCTTCTAGACGCAGTTAGACTTTAGATAGTCGAAGTCGTCGAATTAGCTAATTGAATTGCATTCAATAAGCTTGATAAATCATACAAAATAAGAGCGCAATTTACATTATTTATTTGTCTAACATTGCAAAGATGATCTCTATTAATTAACAGTTCTTTAACATGAGGTTATTCTCACATCAAAGTTGTCGAGTAAATTTTAAAACGTGTCATTTTATGGGTAACAGCTGTAACTGCTGTTAATAACATAATGTTATTTTGTTTTAAATATAGATATTCATATTTTATTAAATATCAAGTTCTTTAACATGGTAAAAATTAAAATAAAATCGATTTATTAAGTTATTAACATAGTCTTAAAATCTATTAAAAATGAACTTAAAATAAATGAACTTTCATTAAAAATTATTTATATAAATTACTATTATAATTAGATATAGTCTTAAGCTAAAGTAAATATTCTTGCAAAATTTTGCTGGTAACATATTAAAATAGATACCATGAAATATAACTTAACAGCTGTAATTAGCAGAATGTTTACATTCTAGACTAAGTGAATGAGCATACAATAATAAATACCTTAACAGCCTCAGTTGAGCCTGCTTAGCAGCGCTCTGTTAAATAACATTCTATAATATATGCCATATATTAATAGCATAACTTAAGCCAATTTTTATTGACAAATAGAATGTTAAAATCAAAAGTCAACTAAGTCAACTCGATTCGCTCCTTTGGCCACTTGAAGAGAAGTCGAAATTTTCGTACGCCTCGACGCGTTGGTCGTTTGTTTGACTAGCCGCGGCGCGAGACTGTTTCTCAGCGGAATTAAAATTGATTGCGATCGGGGGCCGTTGGCTTGTATCAAGTGGTTAACGGCACCCCCAAGGATTGCCAAAATGTTTTACAGCCGAAATAATCATTGCGAAATGTATTTATTTAACATTTCGAGTCGAAAGTCGACTTGAAACAACAAAAATGGGCAGGAAAAAGAAAAGAGGCTGCCATAAACTCTGGCTGCCAAGTGGTTCGGCATATTTAATGCAGCTAACTCAGCCACCCAGCGGCCAGCAGGCAGCCCCCATCCAGGCGCTGCTGCCAAAAATTTCTCCCTAAGGGTGCGCGGTCAACGTTGCGTATGAGCGATTTTTTTTTTTTCTGGTTTTCCTTCATTTAACGCTTGTTTTGCTCCGCTCCCTTTTTTTACGAGTGTGTAATATATTTAGGGACTTTGCCCGATTATATGCCGAACGAGCAAATGAATTTAGGCGTAGCAATGCCCAAGAGCCAAGAGAAAAACTATGAGCGAAGCGTGAAAAGGCAAAAGCCAAACAAATCACAAAACAAAATAAATAAATTCAACAGCCACAAAGAATGTTATTAATTTTATTGAATATATTTAACCAACCTGCTCAGAGGGGGCGTGGCATGTGGGCGCCGGCTGCAGTTAATGAACCTCTTGGTCAATATCCAGGCCAATTGATAACAACAACAATAACAAAAGGGAAGTTAATTTGGCCCGCGGGGCGCGACCCCTCTATATATTTGGTCGATAATTTCTATTAGCACACACACACACACACACACACTAGTACACATATACATACAAATTTATGCACTTGTTGTATTCTTTTTGAATATATATTTTTAGCTAATTTCTTACGCTCGAATAATTTCGAAAATAAAAAACGAAAGTAAAATTGTAGGCAAAATTTTTGAATTTATGGCTACACACACACACGCGCGCGCTCACTCACACGCACGCATTCGCGCAATAAATTTTGCTATATTTTCAGAATATTTTTGAATATTTCGTGCCGTTTGGCGCGAAAAGTTGTCTTTTTGTGTTATGCCGTTAGGATTGCGTTCCGAATTGCGCGTTCGCGTCCGTTTCGTTCAAGCGCCGTCGTATGTTTGAGCTGTACGAGTCGCTGCTGCCTATTGGCCCGTTCAGTTTTGCTCTGCGCTGTGCAACATGTTCGCAGCGCACCGTTTGGTTTGATGACGACACCAATACAGTCGAATAAAAATAGCTTTCTATGCATTTGCCGCTTCAGCACGTCATCGTTAAAAGCTAAAGCTTTTTTTTTTGTTTTTTTTTGGTTTTTGCGCTATGTTTGTCTTTGCGCTTTGCCATTGTTGTTTTTTCTGTCGCTGCTAGCGCGGCTGCTCAGCGCTGACATGCGCTCGTTGTTGTTGCTGCTGCTAACTTTGTTCCTTTGTTAGCATTAGCGCTGACGCTGACGTCGCTGCTGTTTGGCTACTACTTTGTTAGCGCTGCTGTTAGCGTCGCTGCTGCTAGCTCGACCATCGTCGTTGTTGTTGTTGTTGCTTTTGCAGTCACATGCGCCACTGTTTGGTTATTGCTTTTTTTTAGCGCCGACGCTGACGTCGCAGCTAGCGCAGCTATTGTTGCTGCTTTTGCTGTTACTTATTCTGTTATTGCAGTTGCAATTCATAGAGTTTATATAGCTGCTGACGTCGCTGTTTTATATTGCTGCTGCAGTTGTGGTCACTGTGACTGATGCCGCTGCTGCTGGCACTGCCACTGCCACTGCTTATGCTGTTGTTATCGTCGGTTGCTGCTGCTGTGATTGCTGCTTTTGTCTGCCTTGCAGCTGCTGCTACATTTGTCTTTTGCGCTTTTTGTCGCTGCGAGCATTTTTACCGTTTTATATGCAGCTTTGTTTCTATTTCCTTTTTGTTGCCCTGTTTATGAGTCAACAAAATAAAAACAAAAAAATGCTGACAGGCATTTATTATTTATTTATATAATTCTGTTCGCATTCTTTTTACATTTTATTAGCTGCTGTCTTTCGCCTCTGCTGCGCTGCTGCTCTGCTGCTGTCTGTTTTGTTGCTACTCTGGGATTAACCGTTGCTCATATCATTTCATTGCTTTTGATAGCTCCGACATGTTTGTCTGTGTGTGTGTGTGTGTGTGCGTACGTGCGCATGTGTGTGTTATATATTTAAATTTAGGCCACAATAGTGTCAGCGTTTATTCTTTGTACCTGTGCAGTTAGTTTTAGCGGATTACTCATACGCCGCGCTGGACTACAGTTTATATGGCTTATGATTACGCATATGTGTGCAGAGATTTACCAAATAAATATATAAATTATTTTGTATTTAATACTTTATATAATATATATTTATGCAAATCTTTTAATATATATATTATTTATATTTTATTTAGTAAATATTTTTTAGTTTATTTATATAAAAATTATAAAAAAAAGTTATAAAATATATCCTAAATAATGTATAAAATGTATATAAAATATATACTAAAAAAAACTATGTGTTTTTAGCATATATTTTATATACATTTTATATATTATTAAGGATATATTTTATAATTTTTTTTATAATTTTTATTATGTTTTACTTAATATTTGTAATTTTTTTTTTTATATCATTTATATTCAAAAATTCACATATTTTTTATTGCATTTATTTTATATATATTTCTTATACATTTTATTTTATATTTTATGTTCAATTTTTTGTATTTTAACTTTTTATTTATTTTTATATTTTTTTTTATACATATTTTTATAATTTATACGTCATATTTTGTATTTGTTTTATTTTATATTTAATGCTTCATATTTTATATGTATCATATTTTATTTGATTTTATTCATTAAATATTTAATTATTTTGTATTTATTTCTATTTAAATATCTTTTGTTTTCTGTGATTTTCCCTTTCTTTTGGCTGTCTGTCCTTTTATTTATAGCGCTTGAGTCAAAGTTTGTTGTGGATGCCAAGAAATTTTAGTTACAATAGAAGAAGAAAAACCAAAAAAAAAAAAGCTAAATCTAAATCTAAGTAAAAATTCATTTGGCAAATGCAGCGGACGTCGCGTAGAGCCCAATGTCAGCTTTGATTAATCGCTGCGAAAAGGTTTTTTTTCTGGTTTCCTTTTGCCACGTGGTGTGTGGGGGTTGCCGGGGGTTGCCTCTGCAAACATGCAACAATATGTCAAATTGTATTATGATTGAGCGTGGCACAGCTTGTGGCATGTAAACAAGCCAGAGCCAAGTCGGGACGGGGCCAAGCGCAGCTCTTGACAATAAGTCAAATGCTGTCAGAGGGTTCGCTCGAGTCAACCACCTGGACAGGTGTGCGAGCATATCTTATCAACAGAGTAAGTGTGTGTGCGTGTGCGTGTGTGTGTGTGTGTGTGTGGCATAATCATAGGCCATGATTTATTTATAGGCCACAGGCTGGTGAACCTTTATGGCCCGCTTTTATAGCCATTTGCTGCTGTTCGTCTGGCGTCTTCGGGCCAAAGTTGCTGGGAAAAGCCGTCAATTGATTCCGTTGACCCACATGATGACAGAGGCCCAGCTGCGTGGCAGACACCGACACCGACACCGACGAAAGGTAAAAAGTGCCTCAGGTGTTGAGCTGCCTTAATTGTTGCCACTTCAGTCGGGCATGGGCCATGGGCCATGGGCACAGTCTTAGGCCCGAAAAGATGTAAAGCTCTCTGATGAAATTTATGCAAATTTTCTTTTATTTGGCCAAACTTTTTAATTAAGCGCAAGTGCAAACAAACAACTTGGCTAAATATTCCACAAAACCGAAGTCTAATCTATGCTAATTTCATGCGCACCTGTTGGCATTACGCTCAGCTTGGCCAGAGACTGCCAGAGAGCGCACCGAAAACTCTCTCTAATTGAAAGCCAACTCAAGCAGGAACTTTAATGAGAAATGTTGACTGGGTGAGGGGCAGGGGGAAGGAGGGGGTGGGTGGGGCCAAAGGAGGAGCACAACTGTTTTTCACTTTTCACTTGGCGGTTACCTTTGTCGTAGCTTCCCAACTGTCTCCCTCTCTCTCTCTCTCCCTCTCTCTCTCTCTCTCTCTCTTTGTGCAACCACAGCATCTAATTGCAGCCGCAGGGCTGGCTACGGGCGCTACAGCAGCAAATATAATGACGAAAATTAAAGGGAAAATTGAGCAAATTATGCATTAGACAGCAAAATATTTAAGACGCCAACGAAGACGACGAAGTCGTCAGCTGAGGCACATACGTTGGCCATATCGAGGACTAAGTGGTTTATGTAGATATCCACAAGATAAATTTATGTATACAAATAGAAGCTTCAATTTGTTCAGCAAAGCAACTTAATAAATAATTGAACAGATTTTTAGATATAAAAGCTATAAAAACCAAATATTGCCAGACTCAGAGAGACTTTGAGAGGCCTTTAAGAAGTCGTATAAGGACTTAAATACAATCGTTTTTTATTTTATTTAATTTATTTTATCTAATGGGAAGCTACAACGATTATTGAAAGAGATTTATTTTTTAGATAAAGCATTTATAATATAAATTGTATATGAAAATGCTTCATGAACACTTAATCTTAGCTAAAGCCTAAAGCTACTTTCAATATATATATATATATATTTGTATATATATATATATATATATATATATATATATATATATATATATATATATATATATATATATATATATATATATATATATATATATATATATATATATATATATTTTCATTAAACTTATTTAACTAGTGCCTAGTCTAGTAACTACATTTAAAGCTAGTTTAAATTATAGACGTGAAGAGAACTAAACATATTAAGTCTCTTTAGCGCAACATGAAACTGAGGCTTGACTGAGGCTGAAGACTTATTTAAAATATAAATTAATTCAAATTATTATATTAAAGCTTACAGCTTAAAGCTTTAAGCTCTGCTTTACTAGTTATTTTATTGCATTTAAATTTACTACGCCAAATCTTTGCTTTTCGGAGCAAACGCAACATAAAAGACATCAACAGGTTGTCTCTCTCTCTCTCTCTCTCTCTTTGTCTTTCTCTCCCTCTCTCTTTCTATGCCTTCTGAAATGCCGCTGCGCTGATTGAATAAAAATTTCATTAAACGAACATTTGTTATGGTGCGCGCCTGGCAGCAGCTGCCGCTCCAGAGCACTGGGAGCATTGGGAGCTGGCAAGTGGGCGGACACTCGACTCGAGTCGAGCTCTGGCAACTGATTTCGATCCTAGCCTGAGGGCAGCAGCAGCGACAGCGACAGCGGCAACGGCAACATCTGGCTCTGATCCTAGTCGAACGGCATCTCTGCTCGCGTTTATTTTAATTGCCCGCATTAGGCGTCTGCAGATGGACCATAAAAACGTGAGCAGAGGCTGGCGGGTGGAACGGGGGAGATATATATATATATATAGATATATACTTTATATACATACATAAATGGCATTGTTTTATGCCTTGCGACGGCTTCATTTCCGTTTGCCTTTAGCCAGGATTTGCTGCTGATAGAGGCAGAAACAGAGTCAGAGAGAGAGCGAGAGAGAGAGAGGGATAGAGCGCTCGAAAGTGAAGCGTTACAGTTGAGGGCGGCATGGAAAATGAAGCTGGTGGGCGTGGCAATTGCCTTTGCGGTTGTTAAATCGTTTTTATGAGGTATTCACAGCCCGAAAAAAAAAGTAAACAAATTTTTTTTTTGTTTTGTGGTTAATAGATGACGTGTGTGAGTGCGTGTGCGTGCGTTGGCGTGTCTGACTGAATAATTTGACAGATTTATGCAGCTTTCGGCAGCCCGCCCATTGGTGCGGCAAGTTGAGAAGCCACTGGATTAGGCTTGTGGCTCTTAAGCTTCGCTTTTAACGACTCGCGCAGGAGCATGCTAAAAAGGGCAGCGCATTAAAATGCATAATTTGACTTTTATAGCGCCGCCAATATTAATGAAAACTCGTAAATCGTTTAAAAAGCGAGGTAAATAAACGGCAATGCTTGTCAAACTGTTGGCAAAAGCGTGTTTAACTTTAGCATAGCACAATTGCTCTACGACGGCAATTGGCTTGCAACTATGCTAAACAGCGTACTCAACGGCATCTAGTGGATTTTGCTGTTACTGCATCGTCTGGTGAAAAAATATAAATGTCCCCCAATGGCGAGTGATTTACTTAGCGGCACTTGGTTTGCAACTTTGCTAAGCAGCTGACGCCATCTAGCAGATTTGCTGGGAAATGTATGAGGGCGAAGGCGTCAGTTGAAATTTAAAAATTTGACATGAAATTAAATGAAATGTGTTTATAGTTTAAATTTATATAATAGTTAAGTAATTGGTTTATTAAAACATTACTCAATGTATAAATTAAAATGCAGCTTGAATATGTTATATGACAGTTGTTATGTTAAATAACAGAATAGGCAAACGACGTTGGCATAACTACAGTTGTGCACTCAACGTACACAAACAACGCTCAGCCACACACACATACACGCCCACTCACTCGCATACATGCCAGAGAGCACTTAGCTAATTTCCAGGCGCTCACGGCAACGACAAGATAACGACAGGTAAACAAGCGAAACCAGCGGGTAGCGAAGGGCAAGTGCAAACAGAGAGTGGGAGAGCGAGCGACGTTCGCGACGTTCGCGACGCTCACGACTTACGCTCTCATTTACAAGCAGTGCGACGCGCGTCACAGGTAAAATTCAAAAGTTGTCTCGCTGTAACGAACTTTTGACGATCGTCGCCGTCTGGCTGACCTGAGTAAGTGGAAGCGAGACGAGTTGCCTAACAGCGACAGAGCCGACACGATGACTGACCGACCACTGAGCCGAAGCTGGAGTTGAAAGAGAGCGAGAGAAAGAAGTCGTGAAGCCAATGCTGAATGGAATTGATATTGCGCCGAGGCGAGCGTCAGTTGCTCAGCGTATTTACCTGTTTGCGGACGTGTTTTTACCAGCGTAGAACGAACTGTCGCCGTTGCCTCTGCCTCTATCTGTCTCCCACTCGCTCTCGCTCAGTAGATGTGTGAGAGTCAGCGCGCCCGCGAGTGAGCGTGTGTGCGTGTGAGTGTGTGAATATATATAAATATTCAATTAATTACAAAAGCAAAAAGTGAGCAAAAGAATGCAAATAGCTGCGTGATAAAGCATAAGTGAAGAAGTGCAACAAAAATAATAAAAACAACAACAGTCGCAGCAGCAGCAGCAGCAACGAAACCCACAAGCGCAGCGCAAGGTGCAGACAAGGTAAGCAAAAGTTGAGCGTCGCACTTGATACCAATACACACACACACACACCACACAAATACAAAAATTCGACGGCGAAAATATTTAATGAGCGTGGCCCGTCGCTGCCCAAGTTGTGTGTGTGTGTGTGTGTGTGTGAAAGAAATGCCTGGCAACAACTACAATGAAATTGCACTTGAAAAAAAAGAAAGAATGAAGGAAAAACAAGAACAAAGTAGGTAGAAGAAGCAGCATCAGACAGATAGACGGACAGATATTTAGTCAGAAGACAGGCAGGCAAGCATAGAAGAGGAAAAAAATCAGTTTACAAAACGGTATAAACGTGATTCTCTTTCCGCACGCCATCGCCATAATTTGCCCATCTCTCTCGCTCCTCGCCTCGCTTCCACTCCACCTTCCACTAACTAACATTTGTCTGTGAGAATTTTTGTTGCGACTGCAGCAGTGGGCAGCAACTAGCGCAACAACAACAGCTAGTCGATGCGCATGTCGCCAATTGGCGCTGCAACTGTACAACAAAGTATATATACATACATATATATATATGTATATGTATATAAATAACATATGTACATATATATTTTGGGCTGCTTCAGCCACATAACTACACAGCTTCCAAGAGTGGAAGCCAAGCCCCAATAGCGTAAGAAATGAAGCGTGGCGCAGTCGCTGCGATCAGCCACACAACAACAACAAAAACGCAAATCTGGCGCAATTGAGCGCGAATGGCAAACCAGAAAAACAAGCAACAACAAAAACAACAACATGAAAACATCGACAATTCTCTGTCGACGTCGCTGCTGCTGCATAGATTGCCGGCCAGTGGCTTCAGGTTACAGCAACAGCGACTAAGGCTCCGCTTTCGTCGTCAGCATCAGCGTCAACGTCAGCGTCAACTTCTTTTCACTGAATGAGCCACATTCCGGTTTGGCTTCCACAATCCACAAAAGCATCCCCAAAACCCACACAAAACAAATACAAATACAAGCACACCAACAAACACACACGCATACGCAATGTACGCACGCAGCTTCAACGGGCGACTGCGACGCAGCAGCGCTCAAAACATGTTCCAAGCCACGCTTTGAGCAGCAATAGCACCAACAACTATAGCAACAACCGAGCAGAGCTTTAAAAAGCTACAGGGCCAGTTTTTGTTTTTCTTTTTATATCGTACGGCTGCTGCGGCTGCCGCTGCGGCTGCGCCTGTGACGACTATGATGACGGCGTTGCGCCAACGCTACATTCCAATTAGAGCGTCGACGTTGACGGCGCTGTTGACGTTGCCCTGGCAACAGGAATGTCAAGCCCAAACCACACACACATGCACACTCATATTTTTTTTGTTTTCTGTTCACTTTGTCGTTGTTGTTTTTAGAAATTCCAGCGCGGCCCCTGTGCAGTCGGCGTCACAACGAAAACGAAAAGTGCGAAAAGTGAAGCGTCGTCCAAACTTTAAGCACAACTTGATTGGAAGTCAGTGTGAGTGTGTGTGTGTGTGTGAGTGTGTGCTGCTATCCTGCTCGCACCCGCCTCTGTCAATCTGCTTTGCTGCATTCTTTTTTCGTTTCGTTCAAATTCATGCCCACCCAAAAAAAAAAAAAAAATTGATGAACCTGCACGTTTTTAGTCGTTTTTCGCTGCATGTAATGTGAGGTCAGTAACACTGTTGTTGCCCAAACATTCATCACGCTCCGTTTGAGTTGGGCTGGCTGGCTGGCTGAAGCCGCCGCTGCAGCCGTGAGAATCAGTTAATGTTTATGACGTCACAGCTTTTGACTTACGGTTTAATGAACTTCCAGTCTTTCTTTCTTTTTATTTTGCCTTCCGAAGTTTATAGCAGTCAGCAGTGAGTGAGAGAGAGTGAGAGCGACATTGGAATATCCGGTGTATTTCGCTTGTCCCATCTCCTCTCATTAACATTTCTTTTGACTCATTTTTAACAGTTGATCTACATGCGAAATTTTTCTCTTCTCCTTTTTACTCTGGTGTGAAATTTGAATTTACAGCTGTATTGCTTTGCATAATAAATAGCAATTTATATACATTTCTATAAAGATAAATATGTTACTGGAACGAATTCTGGAGTAAAAGTTGGAACAACAAATTTCTTTTACTCGTTTTGGACGAGTCTTTGACAACTTAATTAAAGCTAATTAATGTAATTTCTCTCTCAAACTTTTTGTTTTTGTTTTTTTTAAGGCTTTTGATTTTGTTTTTTTTTTGGAGACTCGATTGAAAATTTTTTTCCATAAAAAATCAAGGTAAAAACTAAAAACCAAGGAAAACCTTTTTTTATTATAAATTCACATGCTGTGAATTCTAATGAGAACTAACTATAAACAAAGTTTTATTTTTTTGTGCTCAAATGAAACTGAAATTTTAGTTGGGAAAACCAAGAGTCAACCGCAAAAAAAGGCGTGGCACGTACGCAACGCCCACAATTTGAATTTTGAAAGTTGTTTTGGCGAAAAAATAAAATGGAAAAATTAAGAAGAAGAAGAAAAAGAGGGAAATACCAGACAGTTGACAGTCCTTTTTAATTTGTTTTTCGCTTTTACCTCGAGTTCCCAGAGCAGGTGAGTGCGAGGGGGGCACACTGTGTGTGTGTTTGGCTGGTTGAGGTAGCTGCCGTCCGTCTGTGTGGCGTCCGTTCAAACGAAGCGTGCGAGATTTTATTTAACGCCCGAAAGGAATTCGACGCTTGCTTTTTTGGCTGACTTTATACTGTATGAAGTGAAAAAGCGGAGAAAAAAGCAACGAAAGAAATAAAATACATGCCACAACTAGTTGCACGCAGCGGGAAATGCGAACTTTGTGTTCGTGTTGATGCCATGTGGCGCACCCCAATTGCGCCCCCATTGACTGCAGCCAATACCCCAAATCCCGAGCGTTACAATTGTCCGCGTGCCAACCGAAAAATAAGTTTTTATATGCATTCAATGTGGGGCATATTGATTAGAGTAAGAGAATGTGTGATAGGGCTATATTTATCTGTATCTGTATCTGTATCTGTATCTGTATCTGTATCTGTATCTGTATCTGTATCTGTATCTGTATCTGTATCTGTATCTGTATCTGTATCTGTATCTGTATTTGTATCTTTATCTGTATCTGTATTTGTATCTGTATTTGTATCTATATCTATGGCCTTCCACAACACTCATATCAATTCACTGGGTATCTTCTAGTTAACCCATTATTCCACCCAGAGCACTTGAAAGTTCCCTTTTGTTTTTGGCTTATTTATTTTGCTTATTTGGCTAGCGAGTTGCCAACTTTTTCCATATGTGTGCCACTTGCTGGGCCAGAGAAAGGAGCAGGGGCTAAAGAACAGAAGTCACCAGGGGCTGATGGTTGGAGGTTAGTTAGGGGCTGCCCTCTACTTACATGTGTAAGTACAATCATTATGCGAGGCGGCCTGCCATATAAATATTATATGCGGCTGCCAAAAACAGGATGCGCGCATCTTCCTTTGCCACGCCCACACACATACGTACAAGGACAGAGATGGTGACAGTGACTGGAAGGGAGAGTGAGGAGGGAGAGCGAGCGATAGCGCACAACCGTTTGGTTTTTATGTCTTTTGTAAAATTTTATTTAATTTTTGAATCTTTTATGAAAAGTTTAATATTTGTTTTTCATGCTAGCGATTTGCATAATTCAAATAATACACAGATACAGACACACGCACACACACATACACAGCGACAAAGTGAAAGTTGACACACACACACACACAAACTCAGACGCACATACCTGTGGGCAACGGCAACGGGGCGTGGCATGGCTTGGGGGCATCTGCCTTGGCTGCGATATATTTTATGAATGCAAATCCCTGTTCATATTCGCATTTGGTTTACTTACTTGCCGAGCAGCTTACACCCACACAGTGCATGTTGTGTGTGCGTGTGGGTGTCTGTGTGTGTGCGTGTGTGTGTGTGTTCCGTTTTTCATATTCATTTTCATTCATATCGCAGTTTCATTCATGCACTCGACCAAAAAGGAGACGTAAAGTGAGGAGAGCAAGAGAAAAGTCGACTAAAACTGAATCTGAATCTGAAACTGAACTGAATATTTATTATTATTATGTTGCGGCCACGCCCCCCGAGGCGTGCCACCTTTAAAAACTCGTCCCGATTTCCTCGTTTGTTTTACGGCTTGGCCCAGTTCTTGACGTTTTCCTTTATTTCTGTTTATTTATTTATATTATTTGGTGCGAGGCGGCTTAAATGCGCTTTGCAGATATTTATATGTCTGCCAACTGCTCAAATAGGCCACCAAAAATATGTTTATTTGGAGAGAGAGAGAGAGAGAGACAGATAGAGACCCCCACACAAACACACATACACATTATGTACAGTTATGCAAATGTGGAGCTCATCTGTGCGCTCCATTTGCCGCATAGAGAATCAAAGTTTTGTTGTGCGACAAAAGAGTTTGGCTTTACGCCACGCCCACGCCCCCACACACACTCACACGCACATGCAGTTTGCGCCTTTCGGTCGCCCCCCCGCGTAAAATATTTAAAATGCTTTACGAATTTATTTTCATTTTCCCTGACAGCGCAATTTTAGTTTTCTCTCAGCTGCATACGAATTTCTTTTTATTTTCTCCCTTTTCCCTCTCCCAATACTGTCTTTTATTTATCTACATGTTTTTTTTTTTTTTTAATTTTTTTTTTGCTACCCTAAATCTATCGAATTTGCAACTGTAACTCGGCAATTGGAAAACCCTTTGACCCCGTTTCACAAAAGTGAGATTTGTATTTTTGCAGCGCCTCTCGATTCGATTAAAAATCAATATATTCATCAGCTCGATTGGTCTAAAACCATTTTGCAGCTTTTCTCATCATTTCTAAAAAGAGCTTTGAAACAGTCGGAACAAACGAGATGAATTACCAATTGGCTTAGTTTAGTTATGAATTTCAAAGGCCAACTCAATGGGATGACCTGACTCTGGCTCTGGCTCTTCTATAACTTTACAATTTATTCAGATATATTCATGTATACATACATATATATATATATATATATATATATATATATATATATATATATATATATATATATATATATATATATATATATTTATTTATTTATATTTATATTTATGTATATGTGTTATGCCATGTTGTCCTTCAGATAAAACCAATTTAAACATAATATTTAATTGCAATTGTTTTAAGAGCTCAATAAGCTCTTTTATAAATTGTTAATATGTCTGTATTATATGCCCTGTAAAAGTAGTTGTGATGGCATATATGATCTATGTCATTGAGTATATATTTCTTTAATGAGAGAATATTTTATTTATATTTGAATATAGGTTTATGCACTCTGACTGGTGTATCACTCATTATTCAAATAAATAATCTACTCTTAGAGCTTGGGGCTTGGAGCCTTTCTATGTGCTATAAGTGCGCACTTTTCGTAAAGTTAATTCGTTCATTTCCTACAGCTCTTTAGCTTGATTTGCAAAAAATCATTGTTGTGGCATATTTGCTCTATTATGGTTATCTCTTTAACTTTACCAAAAGTCAGTAAAATGTCTTAGTATTTAGTTAAATTTGTTATCCATTAACCATTTGCCATTTACAGAGTATTTGCCAGGCCAGCATATGCGTTAGCTTTGGTCGCATTATCGTTAATACAGTTTGAATCAATGTCAGAATAAATGTAATTGCAATTTACAATTAAAATTACTCAGTTGCCGCCCTTCCGTATTGAAAGCCTGCCACCTGGCGCCGCCTCCCCGTTCCCTGCTTAGTCGAAATTCATATTTGACCTGCAATTTACCTGCGACAGCTACTACCTATGATAATGCTTATATATCTCCGGCCTAAAAAGCTCTTCCTGGTACACCAAACAAGCAATGCGTGTGGGGTGTGGGTGCGTGTTTGTGTGCGCGTGTATGTGTGTGTGTGTGTGCGATATACGAATATGCATCGCAATTCTGAACCGGCAATTGCCTGAAATCCTTCACGCTTCATCAATTCGCATTATTGTTGCCATTGTTGTGCTGTGTGTGAGGCGGCTCCACATTGAATTGCAAATGTGGGCGAAGCTGACGAGGTGAGCTGAGGTGTGTGTGTGCGTGTGCGTGTGGGGAACGTAGGGGGCGTGGCCTGTCTGTGGCGGAAGAGCAACAACATCAACAGTGGCGACCGCGAAAATCGAAAACGAAAACGAAACGCAACAGAGCTGAGTACTTATGCGAATTGCGTATTTATGTGTGTAAACGCAACTCATCATTCGCAGGGGAGGGAGAGAGTGAGTGAGAGAGAATGATAGAGAGAGGGGGCGGGGGCGACGGACGATATTCGCTGATGGATTTGGCTTTTACCTTTTCGCATTAAGCGAATGTCGCGCTCTTTTAACTTGGCGTTTGCTGCTGCTGTTGCTGCTGTCAAATTGTCGTCTGCGATTTATTTGCCAGCATTTACATATTTTACTGCCTGCTAATGGAACTGTAAGGCAGCAGCAGCAGCAGCAGCAACACGCGCCGTGAGGGGAAGGTGGCAGGAGGGGCATTGCCCGTTGGCCAACAACTACTCAAATATAGTTTATGCGGCGCATTAGCCATGTTTGTGACAAAAACGCAACCGCAAAATGATAATTTACTAGATTGCCTTGAGTAGGGTTGCCACACACACACACACACACACATACACCCAGTTTGAGGGTTGTCGCTGGCAGAGCTGGGCTCGCGTTATTTATCGCAGATACTTGACGGAACAAAACATTTGAAATGGAACAGAAAAAATGCATGAAAATGTGAGAGAAATAAATGGGAGCTGGCAGAGGATAATAAAGATGTGATAATGATATCTATTATGTGTATATATGAATATATACAGTTCTATATTATAAACAGAAAAAAAGGAGACTAAATATATATATTCATGTATTATAAAATTTAGACTCTGCCTGTTTAGCTTCGCATTCAAATCGGCTTAAATAATATTTTAAAATGTTGCCAATTTGCATTTCGCAGGGTACAGGGTATCTATCCATAAGCCGCTACAACAATAATATTTAAGTGCAAATGAAATCACTTAATTTGAAGAGCTCATTTCATGTTATTTATGTCAAATGCTTCCGCGCTTCCTCCTTTTCAAAATTATAATTCGCAATCAGTTTTTGACGCAATCTCGGGTTTAACAGCTGCTTTAACGCTCTTTGGCTGCAGTGCTTGCCGCATCTTCATTAATTAGCTAAAATGAAATTTCAGTTTCATAATTTTGATGGCTGAAATCGTTCGTTGGCTTTATAACTTCATGAAATATGCTGAGGAAGAGTTTTTTATTGCTTTGTAAGAGGGGGGGCTTTTATCATTAATTGATAAAAGCGCCACAACTTCAGCGCTGGCCGCTTATCTATGGCTAGCTCTCTCTCGCTCCCTCCCTCTCTGTCTGTCTCTCTTTAATTTATCAAAAAACTTTTGACCGAGCCAAATTCATTATATAATTTCATTTACAAAACAATTTGCATTATTATTTGAACATGGCCAACAAATTTTGTTGGCTAAGCTAACAATTCGTGTAGACAACGAAAAGTATGATGAAGCGGGTGGTGGCGTTTTGGGGACGCTGGGTGGAAGTGGGCGAAGTGCTATCTAGGCCAGGAGGGTTGCCAAAGCCCAAAACAATGAAAACGTTTTTTTCGTGTTTTGTTTTCCATTTAATTAAATTGAAAATGTTTTTTTACTTCGCCAACATAAAAATGTTTGGCTGAATGATGAGCCACTGACAATTGCTGAGCACGGATTTGCGGAGGCGTGGTACAATATTTTCAGATATACCCTGTAGTCATTACAAATTGGGCCGAAATAATTATTATAATATTAATAGAAATATGTAACTCGATATGAGAAAGACTACAGGAGCTATAGAGCTTAAATTAAAATTCAAATGTTAAGCTTGATTTTTAAGCATAGCTCAAAGACTATAAGAGACACAGGGCTCAAATTTGATATATAGATTCTTTATATTTCTACATAGCTAAAATTAATTTCCTTTTTTTTTATTAAGCTAAATTGCTTAAAATATTAATTAAATGTGCTGCACATAGCCCAAGGGAGTACACGAGCTAAAGAGCCTAATGCTGTTGTGTGTAGTTTCATCTCTTATAGTTTTCTACGCATATTAGTATTAGTGCGAATGATTCATGTACATGTCCATGTGCCGCATAATAGATCAGCTTAAGCTAAACGGTATTTTCTAGTCATGCGCAACCAAGCAGCAAATGCTTACTTATTCTCTTAAGCGTTAGCTATTTTTCTGTTCGTTCGCATTTGCTTTTAATAAAGCAAATCGAAGCTTAAGTAATTTGTACAAATTGCCACCCACGCACACGCACGCACACACACACATACACATATACAATTTTCTTTGTGGGAATCTAACGGGAAGTGGCAGCGCGGAAAATGCTTTTTATTTTGGCAGCCGCCGCAACAGTAACAGCAGCAGCAGCAGCGTCAGCGTCAGCTAATGCAACAACAAAGTCTCCGAGGGTCGCAGCCACTTATTGATGACCTCCAAAAAGGCGGCTCGCAATTGAAGCGTATCGGCGGGCAATGCGGCGTATACGTGATGTGGCATAGCCACCTTATGACTGCTCCCTGCCTGCTTGCTCTGGGTGTCTGTGTGTCCGCTTCAGCGCTCGCTCATTCTCTGCTCTGCATTCATTGACAAAGCTGTCAGTGAGTCTATTGATTTATGGCGCACAACTCTAAGAAAACACAGCCTTCGCTCCGCCCAGCTTTCTGGTACGCAACAACTCATTCAACCGCCATAATTTGCGGCACTCGCCAGGAATTTGCCCCTCGCCTCTCTCTATCTTTCTCTCTCGCGCTGTCGCTCTCACCATCTCTTGGTGTCTCTAATGAGACAGAGGTCACAGAGGGGAGCATTGTTAGCGCGTGCTACAAACAAATCACTTGGCCGCCTGCCCAGAGTTCGATGAATCTAATTATGCGGCTACTGCTGGCGAGCCTGACTCTCTAAGCACTTGGAGAAAAATTCAACTAATAATAAAAACACTTAGCGATAATTTGGTTATATTTGCATTAAAATTGAGCAAGTAAAAGATTTGATGAAGCTGAGCTAATAATTGTAGATAAATCTGTATTTATTATAAACTTATATGCATTTAAGTTTATAGTAAAGTTATATAAATTTGAAAAAATTAATTTAATTTCTTAAATATTTTAATATCTTTTCTTTAACTAAATCAAGATTTTTCTAATGAAATATTTCTCTTCTACTTCTGCATTAAATTGCAAATTAATTTCTTCAAGTGTATTTTAAGCTCTGCATATGTATCTGTATTTGTAACTCAGGCAGTATCTTGTATGTGTATCTGTCTTTATCTCTGTATCTGTTTGTGATATTCACTGTGTTAAGTTTTGCTGTCTTAAGCCCCCATTGTCAAGTGCGCATTTGTTGTGCTAACCGCACATGCTTAACACGCAAATAATTGGGATGGTCCACAGAACAGCTAAGCGCCCCTTGGCCCATTACCATTCCTCTCTCTCTCTCTCTCTCTCTCTCAGTCTGTATCTCGTTTGTCTACCTTTGGCCACAGACAACAACGCCAATTGTTGTTTGTCGAAGCGTATGCATATTCACTGTCTTTGCGTGGAGCACACAAATACACACACACACACACACTTACAGACATAACCATAGATAAAGCTACAATTGTAACTGCAAACTATTAAATGTATCTGCAAGTGCAGCGGCGTTGATAATTTTGCAACGGAATTTGTCATTAAATATTATGTGTATGTATAGATGTGTGTGTATATTTACCACTAAATCTGCTTGTTGAAGAGCAGCAAAGAGAGTGGGAGAGGCAGAGAGTTAGAGGGAGAGGGAGAGGGAGGGAGAATGAACTATTTCTTGTTACCGCAGCTATTTTAATTAGTTCGCTGCTGCCACAATCATGCTGCAGCTGCAGGTGCTGATATTCACGCTCGTGTTAGCTGTTGTTGCAATTGCATTAGCTTTGCATTTGACACGCACCTGCACACACCTGCACACACCCACACACACACGCACATTTGGTGCCGCTGGCATGTGCCAAAATGCAAACAACCAAAATGCACACAAATTTGTGGCCTATGTTACAGCAGCCCTCTTCTCGCTTCCTCTTCTTCAGCTGCCTGTCTGCAAAACCTTCCTAAAAAGCCGCAAGCGCAAATTATAATACCCCATATCAATGCCCAAGCATAGAGGGTATATTTTTTAGAATTATAGCTAACAAACATCCAAAAATATTCGAGACACATATGAAAATCAATTAGCTTGCTAGTCTAGCATACCCGATTGCTTGCCCTGCTTCTGTTATTAAATTGAATTTGAAATATTTGATTTGAAATATTCATGATTATTAAAAATGTATTCAATTGTGCTGTTGGTTAAGTCGGGCGCAACTTTCGAACGGAAATGCAATTTGATATTTCGAATTGTGCAATTGGCTGGCTACAACCCCACTCCCTCCCCCGTGCACCCTCTCCCGCTCTGTTTGTGTACCCGCTAAACTGAAAACCGCTTAATAATGCAATAATAAACAGTTGGCTAACACAGCATATTATCTATCTGGATAATATTCAAAAGCTAAAAACAACAAATACTTTCAGACAATAACAAATTTTGCGGTTAGTATTTGCTGTTGCTTGTTATACGCTGATACCATTGAAATAGCAAAACAGGGTATAATAATAATGAAGGAGGCCTGGCAGACCCCATAAAGTCTGGATGTGGATGGCAAGCCGTGTCAGTGTGTATTTTTTATATTTGCATAAATCTACAAGCTATAAAGTATATTCTAAAACAAAGATCGCATGATATCAGGGTATCCCCCAGTCGCACATCTTCGACTAGAGTTTTCTTAATTGTTTATGTTTGCCGTTGTTATTCTCTGTCTATAGATTTTCATGTGCAACGTTAACTGCGGTTTTATTTCAGTTCAACTGCCATTGCGAGCATCTCTTATTTCCATGTCAATTTATATGCTTTTCAATATAAAGGATCTACTGGCTATGAAATGCTATCAGTGTAGTAAGATACACTCTTTATATCTCTCTCTCTCTCTCTCTCGCTCTCTCTCTCTCTCTCTCGCTCTCTCTCTCTCTCTCTCTCTCTCTCTCTGTGTTCATTTATCTCTCTCTCTTGCTTTCAATGAACTTTCCCTGCTTCGTCATTGCAATTTTCTGCTGTGGCTCAGTTTTCGTTATGTGAATTATTTTTTGTGTATGCAAAATTTTGCATGTGCATCGCTTGATTCCTACCAAAACAGAAAACGTTTCTTTTCTTTCATATACTCTGCACAAATAGGTTAATGTGGGGTATATAGGGTCTGTGGCTCTCAGAGTAAGAAATTTATATATTGATTCTGGCATACCTCGGCATGTTTAAGCTTTGTTTATTTTGAATAAATAAGGGAATAATATAAAAGTTAACTGATTTGAATTGAAAAAATTGTAGTATTTAGTTACATGTATATATCTAAATAGCAAATCATATTATATTGATTCATAATTGCTTATGCAAACATATATATTGCAAGCATTTTACATTTCACTTCAAACAGTGTATTTATGCAGTCTGATATTTAGTGTATTACTCTTTTTATTTCTATTTTTTCTCTTCACACTTTTTGCGTTTTCATTTTTATTTTTTTGTAAATTTAGATTTTTATGCATTTGACACGTTTGGCATTGCGGCAGTTGCTATTTGTTTTGTTGCTTCCTCTTCTTCGTCTGCTTTTTTGTGTTTCGTTTTTATATTTATGAATTTTTGAATTGCATTGAGCAGCGGGCGCTGAGATCTGCGACGTGCAAAATGGTTTTCCATTCAACTCAGTTTTGAATGCGCTGCGAGCCGAATCAGCAAAGGCAAACGAAATATTACGCATACGTCATGTGGGCCAACGAGAAGTTGCCTGCCTCTGTCTGTCTGTATGTCTGCTGGCTGGCTGGCTGGCTGGCTGGCTGACTGACTGGCTGTGTCTGCTCGTGTGCCTTATGGGGCTTATTGAGTTGATTAAGTTGTTTGGGTCCTATTAAAAGTGGCCCTAAAGCAAAAGTATTTGGCCAAGAAGAAAAACTTTTTGCCAATAAACGAGCAGAAAAATGTACTCCAAGGCAACAAAAAATGCGGGCGGCCGCACAATTTGCATGCGAATCTTTGATATAAGAAAATCCACATTGATCTACTTTGTCAAACTCTCGTTTATTGTTGTTGTTGTTGTTGTTGATGCTTGTTGCTGATTGTTGTTGATCAGAAACTCCCCAGAGCAAGAGGGTAGGGCGGAGGGTTACTTCTGGGGAGCAGCCAATTTCCTTGCCGGTCTCAAGTGAATTTTCAAGTTTATTGTTTAGTTGCTTGGCAGCACTTCTCACATATGTATGCCGCACGAGTGTATAAAGCTATAAATGCACGCACACATACACACATACAGACACAGACACATGTGGACTGGAAAGCTAGCCGCACTTTAAGCCATGCAGCAAACTTTTTTGCTCAGCTTACAAGCAGACAAAAAATATAGAGAAGCAATAGAAATGGCAGAAGTTTCACAAGTTGAAGTCTAAATACTCTAGAAATATAAACTAGATAATTATATAAATATATATTCAATTAGAGATATATATGTATATAATAATAAATATAGATTTATATATATACATACCTATCATGGTCCACTCTGACAACCACAAATAGCTTTATGAAATGCTTATGAACCGTTGTTAGAGCAGTGCCCAAAAGAAGTAGATAAATGCTGACAGGAAACTTCCAATCAGAAATGAATTACTTTGAACTGCTGTGAGTTGTTATGTTAAGGCAAGGGGCAAAGAGAGAGAGAGAGAGCGAGAGAGAGAATGTGTGTGAGTGAGAGCGAGAGGGCTGCTGCTGCTGTGGGACGACGACCGCAGTGTCAAGTTTAAGAAGCCATGAAATAACATTAATTTGTTGCAAATTCGCTTGCCAAGTTTTAACTTGAATTAATTTGATTAGCTTATCGCTCGTTCAAAGTTGAAACTTCATCAGCATTTTAAATGGGCGGCTAGAGGTTGGCGGGTGTGGGCGTGGCAGCCACACACACACAGACACTCAGAGTCAGTCACTCAGTGGAAGTGTCTATGTGCCCGATGACAAGCAGCCTGGACCTGGACCAATTGTGCCAGCAATTGTAACAGCCAATGTGTGTGGGAGTGTGTGTGTGTGTGGGGGGGAGAGTATATATACATATATGTGAGTGTGTATGTGTGTGTGACATTTACGACAACGACAATTCAAATTTTATTAGATTACATGAAATTTATGTGGCAATCAATTTAAAAAAATAAACCTTGTCTAGGCGAGACGGCAGCAGGGGTGAGCTTGTGCGTGTGCGGTGGGCTAACGGAGTGCCGGGGGTGGGGAGCTTGGGCA
Source organism: Drosophila mettleri (assembly GCA_035047625.1). NCBI lineage: Eukaryota > Metazoa > Arthropoda > Insecta > Diptera > Drosophilidae > Drosophila > Drosophila mettleri. The sequence continues at coordinate 10,699,889 of JAWNPI010000085.1, forward strand.
AGGACTGCGACAAAGACTGTAAGTGAAATGCAAATGACGAAGGACGTGGGCAAACATTTTAATAAGCAATTTTTTGCTTGTTCTCTTGGTTTCAACTAAATAACTGAAATAAAGAGATAGAGCGAAGGGCACGATTGTGAAAGAGAGAAAGAGAGAGAGAGAGAGAGGGCGAGAGGGGGAGTGAGCGGAGTAGGGTTTGGCATATGAAACCACAAAAAAGCACATATATAGATAGATATATTTGTGTGTGTGTGTGTGATATTTTAATATATATATTTTTTAATGCGGCAAGTGCTTGAAATTGATAAGGCGGTTAGACCGCATGTGTTAGTGTATCTGTGTGTGTGTGTGTGTATATATGGGTATGCGGTTTGTGCTTTGTTAGCAACCACACACACACGCTCACACACACAGTGACAAAGAAAAACACAATAGCAAGCGAACCAAATGGAAATTCAAATTTAAATTGTGTGGCCTTGTTAAATATATTTGCAAAGCAAATACATATACTCATACACACACACACAGAGTGAAACCTGTGCTGCCAAGCGTCTCTTATATCTAATGATTGTTTGTTTGTTTATCTCTTATACTCTGCCTAAAGATATTTTTGATAATTTGTTGCCAGAGATGCAACGGAGGGAGAGCAAAGTGCAGACTTTATCAAGTAGAGTAAAGACTCGGAATATATTAAATAAAATATAATAAAATAAATTTACAAAAAATTTAAAATTAAGTTATTTTTATGAAATATTTGTTAAACAATATAATTTAGTTTATTTACAAATTAATTAATTGAATTTAATTAATTAATTGATTTAATTTTGCTTAAAACTGATTTATTTGTTTTCAAACATGTTTAAGCAAATTGTGAATAATTTAATAAATAGTTATTTATATATTATTTACATATTCATGTAATTGATTAATGTTGGAAATAATATTTATATATTTTATTTATTACATATGTTTAAGCTACTCTCTGCTTGGTTCACATTCAATTAGGGTATACAAACTTCATTCAAACTGCTCTTCTTTTCTTTGTTTTTTTTTTTTTTTTTTTTTTTTGAGCACTTGTGTTTGCATTGCTTTTGCTTATTTGGCGCTTTGCTTGGCTCTCCCTTTTTTGCTCAGCTTTCCATTCATATATATATATTTTTTTCTTGCTTTTTTGTCATTTGCAGATTGGCTGAAGCTCTAACGTCATGGTATGAAGGAGCCGGCGAACACTTTGGATGAAATTGTAAGTGCCATGCAGTTCATATATCAACTAAATTGTGCCACAGACAGTCAGACAGTGGGACGAATGGACAGGCAGAAGTGCTTGAAATGGGGTATGCCACAAGAGACAAAGGACATTAAGCGACGTGACAGTTGTTAAGAAAAGTTAAGAGAATGCAACTGACACAATGCGTGACAGAGAGATCGAGTGCGAGTGAGAGACAGAGAGACAGAGAGAGAGAGAGAGAGAGAGAGTGAGCGAGTTAGGTATTACAACTTGAAAAGCAATATAAATAGAATGCGACTGTGCGATGACGCCGCCAGGTGGCGCCAGCTTCTAGTAAAAACAAACGGCCGAAAAAAAAGGGTTAAACAAAATTTCAAAACGCAACATGTGACGCACATGACAGCAGCACAGTGAGATGGAGATCGAGAGGTGCTGCGGCATGCCTCCGATTGCCAGTTGAAAACTTAGCCAAGCCGCAGTTTGTTTGGGCTTTGGGCGTCAGTTTTTTGCAAAAGGTTCGCAACGTTTGGGTAATTGTTATGTAAATGAGTTTTACAATTTTTGTTTAACGAAAAAGGTCAAAGCCGAGCGCGACACAGACAACAAAAGGGCGCTTGCCTGCGCCCAAACAACAATGTGCCCCAACTTGTGGCAGTCAGCATATTTTGTGGTTTGGTTAGCTGATGATGATGAGCGGCAGCAGAACAGGCAGTACACACAGCCCCATCTCCAACCACACACACACGGTTACACCTGAACTTGTGTTGCATGCCTCTGCATGTTAATCCTCGAGCTGCTCGTCAGCTGCGTCTCGACGTGCTCTGCCAGGCGCAAGTTCTTTTTAGAAAATTGCAAATCAGTTTGAAAGTCAACGACAGGTTGTTATTGCTGTTGTTGTTGTTGTTGCTGCTGCTGTTGTGGCTGCCAAAACAAGCGATATGCCCAACAGCAAGCTAACCCAATTCCCAATGTCCGCCCCCCATTAGGACAAGCAGCCAGCACAACGAGCGGCGCCCCCATCTACGTCACGTTTCGTGGTGTAAACATACGAATTTATATGACTGTATTTAGTAATAAAGTTGCCTGTCATTGTTGTTGTTGTTGGTGTTACAGTGGCTTTTGTTGTGTGTGTGTGTGTATGTGTGTTGCATGTGGCATGCGGCATGTGGTGGCCGCGGCAGTGGGCCAACGACACATACGAAAGTTAATAACCGTTTAGCCAGTAAGCAAAAGTTACCAAGCCGAAATTCCTTTGGTTTTCCGGCGAGGGATTACAGTGAAATTTTATGATTATGTTTTGCTAGCAGTCCATTTCTGGCTACATAACTTTACCACTATATAGTATAATATATATAATGCGCTTTGGGATTATCAAATTGATTTCGTCTACATTTTCCATTTAAGTATGTGAAAATAAAAAAATCCGCTGCATACTTTTGCGCGCATCAACAACCGCTGGTAATATATAAAAAATAAATATAAATATTTATTTATCTTATCTATTATCTATTCTATGAAATAATTCGGAATGAATCGAGAGACGAGCGGATATTAAATATACTTCAAAAATTAAGTAGAAATGATCTCATCTTTGAAAAAAAGATTTTAAATTCAAATTTCACTTAGTCAGCTCTTATAATTCTCAACTGCTTCAAGCAACGGTTCAATCGAACCAAACTTATTCATAAAATTTGCTAGTTCCTAATCAAAGCGAAAATGCTAGTGTAAATATTTAAGATAAAAAGTTGACGGTTCACTTCAATTAGTTTCAAACTATATTAATTAAAAGTTCTCGGCCAAAAAACACAATTTGTTATTAATTAAAAAGCCAAAGGCAAAGAGTGGGAGAGAGGGAAGGCGGCAGCGGCAGCGGCAGCTCAGCTCAAGCGTCAGGTTAATTAAGAAGACTTATGCGAAGAGCCTGACGCATAGACGTAGACATATACAATTTCATAATGACAATGGAACACGTCAGCTTAATGCTGCAGCCTTGGCTGAAGCATGCTCTGACAGCTCTCTAATTGCAACTCATGCAGCAGCAGCAGCAGTAGCCGTAGCCGCAGCACCTGCAGCCCAACTGTCTCGCAAAACTTTCAAATTAGTCGACAAATGTTTTGGCATTTGTTACGCATACGCAATGTGTTGCAGTTAGGTATACGAAAAATCCATTTTGACATTTCAGCAGTCGCCCCCAAGTAGTGCTAGATCCTCTAACATATTTATAGAAGATAAGGAGCAGCAGCATGGGGGCTCTAGTATAGCTTATTTCCTTAAGTGCAACATCGGGTTGCGTGCTCCCATTTCTGTTATTTGGCCAAATAAATGCCAAGGCAGGGCCAAAAAGACAAACATAACCACGCACAGACATAGAGTAACGGATACAGTTACAGTTACAGTTATGGGGTCACGCACACACACACACCCATATACAGAAAGACAAAACATATGCATAGCAATTGCCTGGCATGCAGATGTGACTGAGTAGCGCTTGAAATTTTAATGCAAGGCAGCCATTCTCAACGGCATATTTACATTTTCGCTCAATGTCAATTGTGTTTATAAATTAATTTGCAGAAAGACATATGTACAACACACACACCCACACACACGCACATGGGCCATAGCCCGTGGCATTGGCAGCAAAGTCCCCAAGCTGGGGGAATCAAAAAAAAAAGCTCGCTGAACAAGTTTGTCTTTTGTTTAGAAGGCCACGGGTGGTGTAGCGGGTAGCTCAGCTGTTGGCATACACATGTATGTGTGAAGGGTGTGCCAGTGCATGTGCGCGTGTATGTGTGTCAGTGGACGCCAGTGCTGACCCGGTGAAGAGCTAATGTCGCATTGTGTTGTGTGTTGTGCCCTGTCGCTGTGACAGGTTGTTGTCGCTGCCGCTGCTGTTAGACGCATGTCTTTGTCTTTGCTCACCCACGCAGCTGCAGTAAACAGCAATGGCAACGGCAACAGCAGCAGCAGCTGCAGCAGCAGCTGCCACTCAGCAGTCTTTGGTTGACTTTGTTGTAAATATTTGCTCACAAAAGTCGGCAATGATTTGCTGCAACAAACTGGCAGCAGAAGCCACTAGCTGGCGCAGCACACAAACACTCACACACACACACATACGCGCAGCTAGAGCTTAGCAGTTGTGCCGCAAAAAATGACAAACGGCCAAGCAGGCGGCTAATTTGCTGAAACTGAACTAAGAGACAGCACTCGCACAGTGGTTGCCCAATCAAGTGAAAACACTTCAAGTCCATATTAGATTAGACAAAAGAAAGAATTTATTTTCTATGCAATTTGCATAATTTAACTAAGGCAGTGATGCTACAGTAAACTTGATTGTTTTTTTTATTAATAGGATAAAGTAGTTTTCTGCAAATGCATTGAACAGTAGTTCACACACTTTAAAAAATTATTAAAATAAGTGCAAAGTCAATGTATCAAATTTTAATATATTTTATTATTTTATAAACATTTAAAATTTAGTCAAAAACAATTTTTATGTGATTCGTTCACATTTTTGTTTATTTATTTTATTTAATCCTATTCATTTATTCAAAATACAACTCAGAAATATTTATATTTTTGCAATTAATTAATAATATAATTGTCACTATATATATATATATATATATATATATATATATATATATATATATATATATATATATATATATATATATATATATATTTATTTTGCTTTTAAATTATATTATAATTAATTTAATTTTAATATTCAAAAAGTATGACTTGTGCCACTGTGCTGTATTGTTGGCGCACGCACTTCCGTGCCTTGCGCCGTATCCTTAGCATTTGGTAATGCAAGTGAGCAAGTGAACTAACCCGAGCACCCCCGCCTCAGCTCAGCTCAGCTCTTGCGCCCGCCTTTCACACGCTCATTCGTCGTGCTTCTAAGGCCAGCTGCGTGTGTTCGCGGAACAGCTGCAGTTGATTCGGCTTCGGCAGCGACTGTGCATGATTCGGACTGCTTCGTAGGTCTGTGTGTTGACATTCGGCTGTCGCTCGGTTGGCGTCCATTGGGCCAGAGTGAAAGCGTTTAAAGCAGCAGCAGTCGCCGACGCGTTCAGTTCTGTTTTTTGCTTTTTGCCGCTAATTCGCTTTCGGTTTCGGTTTCAGTTGTGCATTGCCTGGCGACGACGACAGACGCAGCGCGTAACGCGACGCAGCACGCAGACGTAACGGCGCCACGTAACGCAACGTAACGTAAGGCAACGTAATAACGTAACGGAAACGCAAAAGCGACGTGAAATTCGTGGCCGCATTTTGTGAGTTATTAAAATGCGATAAAAGCCAGTGAATCGGTAATAAAGCGCTTATCTTTGCTCGCAATTACGGGAGGCGCACTCAAAAAAAAAAATAAATAAATAAAGCGAGAGGAAGGGGGAGGGGTAGGGGCTGGTGCGCTCGAGTGACAAAGCGTTTGCCAGCAGGCCTTTTATGTAGATACAAATATACATTTTATATAGAGAGTATATATATTGAGACACACATATAACTGTGCAATATCAGAGCACTCGTTGTGCGTGGCGCCCAATTACCAAGGCAGTGAACCAAACATAGCATACCCCATGCCGCCGGCCCCACTGTGTGTACAGTCAATTGTGGCCGGGCGCCCGCATCTGTTACAAATGACAAGCAAAGCTCACTAACTGCTGCGACTGCTGTTGCTGCTGTTACTGGCTGTTGCTCTTCTTCATTTCTTCATTTTTTTTTTTTTTTGGCTGATATTTACGATCCGTGAGTTGAAATCTGCCGGCTTTGGTTTCGGTCAGCCCACAAATGTGCGCTGTCATTTGTGTGTCGCTCCATTTTAGTTAATAGTTGGCTACGTGTGTGGCATATTACACACATTAGTGTGTCCCACACACACACTCACACACACGCACATGCACACCTTGTTGACAACGTGCCGGCCTGTTTGTTTTTCTTCGTCTTCTTGACTGGGCTTCCGCTTCGTATATCTCTAAAAACATTCAAAGTATCTTACGGATGTGCCACTTGCTGTGAGTGTGCGTGTGTGTGTGTGAGGGTGTGTGTGCGTGCTACTTTTGGGTGTTTATGACATTTAAATCAATATAGTCACACGTCGCCATTCACAAGTCGACAAAACGCCTCCTTCTATCAACTGCCTGTGACGCGCTGCAATTTGCACAGATTTGTTGCTGACTTTTCAAGTGGCGCGCTCCCATTGCAATCATAGAAAAGCGTAGCTCTTCAGTGTGGGCGTGTGGACGTGTGGGGGCAGGGGCACGCCCAACCCCTTTGTGTTTGGCCTGAATTACGGCTTAATGAGCGCAATTTTGAGTGCAGCCAGAGCCGCAGATATACGGCGCTGGCAACTTATTTAGCGCTCATACGCCCCGTGGCCGAGGTACAAAACTTTTCAGGTTGCATTACAGACAACGCTAATGCAACGAGCAGGTCCTTTGTCTAAAGCGATGCGGGACGCTGGCGATAAGGTCATTTGTTGACCTCCACCTGGCAGCAGTAGCAGCAGCAACAGCAGCGGCAGTAACGGCTGCATGAATTATGCTTTTTATCCGCGCTTTTTGTTTGCCAAGCGAAGAGCCCACATAAGCTCTAATGCGCTCTGCAGGAGGAGGAACAGCAGCTGGCAAGATAATACGCACTCGCCTGGCCATTTGCAGCGTCTGCTTTTCACGCCCACTTAACTGCATTAGGCCCCCATTTATGCACCTGCTTCTTAGCACAAAGTTGCGGCATTTTAATTTGTTAAGTGTGCGATGTTCATGTTCTGCGTGCCACTGGGCCAGCTCCAGCTCCAGCTGCAGCTCCTGGGCCGCGCAGGCATCCCCTAAGCGAACCACAATTCTATTTACATTCGTGCGATTGTTGCTGTGGTCGTCGCCGCTGGCAATCAAAAGTGGGCAAGAACTATTGCAATACGAACAAGAAGAAGAAGAAGAAGAAGAATCAGAAGGGAGACTGTTGCCAAGTGTCTCTCTGGCTCGTTGCGTTGCCTGGTCAGCTCGATGTCCTTTTTGCCAGTTGCACAGTTTGAAGTTTGTGGCTCTCGGGCAGCTTTAAATGTGGCCCATTAGCAGCAGTACATCACATGCTGGCCATTCACGTTCTGGACACGCCAATGAATTTCTTAATTAAGCTTAATGTGCAATTTTCCAACTGGAACTGAAATTGAGGGAATGCCAGCCCTAGTCAGCCCTGGCCAGCCATATATATCCCACTCGCCAGCCAGACTCAGTCGCAGTTTTCTAGAGTAGCCAAGTGTTGGACACGTTGTTAATTTCATTTGAATTTTTGGTTAAGGCCAAGTTAACTCAAATTAAAAAGTGAACCAAAAATAACAGTCAGCCAGCATCTGTCTGAAATTGCGTTAAGTGCCACTCCACAGCATTCACATGCGTCTTCTTTCGCTCTCTCTCTCTCTGTTGTCCTTTGCATAGCCCCCAGGAAGCGAGCTAGAAAGGAGTCCTTCCACATATTTATGTACACAATATTCTCGTATCTTTGGCCCATAAATTTTAAGCATTTTCCATTTCGTAGGCGCAACTCCCTCATATAATATAAGAGAAAAAAAAACGGATTCGTAATGAAAAAAGTTTTAAGGTAGCCAAGAGTTAATTACATAATTTTGCACAAGACCCAGAATTAGAGACTGGACTCAACACTTAACAAAATATGTGTAAAGTTCATTAGTGTCTAAGTATACAGTTAGCTAAAGAGTTTGGTTGGGGATATATATACAGATAAATATATATATATCTATGGTAGAATCTTATTAAAATGTATTCACTTATACATTGACATATTAATATATGTACATTATATAGTCTGTTATAGTTGAGTATATAAATTTGGTTTTGACTAATATATATAATGAGCTGCATAATTAGGATTCCAAGTATATAAAAAGTTCAATCTTTTGAATAATTTTATTTAAAAATATAAATCTAAGAATTTTGTAAGTTTTCCGTAAAACTCTTAAATCGTTGAGCCATTTTTAAGCATGTAGCGCCCTTCATTTGTGGCGAAGTTTTACCCAAATTGTAATTGAGACTTGACCGAAACACATTAGTGAAATACCCTTAATATTAATATATTATTTTTTTAATATGTTATCAACTTTTATGCATGTAATCAAAAGCTTAAAAACTTATCCATATACATAATTAAAAACTATAACATTTACGTTCTACCCAAACTTGATTGATAAATATTTAAGCTTGCCTGAATTGATCGGTTACCGGAACACTAAATTCATCGATAACACACTAATCGAGTTTCGATTGTTTTTTGTTCATTGTTCATTTGACACGTTTCGCCTTGTGTAACCTTTTAACCACTTAAGCAATCCCAATTACAATACGCTCAACGTGCAAAGAAGCCCTTGCCACATGGCATTAGGATCAGCTAGTCCGAGGCTGGGAGGATGATAAAGTTGAAGTTCATTTTTGGCCCCAAACACATTTGAACTCTTAGCACTTCACTAATCTGTCCATTGTGAGGCATTTTGAGTGGGCCAAGCTGCTCGCTTCATAACTGGTTTTCCCTTCTCCTTCTTCTTCTCCTTCTGCTCCTCTGCTGCTGCTTCTTATTTCTTTTAGCCCCTAAGCGAGTGCGTGTGTGCGTTTTTCAAGTGAATTTACGACCAAAGGACAGACACTTTCGGTCACTCATGGTCACTTGGCAATGTTCACGGTCACTTGGCATTGGGACTATGGACTGTGGACAGTGGACAGTGGACAGTGGGTGTGGTCAGTGGGTGGGGCGTTAGCTCGAAGGTTGGTGAACTTCAGTGCACAGGTTGGTCAGTCGGGTTAGTCCGCCCATGATATTACTCGCCAGAGAGCGGGTAGAGAGCATCCTTCACGATTACTTAATATTAATGATGCTCGGTTCCAACTTCCACAGTCCAGAGAGCAGCCAGCCTCAGCTCTATGTCGCAAATCTGTCGTCGTCGTCGTCGATGGCATAAAAAAGAAGAGAAAGAAATGAAAGTTTCGCCTTGGTCCGTGTTGTCTATGTAATGAATGCCTTTTGTGTGTGCGCCTTTTGACTTGGTTTACTTCTGGGAGCAGCAGCCAACAGATGGGCGAGGCGCCCAAGATGAGGCGATGAGGAGATGAGGAGATGAGGGCTACAGGCAGCGTTTTATCTCTTTGCATTGTGTTGAATGGCCGCAGCAGAGCAGCTAAAAATATTTGCTTAAGCAGATTTAACTACATTAACTTAATTAAATAGGCGCTAAGCAGATGAAAGAAAGAGACAGCGAAACGTTACTGAGAGAGACGGGAATGGAGAGTGGGCGAGGGAGATTATGGGAGGAGCAGGAAAGCTCTCTGTGTGCGTTTGATTTCGTAAGCAGACATGGCGTATGCGTGATATTGATTGATTCCGAATTACATACAATAAATGCCGCTGCCAGTTGCTGTTGTTGTTGTTGTTGTTGTTGTTGTTGTTGTTGTTGTTGTTGTTGTTGTTGCTGCTACTGCTGCTGCTGCTGCTGTTTTTGCTGCTGCTGGAAGCTAGTGGCTGTAGATGTTGTTATTGTTATTGTTATTGTTATTGCCTCGAGCTGAACAAAAGAGTTCAATTGATGTTTGCAAGTGGGCGACTCGTTGAGCGAATCCGTGCGGATTCCCATGTTTGCCCCAAACTCTGTCTCATGTGCGCTCTGTCTCTCTCTTTCGTGCTGTTGCCTTGGCCAACTCTTTCACTCTGTCTTTTGTTGCCCTGCAGCTGTTTGCCTGGTTTTTGGTTTTGTTCTGTTCGTTGTTCTTCTTGGATTGTTGCGTAAATGTTATTTTAATCAAGCGGCAGGCTAAACGTTAGAGCTCTCATTGTGGTTCTTGGCTTGTACTTAATATATCCTGTATACACATACACGCACGCACACACGCACACACACACACACACACACACATTGGGTATATGTGCAGCAGAACGTGTTTGAGCTACAAAGCATTTAGCATGCCCAAAAAACTTTTCCATGGGCGAGTCATTAGTTTCATTTAAAAGCAATCGAAAGTCCTTTAAAGCACTTAAGCCACAGGCAGTTAACATGTTGAACTCGCATTAACATAATCCTGTTGCTCTGTATCTGTTAAAGTGATTGTAATTCAAGCTGAAGCGAGAAGAGCTTTGCAATTGAGAAACTAAGAAGTTGAGCATTGCATGCTAATTTGAGTTCTGTTAACAAAAGAAAAGAACAAAATGTTAATATTAACATAATGTAATGGAATGATAAATAGAGTAACAATTACATAAATTTAACAGAGCATGTTATTATGGAGTTGAAATTTGTATATCTCTTACAGCATTACGTTTATCATTTCAATAGTTGATGTATGCTAATAACATAACAGAGAGAGAGAGAGAGAGAGAGATTGTGAGAACAGAATATGTAATCTGTAAGAGAATGCCATGCTGTTATTTTATTCTTAATGTTACAGGGTATAGCATAGTTGACTTGGTGAACCAATCTATTTACTATGTTCATTTAATTGCACACACATTGCACAAAGATTGACTGTGATTGGAGCGCTTTGTGGCCAAGTGTGTAATTAGCATTTGACTGCGCAGTAAATGCATCAATAAGATCAAATAGATTACCTTCAGTGATGGGGCCCCGTCTCTGGCCTAATGAGTGTGGGAAGACGTGCAAGAAGACAGAGCAGACATGGTTCAGTGCCGACCGCAGACGGCACTTGGGGCGACTGGACTGGACCACACACATAGTTGATGGTCCAGACAGTTTGTGCTTTATTGTTGTTTTGGCTTGAAATAGCTATGGTGGAAATGGAAATGGAAATGGCAATGGAAATGTAGACAAATGACAACTGAAATAGAAATCGAAATTGAAATGGAAATAGAAATAGAAATTGAAGTGGAATATTGCAATGAAAATGGCAGAAATTACATTTATGGTCAAGTTTTAACAACTTTGTCTCTGGCTCGTTTTGTCTGATGCAGCAATGCGGAAATATTTGTGAGTCGTTGATTTTTGGCCAAAACAAATTGCGGAACTGGCTAATGCAATGCAAACTCATCAGAGTGCAATTCAAACTTGGCTTTTGCTTTGACTTTGCGATAACAATTCGCTTCTGCTTTTTTGTTTGTTTGGGCATGCGACAGAAGTGCGAAGAGATCTTTGATTTATCTGCTATCTTTTATCTGAGTTCACATCTTGCATATCTCTGCCGCATAGATAAATCATTTAGATATGTGTATTTATCTCTTTTTAAAAGCTGCACACTCAAATTATTTAAATGGTAATTTATATTTTTATTTCTTTTTGCATAATTTATGTGGCCTTTAATTCAGGGGCCTTGAGCTTGTGCTTTTAACTCCATATCGACCCGAATGGCAAATGGGACACGTACCAGAAAAAAAAAGATATATAGGAGCTGGGACATTTAAATAATTGTCATACAAAGCTGTCATATATAACAGTGAATGTATGTATATATTTATGTGTGTGTGTTTGGTATGTTTGTGTGTGCGTTTGTGTGTGTATGTTGGTATGTGTGTGTCTGGTTTCTATTCTAATTCCAGTTCATGTCATGCTGATTTGGGCCTGGCGGGTTCTGGTTTCCATTTTCTATTACCAAATGCTACTCTCGACAAATGAACAACTGTGGGGCGTACGTCGAGTTAATAATAAACAAGAAATGACTAAAAACTTGAAATAGCAGACTATAAGATGCCCTGTAATTAGTAGAAGATGGATCTAAGTATATATTTGATATGCATAATTGGTAGTTGACTAGAAAGTTGATCTGTAAATTATAGATCTATATTTATAACAATATCTAGAACAATCGTTTTATGATATTTTTAAGCTTTCATATGGTATAATAGAAATATTTTAATACATTTTCTGGTCTACTGAGGTAATTTCTAAAGCTTATTCAGACCAAAATATTACAAAAATTCTTACAAAGGGCTTATTAAGTAGTCTGTCATATATTCCATTATTTTCAAATATTATACACAATTTATAAATATATTTTGAAGAGTACTTGCTTTAATACCCATTTAAAATCCCTAATGACTAGAGGGTATCGATAAATAGGCAGTTTGTAGGACTACAGATTGAGCAGCAGGCAGTGACGCGTTGCTCCGAAGGACATGCCCAAGGCAATAACCTGAGTTGGGGCGAGGGCTCGTCCCCGAATCACAAAGCGCACCTCCTGCCGCCGAACAGCTCTGGAAACAAAGCACTGCCAAATGGCAGTCGCTGCCTACCAAATAGCGCTTCATTTATTTATAATAATTACAACAGTGAAAAGTTTGAATAGTCATTTGGTCGAAAGGCAACGGCAACGGCAACGGCAACAGCAACACAGCAACAGCTGACGTCGGGCTCCCCATTTTTTGGGGCTGGCAGTCGTGGCTAGCAACACTCAAATATGCAGGCTAATAGCGAATACTTTGGCACGAAATTGCAACAATTATTTGTGCCGCAATCAGTGCTGAGAGAAAGAAGCGAACGAGCTGTAGCAACTACAAACTTCTCGCTCATGTTTTGAATAATTGCCAAGCATTGTCCGTTGCCGGAAGGGGGCTTGAGCCGGAATCCGGTTCCTTCTTCCTCTTATATATATACTTTTTTTTTTTGCCTTGCGCCTTGTGGCCAACTTGGCTTTTGGCGCGCGTAAATAATCAGTGTCCGGCAAAAATAACAAGCGCGAGGCGTATAAATTTTTAATGCGCATACGCCCCGTGCTACTGTCCAAAAATAATACATATATATCTATATATATGTATAAATATATATATACCATAAGACCAGACAGCTGCAACAATTTCACGTTGTTTTCATTATTTATATATATTTTTTTGTAATGCGCATTTCATATGCTCACATATTGAACGACCGTGTTTTAATTTGTTTATTATTTTTGCGTCAATTATTTAAAAACAACAACATCAACGAGTCGGGGACGAGATTTCAATTCAAAGCATTAAATTAAATTTTCAAATTTTATAATTAAATTTTCAAACAAAAGTCCAAAAAAAAAAGAAAGGCAACAAAAACAATTTGTAAACCTTTGCGTGTGTTCATCATTTTGACGCACTTAATTAACGCAAATCGTTTGTACAAAAAATATATATTTATAATCTATATAGATATGTGTATGTGTATATATGTGCATTTATATTAATTTATTTTGGGTTTCTTCGAGCGCGTAATCCATTTAGGGCATATTTATTTATTGAATTTGTGCGCGTTTTTCGCATTAATTTAAAGAGTTTGCCGAATTCTTTGTGCTCTGATAAATGGTGGGTTTTATTTTAGTAAAAATAAATTTCAAGAATGTTATTGAGATAATTAAATAGTGATTGATTGTAAAGTAAGAGAGGTGCAATGTGAAGAGGTAGCTTTATGCAGGAGTTGCATAGGGGTTAAGTCGTGTTAAGTGGGACCCACATAAGTTCCAGAGCTGTTGAAATTAAGTATATTATGAAAAGGGTCCACAAAAGAGGAAAATAGAGATAGTAACAGACAGAAAGAAAGAAAGAGAGAGAGAGAGAGAGAGAGAGACTGGCTGATGCACGAGAGAGTGTGATAGATAGAGAGAGTGACCGAGACATATAGAGATAGATATAGATAGAGAGATTATTTGAAGATGATCTATAGAGAGAGCTTCCTAAGAAGCATAAGTATTCGCTTCTCAGTAGCTAATTCAACAGATAATAGTTTTCGCTCTTTAAGTTAATTATATCTATAAAATCTATGTTATCTTGCTCTACAACTTATATAGACTATGATTTGGACTAAGAGATTTGAAAGATACTTATATTTATATTGTGTATCAGCTAAGATTAAATATTATACAGCTATGTTAAGTAGAGGTCAAATGTTAAGGAAAAATAAACTGAAAAATACATTTAAGACAACTGCAAACATTCTCGGCGACCCACGTCAGCTTAGTCAAGTTGTTTTTATATCCAAATGTCAATGTCGTTTTCGTTTTCGTTGTCTCTTAATGAATTTGTTTATTTTTGTAACTTTAGCTGGAATTACACAATTATTTACCGCCCTACCGCAAAGTGTTTATTCGTTTGAGTAGAGCCTTGAATCAACATTCGTCTCTCACTCTCTATCACTCTTGCTGTTAAATGATTTTACGTTTTCTTTAAATTGAATTCATATTTATATTGCCCTTTATCATAATTAGAAGACTTCCACTTCTTCCCAGATATAATATAATATAACTATCAACTGTGCCCATAGCTCATAATCTCATTCCATTTTTGTAACCCACTTTTGGACTCTTGTCTAAAAAGTCGAGCTAAAGACTTTATTTAATATAGACAAATAAATCGATTAACCAATGTCGCTTTCCATATATAAACTCTGCAGTGCATTCGGCTCTCGTTACGGGCATTAATTATAGCTGGATTTTGTGGGTAATCAATAAGTCGATTTGAAAAGCGTATCATTATTATCTGTATTGAGCGGCGGCTCATCTGGAGCGTAATTAAAAAGCGCGCGCAAGCTGAGAGCAGCTCATTTCGTTTGGCATTTTAATTGGTGTTTCGAATTCAATTGTGCGACCTTGAGGCTGGGGCCATTTAATTCGCTTTGCTGCGCCACCAAATAAACAAGCCCTCTGCTGACCTGGCACCCGCTCACGTGTAACCAAACAACAGCCTACCTATAGCTCCTACTCGCTCGCGCTCGTGCTCGTGCTCTCGCTCTGGCTCTGGCTCTGGCTGTGGCACTTGCTCTCGCGCTGCTTTCAGCTCCCTGACTGCGCTTTAATTACTGTTGCGTAAAATTGCTTCAACTCGCAACTTTGTGGAGTGTTAAGCGTTTGGCACGATATCGTCAGGCGGCTGACCTCAAAGAAACACAAAAAACCAAAACTGAGGAAAGAGGAAATTCACACACACAAAAAAAAATTGGGGGAAAAAGGAAAATAAAAACTGAAAGGCAAAGTACGAAAACGTTGAATGACTGACGCTCAGAGAAATTACAACGCGTTCTGTGCCCAAATACAAATAAGAAGAGCCCAGAACCGAATACAGAACCAAAACTGAAACCATCGAACATACCACAAGCCGCAGCCACAACTTGCCACACTCGTTTGCCCCACCGGACATTCATCAGAACAGAAACGTGAAACACATCAAGCTGGCCTCTAAATGCGAACAGCTTCGCGTGAGCGACAACTTAAGTTCCCCAACAAGTAGGCGCACCACCCCGGCCCACCCAAGCACCCCATGCACAACATGTGAGTGTGCGAAAGTTTTGCAGCACAGCAAATGCCACTCACAACTGAAACCACTTGGAACAAGCCTTCTTTTTTTGCGCCTCAGCCAGAATAAGACGAGTAAGGGGCAAGAAAGTTGGAGTGCAAGAAAAAGAGAGATGGAGAGAAAGAGAGAGAGAACGGGAGAGTGAGTGAGTGAGGAGAGAGCGAGAGGTGCATTTGTGCGACCCACAAAGCAACTGAACTGTGCACCCATGTCGCATTGCTGTGGCACAGCTCTAAGCTAGCCACCAGATGGCAGGTGGCAGTTGCCACGCGTTTGCCCTCGGCCCACATTGTTGCACACAACATACAAATTGCTCGTGTTCGCTGTCAGAGATCTTCGATGCCATGCAAATTCATTAAGCAACGTGCTGCTCTCACTCTGCCCCACGGGCATAGCCACACCTGCAACTGCAACAGCAGCAGCAAGTCCTGCACTTCCTGGACAGCCGCAGTCGCAGTTTGCTAATCGCCTCAGCTGATATCTGCTTGTCATGCCCTCTCTCTGTCCATCCCTCTCTCATAAAACACACTTCCGCTGTGCATATCCTGTTTGTAATCGATTTCAAAATGTGCAGCAGAAACGTGACAGCAACAGCAGCAGCGACGTCGACGGCGACCAGAACTTTTGAGAAACTTAACAGCGCGACATTTGAACTAGAATGAAATGCAGAACAGAGCTAATGTACGAATACTAAATACCCTATTCAAGAATTATATTAATTTTGAACAAATATTATATATAAATATATTATATGTATATTAAATATAATTATAATATATATATTTATATATTTTATATTCACAATACCTCTTTAAAAAATCTGCTTAAAACAAGCTGTTTTTCGCTTTTTAAATAATTCTTACACTATACTTATACAGCCGAAGGCTGAAATGGGTTTTAATTCACGAACTAAATTAATTTAGTATGCATATAAAGCCTTAAGGGCAGATGAAACAGCCTGAAAGTATTTTGCCACGAAAACTTTCGAGTTAGACATAGTTATCAAAAATAAATTAGGCTATCTGCCTGGGAAAAGACAAAAGGTATTTAAACAGAGTAAATGACAATATTTGATAACTTAACTTGCACAAGAAAAGTTGAGGAAAAAGAGACTTAAAAACTAGACAGAAAAAATTAATTTGTAAGCTTCATTGACATAAATAAAATCTTAGTTAAAGTTGACTATAAAATATATGAAAATTTACTAAAAATATAAAGTTAAAATACAATTAAGAAATACCAAAAATATTAGTATTCATAAATATTAGAAAATGAATTCATGTGCAATCAATTCATCACTCTTTAGTATCCATTATTAGCCGCTTGCTTCTAGCAGAAACTTTGAAAAGTATCTATATAACTTTTTAATGAGAGTTGAACTCCTATTAAAGCCGCTGTCATTTTGTCAAGTCGACTTATTAATATATTTACTTAAAGAACTAAAGTTTTTAAGCTTTATTTTATCAAAACTAAGTTTTCATTTAGAGGAAAAAGTTGCTTCTATTCTTTTTTTTTTTTTTGGCAAAAGTTGCTCTACAACTTTTCTAATAGTTCGTAATGGAAAAATTAAACAGTTGTCTAAGTCCATTGTGCAACACTGGCAGCAACACTTCACTTGCTTCGCTCACTTTGAATGTCCTTAAAATGCAAATGCCGAATGTTAGGGTATGCAAAGTTGAAGTTAAAGTTGAAGCCAGACGCAGTTACACCAAATGACAAAAAGAAGAAAAAAATAAAAATAAGAGAAGAAGAAGAAGAAAAGAGAATTAGCAATAAACGTGCGCGCACGCGAAGTCCAGCCCCAAAGGTGGGGCAGCGCTAGCGTTCGCGCCTGAGGGGCTAAGGCAGACCCCCAGCGCAGCTGTTGCCCACTGGCTCAATGCTGCAGCGCCCCATGGCTGTTTGCTGCTAAAAAGGGCTAAAATCAATAAAATGCTTGTTGCTTCTACAACAACAACAACAACAAGAGCCGCTATGACGACAGCAAACGCCGACGGCTTCGCGGACTTCTTTCAATGTACAAGTATATTGCTTGGCTGTGCTGGCCACACCCTAATCCCCCGCAGCACTTACCCTTTGGAGCACCCCCACTGGCCACGCCCCTCTCTTACGCCTGCAACATAAATAGTTGCGTTTTCTTTTTTTGCTCTTGTACTTTATGTGGTGCTGAGGCAGCGAAAATGTTTGAAATTCCTTAGCTAAAGTTTAAGTCTGCCCCCAACTGCCGCGTGCCGCGTGCCCCATGCCCCGTGCTCCGTGCCGTTTGCCAGTCGCTGCCTGCTGCCACTTCTAGTGTCCCTTTTTAGTGGCATAAATGGCTGGCAGCATGCCTGAGACCACATTCCATGTTGCATGATCGAGATGCTAGCGAGTTATTATGACAAACTTTGTTAATTGCAAAATATGCGCAACCAAAATGTTTGTCCTCAATCGATTGGACTGGCTCTCCCTCTCCCTCTCCCTCTCCCTCTCTCTCTCTCTCTCTCTCTCTCTCTATGCACTTAGTTGCTGACAGTTGGTATTTAGGTTCTCTTAATTCCAATCAAAAATTGACTGCAACGAATCAATCAATCAAATTGGCACAAATTACGTAGCGAACTCTGATTACACTGCTGCCAGTGCTTGCTGTCAGCTACATTCTGCCACTGCTGCTGGCATTTCTTACTCTTCTTCTGCTGCTTCTCGTCCTTTTGTGCTCATACATGACCTTATATTAGCCATAAAAGCGCCATAAATTGAGTCTTCGTCTCTGCATGTGTGTGCTGTGTGTGTGCTGTGTGTGTGCTGTGTGTGTGCTGTGTGTCTCTCTGTGTCTCTCTGTGTGCCTCGCGTCTTTTCGCCACTGCAAAATGCTTTTGTGAAATGCAATTTCTGTTGCCTGTCATTGATCAGGGACAGCCTTCGCTACACCCCCCCCTTGCTCCTTGCCCCTTGCCCTCTGCCCGCTTCCGCTTGACTTCGTCGAGAATGGCGCCCATCAATATGGCTGTGCGGCAGTGTGACCAAAGCCAATTGTGCAGCCAGCAGCAGCTGCTGACATGTCGCACAGCAGACGTTACGTTTCGCAAGTACCCCACATACTCCACACCCCCTTCGGTGTGCCCCCTGCTCCCTCGCTGCCCTAGCTGCCATACACCGCACGCCTCGTTAGTTGCCCGTCGCATTCATTTTCCATTTGCCAACAAAACACATGACGACATTTTGTTGTTTGCTCAGTGTTTAGTTGCCTTCTGTTTGTCTCTGTCTGCGTGGGCGTGGCGCCTGCCACCTCCGCCCCTCACTCTATCCTTTTAATACCTAGGCGCTACGTTTTTAGTGGTTCGTCGTCGTTGTTGTCGACTTGCCTATTTGACTTGCATTAGCCATTGTTTGACCCACTCTTATTTAGCAAGTGCGAGTGATTATGCACACGCAACTGAGCCGTTAACTCAGCTCGCAGTTACAGCTATAGATGTGCCCTATATATATATATATAGGGTTAAGTTAGTTTGGTTTATGCCAAGTCTAATAAAACAGGAAGTAAATGGCAGTTAAATGCAGAGTGGGCGAGCAGTTGGCAATGGGATAAGAAGTGCCTTGCGTGTTGCTGTTTTGATTTATATACATTAAAGGGTAACTCAGAGTCGTATCAACTAAATGCCGGGGCTAACTAAGGGCATTTATTATTGTGAAGGCATTTGCAGCTACTTAGCTGCATTATACTGTTTACAGGGTAACTGCTAGCCAGGTAGGAAATCACTCTCAGTTTTTATAAATTAACTTGAGTGTGATTGAAAAGCAACAAAAGGAAGACTTAGGTGTTATGGGTGTATATCAAAGTTTCTCTTTTACAGGGTAGCTTATAGTCTTAACATTTACTAATTTAAAAAAAGTCTAAAAAATATTTTAAAAATAAAAAATAGGAAGCATTGCAGTTGCTGCCATTAATTTGAGTTTGCCATAAACATATATAAAGCTTACAGGGTATCTATTAGTCGTGCCTGCTAGTGCTGATGTATTCTTTAATTGTTACGGCTGTCGTGCTGGGAGCTATTGAGCGTCTGTTGTTGTCACGGCTGTTGACGCTGCCCGTTGCCAGTGACAACCAACACTCGCATGACAAACACTAACCCACACACACACACACTACACACACACACACACTATACACAGACACACACATACAGTGTCGTACAAAGTATGCTTTCAATCAGGCGCTGAATTGAAAATCCATTAACGAGTACATAGCCAAGGCAGCTGGTCGCAGACAGCGAGCGGCGCTCTCAGCGGGTGGGGACGGCCAAGTGCAAGCAGCGGTTGACATCAGTGGGTGTGTGGAGGTGAGCTGCGGTGTAGGTGGGGGCGTGGCTGGTACTTGCAAGTCACGGCAACGTTCGTTATATTTTCTGCAACAATAAAAACAAATTTGCAGCAGAGCAGAGCAAGTCACATGCAAAAGAAGAAAATAATAAAAAGAGGGAATAAAACAGAAATAGTAGTTGCAGGACCAAGGATACATAACCTGCATGCCACACACTCACACACACACGTAAATATTACAACTGCGAGTGCATTTTTAAGTACGTCGAGTGGGAGAAATAAAAAGCGCAAACGAGAAAAAAAATATTTCGAAGGCGAATTCGCAGCGCTAACGAAATCAAAGTCAATAACTGGGGACAAAAAGTGCAAAATATTACGGATAAAAACCCGAAAAATCGAAAGAGTTGAGCCTTATTGACGATGCTAACCTGCGTGTGTCGGCCCGTGTCGGGCAATCTGCCCAAAATGCCGCCCGCCTCCCTGATGCCCGCCGCGCGTGCCTCCTCAGCGCTCAGCGGCAGCGCCAGCGGCAGCAGCTGTGGCAATGGCATGGCCAGCAGCACCATCAACGCTTCTCATAGTCCCACACGGGTGGTGACATCCGAACCGAAGCTTAACGTAAGTAAACTGCAAACCATCAATTACACTGAAAGAAATTCAAGTGCAGTCAAGAGCTAATGTGGGCTAAGCTGGATATTATGTGCATTGTTTATTGTTATTATAAATGCCAAAATGTTATTATTATATGTTTATTTTTTGCTTGTTATTTTATTCTTATTTTTTAATTTTAAAGGAAAATTATTCAAAAAATTATGAAATAAATATAAAAACTCTTTAAGAATAGTACGAAAATAGTTCACACAAATTTTGAACTACTGCAAAATGAGTTTTATTTCTGAGTTAGTTCATAATTAAGCTAAATATGTAATGTATTTCAAGACTAGTTTAAAATGTCTACAAAGTCAGCGCTTATGGTTTATACTAGAACTAGTGTGGAACTATTTTAAAGCGAGCTATTCATAGTTGGCTTTTAGGTGGTGTCTCTTACATAAAATGGGTGAATAAATAACAATTATAATTAGCTAGAAAATAGTACGGAATAATTAATTAATGTATAAATTTCTACCCAATTGGTTTTATTATTCTTTTTTTTTTCCCTTTATTGTTTTTTTCTGTCCTAAACCAATATTTTTATTGGTTACATTTAAAAAGAAATTTGAGTAACATTTGACAATGTTTCTTTTGTGAGCTCAATTAACACTCTATTCTAAAATAGCTGCTAATTATGGAAAATTTGAAACTGATTAAAATAAATATAAAATTTGCAGAAGGGCCTAGCCGTAATGTGTCCTGCTCAAGCCAAGAACTAGTTCACACGCTCACTTTTATGTGCAGTGCACGATTAGCAGGAAAATCCAAGCTCTGGGCCAAGGCAGCAGCGGGGCCTACGAGGCCTACTTTAATCTATTTATGCGAACGTCTCTTTTGTTATTCTCAAAATTTGCTTCGTTTCTTTTTTTTTTCTTTGCGCTCTTGCGCCAGGCCCTAAATAAAAAGGTAGCAAATTAGCTTTCATTTTTCACACACATAAACATAACTTGATTTATGGTGTTATCAGACGGGGCGCGGGGTAGGCAACCGGGCCGTGACCGTGACCACGACTGCGACTGCGACGGCAACGGCGAGTGGAGTGGATGTTGACAACTTGACTTGACTTGACACTCGACTCTGGGCTAGAGCTGGGAGCTGAAGGCAACGATTGCAGATAACGTTTATAAATTGTGGAAATTTCATTTTCACTTTGACGCCATTGACGGCCCCGCCCCCCATTCGGAACGACAACGCCAATGACACCTTTTGAAGCAGCTTATCCGCAGTTGAATCTCTAACGATCTCTGCGCACGGACAGAGCGGACGGGCGAGAGCGCACGTTGGGGGGGGTGTGTGTGAAGGGGCAGGGCGGTGGTGCGACACCCACTTATGTGTATGACCACTATAATCCACTAATCCCACCCACTCGTCTCATATCTCCTATCCCTGATGCAGGTGCCCAGCAGGCTGACGTCAGCCGAGTTGAGGGCGATGGCGCTGCGACAGCAGCAGCAAATCGACAGCCAGCACCAGCTGCTGGCCACAAAGGAGCAACGGTTGCGTTTCCTCAAATCGCAGGAGGTGCGCAGCGCGGTGGCCAGTGCCGAAGGGGAGCGTCTGCGTCGACTGCGCGAGCGTGTGGAGGCCCAGGAGTCCAAGCTGCGGCGCTTACGCGCACTGCGGGGTCAAGTGGATCTGCAGAAGACCTACAATGTAACACTGAGTGAGTATATGAGTGTGGGGTAGATGGGGGGAGGGGCTAACAAGTGCAGGGCAACTACAAAGTGAAGATGGGTCCAATTGAGTTAAGCACCGCATGCACGACAAGCGCGCTTAGTGGGCGTGGGCGTGGGCACCCAAGCAGGGAGGACGCCGGGATTAACATGTGTTAAAATCGTGTTGAGTGGCGCTACCTCAGCGTGTGTGTGCGTATGTATGTGTGTGTGTAACTTTAATTTATGTATGTGTGGCACTTTGTTGTCCTTTATGATTGCCTGTGGGTGGCTCTTGAGCTGCCCGGCCAAAGATGTTATCCTTGTTGATGGCCTTGTTATAACCCATACCCATTAGAGCCGCCCCACGAAGTGGGGTATTTAAAGCTATAAATGTAGCAATGAAGTGGGGTATTTAAAGCTATAAATGTAGCAATGAAAGCTATGCCAAAAGCCATGATAAATCATATCAGAGCAGCAAAAGCGACAAACTAGAGTTTATCAAAGTGAGCCTAGTTTATGTTTTGCTGGGTATCTGCCCGTCGAGCAGTGTAGCTGGACATTGGTTGGCATTGGCCACGACACACTCACACCCACATCCAGACCCACACCCACACAGACACACCCGCTGACTAGGATGTTATGTTAATGAGGTTTCAGTTGCGCCTTGCTGGGCGATAATTAGTTCAGACAGCATCCGACGGATGCGCAGGACCCTACTCAGCGGCATGTGTGACCAGACGTGGCAAATGTTTCCAAGGTGTGAATTTCACAGAAATATGCTAACGATTAAAAGATATATAATATATTTTGAAGGGTTGCCCAGCAAAGTTAAGCCTGAAGAGTTAAAGACGGCGGGTTGCCAGCGAGCTGAGCTGCTTTTATGTGGCGCACATTAAAGCGGCGACCCTCTTAGGCAGCTGTGTGTCCAGCCGTCTTCAATTAGCCGCGAAAGTGCGCTAACTTCATTAGGAAATGGGCGACCTCTTGGGCGGGGGTTGGGGCAAGTCCCCAGCCACTGCTGGATGGATGAATGGATGGCCGACTAATCCGTTTAACCTTTGTGCTTAGGCAATGACTTGGACTCGATTCGTGCGCTCTTCAGCGAAAAGGAGAAGGAGCTCAGTCTGGCGGTGGCCAAGGTGGAGGCGCTGACGCGCCAGCTGGAGGAGCTGCGACGCGACCGACGATGTCCTGTCAATCTGCTGGCCGCCAACGGCCAGTCGGCGGCGCAGGCTCTGCCGCCGCAGGCCTCACGGGAGCTCGAGAAGCTGCGACGCGAGCTGATGGTGAGTCCGCAGTGTGCAGGGAATTGAGCGCTAATTAAGATCCATTGTTTCCTCTCTCTAGTATCGCAATCAGTTGTCCATGCAGCAGGATGCGCGGCTGCACATGCAACGCGAGGCGCTGCAGCAGCGCCAGGCGGAACTGCGCTCCGTGGATCAGCGCATTTACGAGCTGCAAACGCGACTGCAGCGCAAGAAGCAGGCAAACACGCATCACCAGCAGCAGCAGCAACAACAGCAGCAACAGCAACAACAACAACAGCAACAACAGCAACAGCAGCAACAAGCAGCTGCACAACAGCAACAATTGCAGCTACTGGCTGCAACAGCTGCGGCAGCAGCCCAACAGCAACAGCAGCATCAGCAGCAGCAGCAGCAGCTGCAGCAACGTCAGCCTGCCTCCAAGCATGGCGGCGTGGCTGCTCTGAAGCAACAGCTGCTGCAGAAGCAGGTCAATCAGCTGGCAGCAGCGGCCGCCGCAGCAGCCGCGGGGCGTGCAGCCGAGCGCGCCATGGCGCGGGGCAGCGTCAATGTGGCCGCCGTGGAGCCCTTCATACACACGCCCCAAAAGTCCACAATCACGACGACGGCCAGCTACTTGAGCGGGGGCAACATGCTGAAGCATGCGGCGGCGACGGCCAACACCAATCAGCAGAATCAGCTCATCCAAGATCTGAGCCACAGCCATGTGAAGCTGACGCCTGGTCAGAGTTTCTATCCCAGCAGCAATGCAGGCAACGCTGCAGCAGCGGCAGCAGGGGCAACTCCAGTCGCAACGGCAGCTGGCAGCAGCGAAAGCGACGAATCAAAATTGGCCAAGAAACTGTTGACGGCCAAGTCGGAGGCGGAGCTGCGCAAGCAGGCGCAAGCCGAGGCCATGGACAGCACCACGCACATTTATGCCGAGGTGGGACCCAAGAAGCGCGATCGAGAGGCAGCAGCAGCAGCAGCGGCAGCAGCAGCAGCAACGGCGGCGGCAGAGGCAGCAGCAACAGCAGCAGCTACCACAGCAACAGCAACAACATCTCCGGCTGGCACAGCGAATGCGAGCAAAATACCGAAAAGCATCGCGAGCAGCGGCTCCAGCTCCGCCTCGGCATTGATTAACAAATTGAATCAACAGGCGAAGGAGTCACAGCCGGCGGAGCCAGCGGGCGCTAAGAAGAACGAGATTTCGGTGACCAGCGAGACGTTGTCGGAGCGCAACACGCAGCAGCAGCTGACCGTGCACAGCATGCCCCTGGGCGCAGTCAGCAAGTCCGTGGCGATGGCCGTGTCCAATGCGGCAGCCGGCAATGGCACTGGCAGTGGCACGAAGCCGCTGCAGGTGCAGGTGCATGTGGCGGTGCCGCCGCGCAAGCCCATCAGCAGCGTGGCGCCCACCTCGATGAGCAGCGGCGGCTCGAGCGCAATACCCAAAATGATCAACTACAGCCCCAAGGTGAATCGCGTGGCGCCCAATGTGGTGAGCAGCACAGCGTCTGAGCTGCGACCCGCCTTGCCGCCCAAGCCCAGCAAAATGTCACCCACAGAGCAGCCCAACGATCTGAGTGGAGCATCAGCAACAGCCGCAGCGACAGCCACAGCCAGCACAGCTGGCAAGGCGCAGGCACAGGCGCAGACAGCAGCGCCAGCAGCGGCCAGCTTCGGGCTGCAATCGCTCAACATCAACGACAATTTGCCCATTAAGGCCAAGCCGCTGACCATACGCAAGCAGCCGATCTTTGAGCAACCGCCGCGGCTCAAGGCGCTGCCCATGGGAGGCGGGGGCCTGGCCAAGGCCGGAGCACAGCAGCTGCCGCGCAAGGCCGAGCTGCAGCAGCCCAAGCCGGAGCCCAGCCGAAGCGCACTCGAGTCTCCGCAGCACTCGCCCAACAGCAACTCGCAGAGCAGCTCGAGCGTCGATGAGCCCGATCGCCTGGAGCGCACGCAAGTGGAGCTGGGCAGCAGCGGGGGCGGCAGTGGCAGCGGCAGCGGCAGCGGCAGCAGCCTCAAGGAGCGCACCAGCAGCAAACCGAAGCTGGCGCGACGCGTCAGCTTTGACCCACTCGCACTGCTGCTCGACGCCAGCCTGGAGGGTGAGCTGGAGCTGGTCAAGAAGACGGCCATGCAGGTGGCCAATCCGAGCGCGGCCAACGACGAGGGCATCACAGCGCTGCACAATGCCATCTGTGCGGGCCACCTCGACATAGTCAAGTGAGTGAAGTGCACCAGCTCTTATTCATATATATATAAATGGAGTCCTGCTCTGCCCTTTAGATTCCTTGTGCAATTTGGCTGTGACGTCAATGCCCAGGACTCGGATGGCTGGACGCCGTTGCACTGCGCCGCCAGCTGCAACAACTTGAACATGGTCAAGTTCTTGGTGGAGAGCGGCGCCTGTTTGTTCGCCTCGACGCTCTCGGACCATGAGACGCCGGCGGAGAAGTGCGAGGAGGACGAGGAGGGCTTCGATGGCTGCTCCGAGTATTTGTACAGTGAGTTGACATTAAATTTGATGCAATGAGAATCGATTGCTAAACCCTCTCCCTATGCCTGCCCCATTCTCTAGGCATTCAAGAGAAGCTGGGCATCTTGCATAATGGCGATGTCTACGCGGTGTTCTCGTATGAGGCGCAGAACAGCGACGAGCTGAGCTTCCACGTCAACGAGCCGCTGATCGTGCTGCGCAAGGGCGACGATGCCGAGAACGAGTGGTGGTGGGCGCGCAACGCAGCTGGCGACGAGGGCTACGTGCCACGCAATCTGCTCGGGGTAAGTGACACGAGCTTCTGGCCGTTCCGCGTGACAAGCAGCTAATTACATCTGTCTCTCTCTCTCTCTCTCTCTCTTTCACTGCTCGCAGCTATATCCACGTGTGCCGCCGCAGTCGCCGCATTTCAGCGATTAGCAGTTAATACGCTTCACCATACTCAAGCGCAAGGCTGGCCGCCTCGTGCAGAAGCGCTACATATCCAAGTATATATAGTGAGCCAATGCCCAGCAGCAGCAGCAGCAGCAGCGGCAGCGGCAGCGGCAGCAGCAGCACATTCCAAGCACGTGCCAACAGCTTCATCTCGCAGGACCAAATCTTAGTTATGAGCCGAGCCTTATTTATGACAGCCTCGAAGATATTTCTTTGCTGTTTACTTTTTCGTTTCTCGTTTTTTTTTTCGTTTTGAAAAAGCCACAAGAAGGAAACAAGACGCAGTCACATATCGCCCCACCCACACACAGACACACACACACACACGCACACATATGGCTACATATGGCAGACGTCGTGTGTGTTGCAAGTGTGCAAATGTGCGCCCATCAACAGAATGTGCAGCGCCTGTGGCAGCATCTATTTATTATTAAGGAAGAGCAGCCACAATTAGGCAACAGCCTGCCTGCCTGCCTGCCTGGACGTCCTGCCTGTTCGCTCTGCTCATCTAATGCTGGCCTCCTGCACACACGTACAATAAATTGAGTTTCGCTTAAGCTCCCCCTTTTTAGATTAAGGCCTAGACTAATAACATAAGCAATACACACCCAACCCTTGCCCTCCTCCCAAAGCCGCCCCAACAACTTGGCCACAAATTGCTTTTGTGCATAAAACGAAAATTACCAAATTTCAAATTGAAAATGAAATTTGAAAATTGAAAATAAACTTATGCACTTTGTGGCTAGCAGCAGACGAGTTTGTTAATTGCCACAAAATGACTTTTAAGCTATAAAAATTAGAAATTCGAAATCAAATTAAACTTTGCATTCAATTACAACAACAACAACAAGAAATCGAATGTGATTTTTGTATTGTAAAAACGGAACTTAAAGCGTCGTTAATATTGCCTAATGTACAGTACTTACTACCTATAAACTAAACTAAACAAGCCGCTTCGTTCTTTACGATTCCTAACAATACATATTAAAACTTAGTCTATACATATTCGCATATGCATATATATATAGATATATATATATACATATTAATATACATATTGTGTGTATCTAATTGCCTAATGCCTACCACCTACTCCTAGCGTAACTAAAATACAAAACGAAAACAAATCAAACAATAAATTACATTGGAAATGCTAATTTATAAAAATGAATTTTTATTAGTTAAAGCCAAGTGAGTGTCCTTTGTAAAAAATCATATTCTTATGTCCTTTGGCCAGTTATCAGACTTAATTAAAAAAAAACAGCACAAATTTGGCCCAATAAAATCATGACATTTTTTATATACCCATATGGCCATGTCCTTCAGAATCGGCGAAGGATATATATTTTTGAGCTGCTGGTGAGCAGGACTTTCGATTGGCATTCAAAAAGTTTCAGAATTCAATTAAAATTTTTGCTTAAATTTTTGCAAGGAGTTTAGTCGAAAAAGGGTCAAGGAGCAACTTAACTTCGCCAATTGAAAGACTATAGGGATGCTCTTTGCATCAAAGAAAGGCCTGTGCCTTCTGATTAAGAACTAGCAATCAGCAGGAGGTAAATCCTTCAAACAGCTGAGCTGTAAGGACATTAATGTAATGATAAAAGTCCCTCTATCTCAGCCAAATCCTGACGTATCCACAGAAGTGAGATGTTGAACGATGTGGGGTCACTAGTAATAACAACTTGCCAAAGGACATCAAAGTTGGCTGTGCGGCGGCCAAAATATTCAGGATTTTGTGTATTTGGCTGAGTTTCATGGTCGCAGCAGGCCGCCGGCAGCTGAAAATTGACAAGTCCCAGATTCATAGATGACCCCACTATTTTTTGATGTAGATCGATAGGACGGAACCTCACAAACCTGATGCACCATATACTTTTGTCCTGTGCAAGGATAAAAGGCCAAAAAGACGTGCAAAAAAAAAACAGTTTCGTTCAAAATATGTGTGCTGCCCTCTAGAGTATGCAACAAAAGCCGTTTTTTGAGATCGATTGCCCACTAAAGTATGCATCAATTTTTTTGGTTGTGAACTTTGCTAAAAATTTGGTACCCAATTTTAGCTGCATCTTATACAGCTCAGTGCGATCAAATCCGTATAAGTTAAAAGTCTGGTGAGTTTTATTTAAATGTATTTATTTAAAATTGTCTTTATATACGGTTGCTACAATTTATTTTTACTTTAACTAATAATATACATATATATCAATTATATTAGTTTATTCTTAAATACAATTATAATTTTACATCTTATTATGAATCCACTGTATCTGACTTATGCACTCGAGCCTCACGCAAGGTAAATTAGTAATATGTTTGATCAAAACACAAATTACATTAATGGTCTGAGATCTTATATAATTATTAATATTAAACAAGCCGCTTTTCGTCAAGTCATTGCAACTAAGTTGACAAGTGAGAAATTTTGCAAAACAGTGTGTACGTCTGCGGTGATATACTCTGTAAATCGTTTGAGTTAGCTGAAATGTAAGAAAATTAAAGCTAAAATTATTAAAATTGTTATGCAAATAAAAAGAAAATAATAAAAATGTCTTTAGTAGCTGTCATCAAGTTGTCGATCGAGAAACAAAAATTATTTTAATAGATTCTTAATTTTACAGGGTATACGAAATTCGTAACATGAAACTGCGCACTTACCATGCAGCAATCGGCTAAAGGCAGTCGAGTTGAAATGCATTTGCCATTTGCAGTAATGAATTTGAATTGAATGTTTAATTGATATGAAGAGATAAAGAGAAAAGTAAAATAAATAAATGGGCTATTCAAATATTCGTTAGCTAGAGAAATGCAGGCCGTTTGAGTTTTATTTTGATATTGACTTAAGATGCAGTTTACTAAAATAGAATCATGCTGAGAATGTATATATTTAGCAATAGAAAAATAAAACTTAATACAAGCCAAGCATAGGCGTCTTCATTGTCTACAGGGTATATATGAAAAACAAATAAAATATACTCAGCTCTTCTATTACCGAGCTTCTTTCTTATGGAGCGTGAGAGCTACTCAGCGGCGCGTTCACTCGTTCGTCAATGCAAAGATTGGATTGGCTGGCAATCGGATTGATTCTCTGGCTGATCATGCGTTTGGTCCCCGAACACACATGAAGATCACATTTACTAAATTAATGTGTTATTATTATTGGTTAGATTCGCAGCTGTCAACAAAATTTGTTGACATTCATAATTGCTCATGAATCAAAACTGCTTTTATAGCTGATAAGACGCGTGCTCAATATATTTAATATATTTTTAGTTCATTTGCTATGATAATTCATGATTTAAGAATATACCCTGTGTAGAGTGTGGTAAAATGACATGAATACCCTATAATTAATATACATTTAACTGTCAATATTTGATCACTTAATTGAATACCAATAATTTAGTGCTAGATAATTTACTCAGCACTGTAGTCGCTGATAAATACCCAAAAAAAATGTATTGAGTGAATTGAAGTTAGCCTAGCCTTTGCCCATGGCATAGCCAGAGAATAATGTCACTATTTAGCAGGGTATTTGAATTGAGTTACATTGAAATAGTTTCGCTTGTTAAATATGAGCCGCAAAGCCTGCAGCATCTCAGTCGTTTGTGAATCGCGCCGTGAATAGCTCGAACGGAAATTGAGAAATTGAATATAAATTGAGCAAGGTTGGATTAGTGTAATCAAGTGGATGCCAGAGAGCTAATTGTGAAGTGCATTAGAGTTAATTTGAATAAAAATAATAATAATTACATAAATCATAAATCGCATGGAATCCCAGGTGATTAGCAGATGCTCAAAGGCTTAAAAATCTCTCTGTCGCTCCCATAGTTGACTTTATCTGTTAAGTGGATAGAAAAATTTCGAGAGAGGTGGCCATAGCAAATAGTTACAAATTGATAAGGGCTATTTAAAGAGTTTCTTGGCAAAGAAGTTGAATTCGGAAAAGACTTATTGAGATATGTGAGTCGATAATTCAGCTAATCTATTTTTTTTAACCAAATCTATAGAGCCTTATTTGCTCAGTTGGAGTTGGGTCAAATTAATGTTTACAAACAGCCTGACGTAATGTGTAATCTTCCATTCAAGCTCTAACATGATATTTGATTATTGATAGTAAATAAGTCGCTCTCAGTCAAGCAAGAAACACCACGTAAATATTCTAAGTCTCTAGGTGAATTTTATTGGCGTAGATCTAAACAGTCTTTGATAACCAATTAAATACGAGGCAAATTTAATATAAGTGTCTAAATAACCTCATATTTGCATTGCAACTGGGAATATTTAAACAGAGAGTTACTTGCTAATATCTAAAAGCAATAGTGAGACAATTGTACAGGGTATAAGCACTGCACTTGCATTAGAGCACTGCACACTTACTGAGCTGCGCCAGGCAGTTAAGTCGAAGCGCATTTGCCTATTTCTATTTTCTCTAATGAATTTGAATTGAATTATTAATTGATGTGAAGCGAGAGTGGGAGATGTAAACATAACAGATGAAATCGACAAATTTTAGTTGAAGAGAGGTTCGAGAGGGATAGAAAGGGAGAGAGAGATAGGGTAAAAGCTGTGAAACTAGAAGATCAATAAATTCTGCTTAGGCTTGCTAACGCCTGCAGGGTATATTTAATATAGCGATTTAGTTGCAAGAGTTGATCAGAGTGCGGATATATATATTATATTAATATATATATTATATTAATATAAATAAAATCAATTGAAAAACCGGAATAGAACTCACTTTGAACGCAACACGATGAAGCTGCTGTCGACGAGTCTGGTTTTAGTGCTCTGCGCGCTGGCTGCACTGCCGCAGGCCAGGCCAGCGAACATTTTGGCAGTGTATGCATTTCCAGGTAAGCAGGCTTCACTGTACCGCCCCACTGCAACTGCTCTAACTGTACACAGGCAAGAGTCATTTCATGATGCACACGGCGCTGATACGGGAGCTCGTGGAGAGCGGACATCGCGTCACAATGATCACGGCCTTTTCACTCTCTGCGCACCAGCTGGGCAGCAACTACACGGAGCTGCTCATCGAGCCCGTCTACGACTTCTGGCACGATGGTGAGAGAAACATAAACCATATGAGAGAACTCTAGACTTACGCATCGCTCCACAGTAAAGCTTAACTTTGGCGTGCAGCATCTGTTCGACTTGACGCAGATGAAGAACTACGATTTTCTCAAGATGTTGGAGATTATTGGACTGAAGACCACGGAGCATGCGCTACGGCAGCCCAAGGTGCAGGCGCTGATCCATGCGCGCCACACGGAGGGCGTCTTCGATCTGCTGCTCGCCGAGCAGTTCTACCAGGAGGCCTTCCTGGCGCTGGCCTACAAGTACGGCATACCGATTGTCACCACGAGCACGCTGGGCTATGAGAACCATATGAGCCAAATGATGGGCCTGATTACGCCCTGGTCGTTCGTGCCGCACGGCTTCATGCCCTTCACTGACCGCATGTCCTTCATGGAGCGAGTGCGCAATACGTACGTCTCGCTTTACGAGGACTTCGATCGTCTGTTGAACTACTTCCCCAAAATGGACGCCATCACTGAGCAGTACTTTGGTCAGGCTTTGGGTAAGTGCCGGCCCGGCTCACTAGCCTTAAGTCTCTGATTCAATTGCTCGCTCGGCCCGCAGCCACAGTGCCCAAGGTCAGACACATGGAGAAGCAAATCTCGGTGATGCTGCTCAACAGTCACGCACCGCTGACGACGGCACGTCCCACTGTGGATGCCATGGTGCCGGTGGGCGGCATGCACATCTATCCGCCCAAGCCGTTGCCGGCAGACATGCAAAGTTTCCTCGATGCGGCAACAGATGGCGCCATCTTCTTCAGCCTGGGTAAGTACCCAGTGGGACAGAGAGAGAGAGAGAGAGAGAGGGAGATATCCCCTAAGCTCTATTCTCTCTGCTTCTCCTTTTCCAGGAAGCAATGTGCAGAGCAAGGAAATGCCCAAGGACATGTTGCAGCTGTTCCTCAAAGTCTTTGGCTCCATGAAGCAACGCGTACTGTGGAAATTCGAGGATGAGTCCATCGGCCAGCTGCCGCCCAACGTCATGATACGCAAATGGCTGCCCCAGGCGGATATATTGGCTCATCGCAACATCAAAGTGTTCATCACCCACGGCGGACTCTTTGGCACCCAGGAGGGCGTGCACTACGCCGTGCCCATGCTGGGCATGCCCTTCTACTGCGATCAAGTGGGTCACCCATACCGTTTAGCTCGAAGTTGATTTGTCTGATTAAAGCTCTTGCCCCATCGCACAGCATCTCAACATGAACAAGGCCGTGCTGGGTGGCTACGGCATTAGCCTGCACTTTCAGTCCATCACGGAAGAGTTGCTGCGCGAATCCCTGCTGCAGCTCATCCACAATGCCACCTATGCGGACAATGTGCGGCGCGTCTCCCGCATCTTTAGGGATCGTCCTATGCCGCCGCGCCGCAGCGCCGTCTACTGGATCGAGTATGTGATACGGCACAAGGGCGCACTCCACATGCGCTCCGCCGGCCTCGACCTGAGCTGGCATCAGTTCTATTTGCTGGACGTGATTGGCTTTGCGGCGGCCCTCGGCTTAACTGCCCTTTTTCTCATCCTGCTGGCCATACGCCTGCTCCAAGGCAGCGGCAGAAAGCAACGCAAAGCGAAAGCCCATTAAATCAATATTTACATCAATATATCCAGTTGTCAATAAAAATAGCTATAAATATGAAGATAAACACCATAAAGTGTATATAGACAAGCTCGTCGCTACTTGTTAGCCAATCGACGTGCATTATTCCTAACGCATATGCGATCATGGCACACACACACCTCACATTCCGCATGCTGTCGACTCGTCCGAATGGCAAAACAATACCCTGTAGAAGACTTGATCAAACAGAAAATAATTTATTCAAGTTCTTAAATCAGGTGTGATACGAGGTCAAATTTTACATTCATAAAAAAAAAGAGTTTTTTTTTAGAAAAAAGCATCTACTCTGTGCATCTATTATTGATAGAAATTTTTCTCAAGCAAAATTATAAATTAAATTTGAAATGAATTCGCTGCCAACTAAAAGTTAATCAAATAATAAACAAAGAAAATTCCAAGCTACCCTTGATCTACAAGCAACTTAGGTAATATTTCCCATCATCAAACACTAGTCAGACCCTTTTTACAGGGTATGCGTAATTAGCAAACTGCGCACTTACGGAGTGGCAAATTGGGCGAGGCAGTCGAGATGAAATGCATTTTCTGTCTTGAATTCGAATTGACTGCTCAATTAATTCAAAGAGACAGTGATGTGCCTACAGGGTATATGCGAACAGAATCTGCACACTTCTTTTATAGGCTGTGAGATACGCTCAGCACCCGAAAGCGTACTTCGTGAAATTGTATTGATAGGCCCTCGGCTGCTCTCTTGGGGATCATACGTTTGTCCCACGTACACAGCGGCAAGCACGTAGAGATTAAAATCCATTAAATAAAATTCGAGCTCACAGCTGATAAGAAATTCATCGGAGACTGTACGCTATGAAAATACCCTGTTAAACGAAAACTACTTTCTTAAGTGCCTTACTTACAAAATAATCAAAAACTTAGCCAGAAGAGCCTTCAATGAATAAAATCGGATTTATTCAGTTGAATAGCAACAGTTGATATGATAATTCACTCAGTCACTACGGAGTCGACTGACAAGTACCCTGTAATGGCTTCATATCAAAAGTGTGCCAAGCCAAAAACTGTTTGGTCATCGACCCCTCGACTCACCTTATCGCCGTCTAGCCAGCATTATGAAATTCAAATTCATCACGAAGCCTTACCGTCAAGTTGCCTGGCGTCCACACAGACCCGACGTGACGGCTTCTCATTCGTTAGTGAATCGCGGCGTGGATCGGTCGACACCCGCCTGAGTAGTTACCGCAGTGCAACAAGCAAATTGAAAATGGTGTGAAAATAAATTTCAATTAAATTATATGAATTAAAATTAATAAAAATAATTTTAAGTACTGCAAAATGTATAGAATATGAGATTTATTTTTAAAATTAATATTTATCAATTGAAAACAATTTTTTTTTTATTTAGAGCCATTGATATTAAATGAAAGAAAATTCCATTATTATTCACAGTGTAAATAATCAATAGAAAATTCATGTTTACTATTAAATTCTATTGAGAATCGATATTTTAACTTTTATATTTAATCTACAGCAATCGAGAAGCCTCTTGAAAATCCTTTTGCTGGGCCTAGTTGCCCTGCAACACCTGCAAATTGGTGCTGGTTACCGAATTCTGGCTCCTTTCATCTTTCCCGGCAAAAGTCATTTTATGATGACAAATGCGCTTATCAGAGAATTGGTTCAAAGAGGACACGAGGTGACCTTCGTTACGCCATTCTCCCTGGCCAAGGAGAACTTGGGTGCTAACTATACCGAAGTTCTTATACCCCAATACAATATATGGAGCACAAGTGAGTCGATTGGAAATACTTGAGGAGAATAATTCTAACTGCCAACTAAATAATGATTTTCAGTTTTGAGTTCGACCAAAGTCAAATCAGTACTGGACATAACAGATGTCGACACTATCACATTCATCAAGTTGGCCGGTAAGATGGGCCTGGGCAGCACGAACTTTGCCTTTGAGCAGAAGGAGATTCAGAATCTGATCAATGCCAAGGACAAAGTGGGCAAATACGATTTGCTTCTAGCCGAGCAGTTCTTCAATGAGGGCGCCCTCATCCTGGGCCATCTCTATCAGATACCAATCATTACAGTCACCACTTTTGGCTACTCCAACTATCTGAGCTCCTTGACGGGAATCATCAACCCCTGGTCGTACGTGGCGCATGGATGGAAGCCCTACACAAATCGGATGTCGCTCGGGGAACGCATTGACAGCGTTTTCTGTTCACTCGCAGAGGAGGCGATGCGCAAGTTCTGGTATTATCCAGCCCAGAATGAGATATTACAGAGGCAGTTGTCCAAGCAGTTCAAGGATTTGCCGACCATTGAGCAACTGGAGCGCAACATCTCAGTCATCCTTCTCAATAGCTACATGCCCTTGGAAGCCCCTAGGCCCTCATCCTTCAACATGATTCCCGTGGGAGGACTTCACATAAAACCCGCCAAGCCATTGCCCGCAGCTATGAAAAAGTTCCTAGACGAGGCCAAGCACGGAGCCATCTACTTCAGTCTGGGTAAGCCTCACAGTCACTCTCTTTGCAATACTCTTGGCTAACATTGACTCTGATAGGTTCCCAAGTGCGAAGTGCGGACTTCCCACCCGAGAAGATCAAGATGTTCCTTGGAGTGTTCGGCAGCCTGAAGCAACGAGTCCTCTGGAAGTTCGAGGATGACAAGTTGACCAATCTGCCGGCCAACGTGATGGTCCAGAGCTGGATGCCCCAGACCGACATACTCGCCCATCCGAACGTCAAGGTTTTCATCGCCCATGGCGGTCTCTTCGGCACTCAGGAGGCTGTCTATTATGGAGTGCCTATGCTTGGCATGCCCATCTATGCCGATCAGTATTTGAATATCAAGAAAGTCCAGGCTGCTGGCAATGCCCTGAGCGTGAGTTATCGCACAGTCACGGAGCAGGAGCTGCGCTCTTCCCTCACTGAGCTGCTGGAGAATCCCAAGTACAGAGAGAACATGAAGCGAGCCTCACGCATCTTCCGCGATCGTCCGCTCAGTGCCATGGATACGGCCATGTTCTGGATCGATTATGTCATCAAGCATCGCGGAGCACCCCATATGGTGTCCGAGGGTCTCAATCTGCCCTGGTATCAGTTCTATCTGCTGGACATCGCGGGCATTGTGTTGGCCATAATTTTGTTGCCCATTTTGGGTGTTTATCTACTGTGCCGCAATTTAAAGTCCGCAAAGAAGCCCAAGTCCAAGGTCAAGAGAAACTAATAATATATCTCATAAGTTAGACTCAAAGTAAGAAACCCTTTTAAGAGTGTTAATTTTGATTGAATAAAATGTGACAAGTATGGAATTTTTCTATCTCTTAAATAAATAAATGTGCTAAGCTTATTACTTTTCTTAGCTCAAATAAAACACCTTACAAGTCCGTGATTTACAATAATTATATAATTGATTTACTTATCAATCGGTTTCATTGTGAAATTCAAATTATGCTCAACACGCGAATCTAAACTATGGAAAAGGGAAGGCGCAATAAAAACCTGATTAATTTTATAGATGGGTTCAATAAACGTTTGGGACTGTTCGCAATCGCTTCACAATATAAATTAGTAGCTACTAGAACAATTTAATATATAGATAAAAGTATCAACTGAAGTGTCTTAGATTGGCAGTTTCACAAGAACATAAATATTCTACTTGACCTACAGCAACTTAGATTCCCCTTGAAGTTTCGGCTGCTGGCTGAGGTGGGTTTGCGCGGACATGAGGTCACCGGCTGAGGATGCAGCAGCAGCTGCCGTCACCTTCTTTAGTTTGGGCAAGTGTTAGAGATACAAATTGCAGAGAGAAGAGATGCACAAGGTCATATTGCAGCTGCTCTCGTTCAAATTTGAGCATGAGTCCAATGTTCAATAAGATGACACGCAAATGGACAAAGGCGGGCTGAAGGGGTTCGGGGCGGACTTTTTGTAGCATAGGAGGGCGTGAACACCATACTCAGTGTGCCCTTCTACTGACTGAGCACAGTAGAGTGAAAACCTTTTCAACCAATAATTAAATATTTCTAGTTTTGAATAAATATATATATGGCACAAAAAATCGTATATAGGCACGTTTGACTCTAGTTATCAGCTAACGTGAGCATCAATCAACGTTATAAATTTCTAGCGCATCTGCGATCGTAACACATTTGCAAATCTGGATTATGCGTTATGAAAATACCCTCGAAAATTTTAATTAAAAAATAAAATAATATAAATATAAATAATATTTATTTATTTTTCTTTTTTAAATTTAAATATTTAAAAATATATATATATATATATACATATTGAGTGCATGCAGCAGAGTACTCGACTGATAAATGCCCTGCAATTGCATATATTTTCTGCAAGAATTCATTGATAAAATTGAGGAGCGCTCAATTAGCCTTATCGCCGCCGTGCAGGGTATTTGCTCACTGTATTTCTTCACAGGTGCATCGGCGATAAGTTAATGCATGGGGGAGACAACGCTTCAGTAGCTTGTGCATCGCGGCCTGGATCGGTCGACCCCAGCCCCAGTAGCTCCCCCAGTGCAGCGAGCAAATTGAAAATGGTGCGAGAATAAATTCAAATTGAGCACAATTAATCAAATAAATTGAGTGTCAACTGCAAAGTGCAACATGAGGAAAAGTTTGCTAATTAAATATTGATCAGCTGAAAACATGTCAATAAATTCTTCAATTCATAAATATACGTAGTTATATTGTGTGTTAAACTCCAATACAAAGTCAATTCCCTATTGCATGGCATGCATGCATGCGAAACACTAAACGTGCATGCATGCGAGATAAGGAAAACGCATCGTAATCGCCAGATAAGATCAAAAGTTAAATAACATTAGTGCTCAATTAGTTAATTTAAACTGATTACATTGAATTAGATTAAGGGATCAAAGTAGCAGAATATGTTTCCTGGCCCTATTAGTAACTTATCTATTTGCCCTACAGCAATCGAGGAGTATCCTAAAAGTCCTGTTGCTGGGCCTAGTTGCCCTACACCACCTGCAAATTGGTGCTGGTTACCGAATTCTGGCTCCTTTCATCTTTCCCGGCAAAAGTCATTTTATGATAACAAATGCGCTTATCAGAGAATTGGTTCAAAGAGGACACGAGGTGACCTTCGTTACGCCATTCTCCCTGGCCAAGGAGAACTTGGGTGCTAACTATACCGAACTTCTTATACCCCAATACAATATATGGGGCACAAGTGAGTCGATTGGCAAGGTTTGAGGAATTGATTGATAATTCAAGCAAATCTTACCTTCAGTTTTGGAAATGACCAGTGCCCAGTCAGCACTGGACATGACAGATATCAGCACCATACAATTTATTAGGACTGCCTATGCAATGGGCCTGGGCAGCACGAACTTTGCCTTTGAGCAGAAGGAGATTCAGAATCTGATCAATGCCAAGGACAAAGTGGGCAAATACGATTTGCTTCTGGCCGAGCAGTTCTTCAATGAGGGCGCCCTCATCCTGGGCCATCTCTATCAGATACCTATCATTACAGTCACCACTTTTGGCTACTCCAACTATCTGAGCTCCTTGACGGGAATCATCAACCCCTGGTCGTACGTGGCGCACGGATGGAAGCCCTACACAAATCGGATGTCGCTCGCGGAACGCATTGACAGCGTTTTCTGTTCACTCGCAGAGGAGGCGATGCGCAAGTTCTGGTATTATCCAGCCCAGAATGAGATATTACAGAGGCAGTTGTCCAAGCAGTTCAAGGATTTGCCGACCATTGAGCAACTGGAGCGCAACATCTCAGTCATCCTTCTCAATAGCTACATGCCCTTGGAAGCCCCTAGGCCCTCATCCTTCAACATGATTCCCGTGGGAGGACTTCACATAAAACCCGCCAAGCCATTGCCCGCAGCTATGAAAAAGTTCCTAGACGAGGCCAAGCACGGAGCCATCTACTTCAGTCTTGGTAATCCTCACAGTCACTCTCTTTGCAATACTCTTGGCTAACATTGACTCTGATAGGTTCCCAAGTGCGTAGTGCGGACTTCCCACCCGAGAAGATCAAGATGTTCCTTGGAGTGTTCGGCAGCCTGAAGCAACGAGTCCTCTGGAAGTTCGAGGATGACAAGTTGACCAATCTGCCGGCCAACGTGATGGTCCAGAGCTGGATGCCCCAGACCGACATACTCGCCCATCCGAACGTCAAGGTTTTCATCGCCCATGGCGGTCTCTTCGGCACTCAGGAGGCTGTCTATTATGGAGTGCCTATGCTTGGCATGCCCATCTATGCCGATCAGTATTTGAATATCAAGAAAGTCCAGGCTGCTGGCAATGCCCTGAGCGTGAGTTATCGCACAGTCACAGAGCAGGAGCTGCGCTCTTCCCTCACTGAGCTGCTGGAGAATCCCAAGTACAGAGAGAACATGAAGCGAGCCTCACGCATCTTCCGCGATCGTCCGCTCAGTGCCATGGATACGGCTATGTTCTGGATCGATTATGTCATCAAGCATCGCGGAGCACCCCATATGGTGTCCGAGGGTCTCAATCTGCCCTGGTATCAGTTCTATCTGCTGGACATCGCGGGCATTGTGTTGGCCATAGTTTTGTTGCCCATTTTGGGTGTTTATCTACTGTGCCGCAATTTAAAGTCCGCAAAGAAGCCCAAGCCCAAGACCAAGAGAAACTAATAATATATCTCATAAGTTAGACTCAAATTAAGAGACCCTTTTAAGAGTGTTAATTTTGATTGAATAAAATGTGACAAGTATGGAATTTTTCTATCTTTTAAATAAATAAATGTGCTAAGCTGATTACTTCTCTAAGCTCAAAACAAAAAACACCTTACAAGTCCGTGATCTACAATAATTATATAATTGATTTACTTATCAATCGGTTTCATTGTGAAATTCAAATTATGCTCAACACGCGAATCTAAACTATGGAAAAGGGAAGGCGCAATAAAAACCTGATTAATTTCATTGATAGGTTCAATAAACGTTTGGGACTGTTCGCAATCGCTTCACAATATAAATTAGTAGCTACTAGAACAATTTAATATAAAGATAAAAGTATCAACTGAAGTGTCTTAGATTGGCAGTTTCACAAGAACATAAATATTCTACTTGACCTACAGCAAGTTAGATTCCGCTTGAAGCTTCGGCTGCTGGTTGAGGTGGGTCTGTCCGAGGGTCTCAATCCGCCCTGGTATGAGTTCTATCTGCTGGACATCGCAGGCATTGTCCTCGCTCTAGTTGCATTACCCATTTGGTTCTGCTTCTGATTTGCCGCAGTTTCGCCTATGCGAGGAAGCCGAAAGTAAAATCCACTAAACAAGTCTCCACAAGATTTGATAACTCAAAACGTTTTATTGATAAACAAATGTGTGCAATGATTATGTTAATTAATTTGAATAAATTTATACATTTTTTTTTTTTTTTTTTTTTTTTTTTTGAGAGATTTTTAATACAATTTTGAGCCAACTCGCATCAGGGCAGCAGAAAGCTGCCGAAATAATTAATAACAAAGCTTACGAGAAGCGTACAGAGACCAGCGACAGCTTTCTGAACTGGGCGCTGAAATACATATTGGGGCTACAAATAATTTCCAATCTTATAGGTCGATAAAGGATACTTTTCAAATGTCAACGAATACAAAAGCTAGCGCGTGTATGTGTGTGTGTGTGTGTGTATTTGTGTTTAGTTGTGTCTGTGTCTATGTCTGTATCTGTGTAGGTGTTGGTTGTGCCGTGCGCGCTCTACTGGCTGATGATCATGGACTTCTTTACCTTCTTCTCCTTCTTCTCGTGGGTGATGGTCACTTCCTCTGCGTTGAAGAAACAGTTTTAAGTTGAGTTTTAGTCGAGTCTAAGTTGACTTTGAATATGTTTGATTTACCTTCGAACTTGTGGGGCAACTGCTTCACAGTCTCAATGGTCTTGACCGTCTTCTCGCCGGGCTCGATGATCTCCTCCTCGTACTCCTCGATGATCTCCTCCTCGTCGGTGTCGTCGGGATTCGATTTGTTGCTGGGCACCGGATCGAACACGGTCTTCACGGCCTTCTTCACAATGCCCTCGGCGGTGACGGTGGTGTAGTGATACTCGGTGCCACCCTCGATCTTGATGGTCTCGACGGTAGTGACATCGCCTGGATTCTCGGAGGGCACAATCTTCTTGGTACCCGACTCGGACTTCAGCTTCTTGGTGCTGGTCACGTTCTTGTGCTTCTCGGCATCCTTCAGGGTCTTCTTGTACTGCTTGATCTCCTCCTCGGTTAGCTCCACCTCCTCCTCCTCGTAAACGGTCTTCGAGGTGGTAATCGTCTTGCCCGACTCCAGCTCCGTCGAGTAGGTGTACTCGACGCCGCCGGGCACACGCTTCGAGGCCACAGTCGTGGTGTCGTTCTGCACAAAGTCGGCTGGTGGCGGTGGTGCCGATGACTTGGTCTTCTTCTTCTTCTTGCTGGCATCACCACTGCTCTGGGTGACGGCCTTGATGCTCTGCTCCTGCAGAGAGTTCTTGCGCACGGTACGATTGTTCTCGGTGATCTCAATGTTCTGGCTAACGCGACGCGTCTCCTCGATGGTGGTGTCCTCGCGATAGTTGGAGTTCTTGTCGCTGACATTCTTCTGCACCTTCTGCACGATGCGGCGCGACGAAGATTCCGTCGAATCGGTCGAGTCCACCGACGACTTGCGGGTCACATTCTTCTTCGTCTTGTTGATTTTGGTGTTGGTGTTCTCATTGATCTCCGTGGGCACGGAGTCATAGAAGGTCTTGGTGCGCATGCTGCGCGTGCCATCCTCATTGATGGTGGTGTAGACCTCCTCGTAGCCGCCCTCGATGGCGCGTGTCAGCATTGTGGTCCGCTCATCGATGCGTATCTCCTTGCCCAGGCGCTGCTTGATGATCTTCTTGTTGGCCTGCTCCTTGGCCAAGTCCGCTTCGCTAACGGGCTTCGGGTCCCAGAACGTTTTCACCTGGGTCTTGACCGTGCCATTCGGCTGCGGCGTCGTGATGATCATCTCATAGCCGCCATCGATCAGCTTGTACTGGGTGCTGGCGCCGGTGGCCCTGTCGTACTCAATTTTGCCATCCTCAATGTCGGCGGAGGTCAGGAGCTCTTCGTGTAGGGTAAAGAAGTTGCAATTTGTGTCATTTTGTATGTGTGCGCGGGTGTGTGTGTGTGTGAGTGTATTTCAAAGCGCGGCTATCAATCGGTATGTGTGTGTGTGTGTGTGTGTGTGTGTGGCAAGCACTTGTGGCATGTTATATATATATATATGTGTGTATATAAAAGGTTTCCTACACTAAGATATTGCAAATTAGTTTCATCTAAGGCGCATTTGGTAAGTTATTGATTATTATTCGTTCTTCTTCTTCTTCTTAAATTCGTGAAAGCAACTTTTTTACAGCATTTTGTTATTTTCTGTACTTGCTGGGCTTAGACATGCACCGGGTCGGGCATGTCCAGGTATTCGGAGTCGTTGTCGCCATCCAGTCGCAGGGTGAATCGTAGCAGCGCTGTCCTGCTCGCCAGCTGCGGCAGGCAGCTGTAGTGCATCAGCAGCTGCAGTAATTGTTATTTGAGCTTACGCGCCGCCTTCTGCCGGCTTGGCTTGGTGGGTGCTCCACTCTGCTGCAGGATATGTTGCTGCGCCGGCTGTGTCGGTGCCTGGACACGTTGTGGCTTAGTTGTGGTTGCTGCTACTGCTGCGGTCACTCTGGTTGGCTCCACAGTTGCCTTGTTGCCAACGGAGGCGGCGGCGGTGGTTTTCTGTGCGTTAGTTGGAGTTTTGTTAGTTGTGGCGGCTGCGGGGCTGGCTTTGATCTCAGTCACAGTTGAGGCCTGGTTAGTTGACAAGCCTAGGCTTGAGCTGAAGCTGGGACTGAGGCTGGGTTCAATGCTGGCTTTCACATTGGCTTCATTTGTTGGTCTCTGCTGCAGCAGTTTATTTGCGGTTTGAGTTAGCACTTGATTAAAGCCTAGCGTGTTATCGTTATCGTTATCGTTATCTTTATCGCTATCGTTATCTGGAAAATGCGGTTAGGGTAGTTTTGATTTTAGCTGGCGAAACTAGCAAAGAACAGAAGCTAATCAGGCATGATCGCAGATGATTGAAGCGCAGCGCAGAATGAATGAAGATTGTGAAGCGAAGGCAGATCGAGATGTGATGATGAAGCGGATTCAGTATGAGCATCAATCACTCAACTATAAACTAAATCTTCACAGCTAGGGAAATATGTCAGTCACACAACAAATGGATTCGGGTGAGGATGACGTTTCGATAACTTAGAAATAGACGACTGAAAACAATAAATGTGAGAAGAGAAAAAAAAAAAAAACAAACTTATATTCGAAACTCACTCACGAGACTTACAAGTGTGTGCGAGTGAAGGGTGTAGAGAGCGGTAAGAGACGAACAAATCTTAAAGCTAAAATAAAAATGCGACTTTCAAACGGTTTTATGATTAAACGAGGAGTTTTTGTTCTTTGTGTTTTGTGTTCTTGAATAAATAGACAATATTTCAAAGTAAATTACAACATAAAGGGCGTAAAGAAAGAACTTTGTTTACTGTGTGAAAAATCACACACACACACACACACACAGGCAACATCAGAGAATGTTAATTTCAAAATATATTATACAAGTATATTTAGGAAAACATTTTATTTCACATTTTATACACACATTTCTCATTAGAAAAAAAAATAAATTAAGACTCTAATTGATGAGGGAGATTTGAGGGCATTTTATGGGGCCCTTTATGCAGATGAGCTAAAAAATAAAAACAAAAGTGTTACGACTCGAGAGGGCACACAAAATAAAAAAAAAAAAAAAAAAAACGTATCAGAGTTTTCAATTAAAATACAATGAAGTGTAAAAGTTTTGTGGCTGGGCCAAGTGTTTGTTGTGCCAAGGATATGTGTAGGTGTGTGTATGTGTGTGTGAGCCAAGTGTGTCACACACAGACAGGCAAACGTAAATGAATTTGTAACGTGGAGAGCAGCAGCGTCGTTGACGAGTGTAAAAAAGTTTAATTTGAAAACTTAATTAAAATTTCTGTGCGTTTTTTTTTTTTCATGCATATATACAACGGTGTATACATATATATATATATATATACATGTATATATATATATTATATATACGTTTTCAATTTCATAATATGTGCTACTGCTGCTAACTAGGCTACGATCCACGTCTCTTCGTATGTCTGTGTGTGTGTCTCGCAATTAAATATGGCACTTTGCATGACACTTGACAGCACTTGACTTAAATTTGTGTTTATTTTTTTATCAAAGTCAAAGACTCGTGTACGTGTGTGTGTGTGTGTGTGTGTGTGAGAGGACTTGTCCGTGTTCACACATAAATAAGGTTAAGAATTTGTTGCTGTTGTTGTTGTTGTTTGTTCACTACATGTATTAGCTGCGTATCTATGAACTACCAGTTTCCGCCTCCTTGTCCGGCTTGGCTTCCAGCGTCTGCGTAATCTTCTTCCAGATGTTGTCGAACGCATCGGCGCCCGCATAGTCAATCTGTCCCGATTCCCAGCACTGGCGACGCATCAGATTCTCGTACTGCTCCTGCTCGGGTGTGCGCTGTACGCCGATGCGCAGCTGCGCCAAGGCGCCAGCGAGGCCAGCCTATAAAAACAAAATGATCCAATTGATCCAGCGTTAGACAAGCTCCAAGAGAACATTTCAAAGAACACGAAACATAACTGTTTGTGGGTAAAACAGCGTGTGGTTACATAGAAGCATGCTTCAGACATTAATTAGTTAATTATTTTCATTTGTTTTTAGTTTTAGTTTTAGTTTTAGTTTTAGCTTTCGTTTTAGTTTTAGTATTATGTACATTCAGAGCTCGCATCACGTGGCGTATGATTGATGTGCGGCACGCGAGCTTCTCTGTTGTTGTTGTGGTTGTTTTTGGTCGCTGCAAGCTGCTCTGCGATATGTGTCGCATGTCCCCTGAGTGGCCGATTACCATGTGCAGTCGAAGCGATGGGTGTGGGTGTGGGTGGGCGAAAGCGTGTGTATTGG
Organism: Drosophila mettleri; assembly: GCA_035047625.1. Classification (NCBI taxonomy): domain Eukaryota; kingdom Metazoa; phylum Arthropoda; class Insecta; order Diptera; family Drosophilidae; genus Drosophila; species Drosophila mettleri. The sequence continues at coordinate 10,744,872 of JAWNPI010000085.1, forward strand.
TGTGTGCATGTGTTAAGTAAACAATAATAAGGAAAAAAAAAGTCCAGTTGACATTAAAATGCTTTTCAGATGCAAATGCCAAAGTGCCACCCGCATACGCACCCACACGAGCTTCATACGCTTGAACAGCTCAAGGACTACTTAATGCCTTTTTGAAAGAGGCCAAAGCAAGCAATAAATCAGCAAATGCAGCAACAGCAGCAGCAGCAGCAGCAGCAGCAGCACCAGCAGCCCACAACATGATGAATGATGATGATGATGAGCATGAAGATAATGAAGACGTTGGACAGTGCGATAATGGGACATGCAAATGTGGCAGGCGACAGCAACAGCGGCAGCAGCAGCAGCGAGCCAAAGTCAATTTAACTAGACGCAGGACGTGAGACGCAGGACGTGAGACGCAGGACGAGAGACGCGACGCGACATGAGACATGAGACAGTGCAACCAAAGACAATGAGAACAGCAAATCTGAGTTGGGAACTGGAGAGGTGGTTGAGTTTGTGTTTTGTGTTTGAGTTTAAGTTTGTGGTGCATTTGTTGACATTCGCCCGTTTCATTTGTGGTTTTTACCTCAGCTTCGACGGCTTCGACTTCTTCAGTTTGTGTAATGTTGTGATCTGAGTTGGTTTGTGTCGTTGGGTGGTGGTTCGTGTGTGGTTCGTGGGTGGGTTCTTGTGCTTGCTCATTGCTATTATTTACATCTATTGCTTTGGACTCTTCATTGGCAGTGGTCGGTGGCAGTGGTGGTGGTGGTGGTGGTGCTTGTGGTGCTTGTGGAGCTTGTGGTGCTTGAGGTGATGGTGATATGGGTCTGGGACATGCATCGCTCTGAGTCTGGCTCCAGCTTCCTCTTCGCTCATGGTGCCAGAGCTCTGGTTCGGGCGCGGCTTGTGGCTCGGGCTCAGGTTCGGGCTCGGGCTCATTTTGTTGTCGCTCCACTTGCTCATAGTAATCTGCCCAGGGATCACGATATTCACGGACATGCGGCACATATTGCTGTTGTTGCTCTGGCTGCTCGTGGTAGTAGCTGTCCATGTCGTACGAGTATTCAGCGTAGCTCGACGTGTGCGTTATGTTCAAGCAAAGACACTTTGGTTTGTGATTTAAGCGAGATTTTTGTCAATTTTTTTTTTTTTTTGGTTTGCGATTGTTAAGCGCACGATAAGAGTTGAAAATCAAAAATAAATTTAAGTAACTTACAAGCGGCAAATAAATAAGACTTAAGGCTACAAGAAGTGATCAGAGTTGTATAAGAGCAATAAAGAGAAGGAGAAACAAGTAAACAACATTTTACAGGGTACTTTACCGCTAGTCTACCCTATGTTTTATTAGTGCAAAGATCTATATACAAACAAGACTTTTGGTTATATTTACACATAGATATTTTATACATTAAAATGAAAGATGTAAGAAGTACCAAATAAATTCTCAAGTATATAAACAAGATATTATTTTATATAATATTGAAAATATATTGTGATTAATTATTTTAAAATTTATTCTTGACAATTGTTTAACTATTGATCAAATTCAATCTGATTTTCTCAAAATATATATATTTATATGTCTGTTTTATCTACTCAAGAATTAATTATTTATAGAATTTGAAATAAAAAAAATTCTTTTAGCTTAACTACACTTTGGCATAATTTTTCATCTGCAGACTTTATCTGGCTAATCCTCGGATCCTGAGCTAATGCAAGCCTAACAGACGCCTCAATAAATTGACAATGCCAATTTGCATGCCATTTGGATCATTTCAATTCACTGACGTCGCCAACTAAACATTCCGTTGGCGCCGGGCCAAATCGATGCAGAATCGAACGAAAAACAGCACAAGAAACAGCCACAAATACAATAAATATATATATAAATATACACATACACATACATAGAGGGGAATAGAGAAGAAAATAAATACTCCACTAAAAGAAATGTTTGTCTAGCGCCTGATAAATAGAGGCCAATTCAAGGCGTAGCTGGCAAAATTAAAGTAAACTCAAGAGTGTTAAAGCTAAGAGTAAAAACTATGACGAGGTCGTTGAAGCACAAAGTAGTGCAGAATAAATGCAATAATTTGTTTAATATTTACAGTTTGTGAATAAATATTATATATAGAAATATCGTGATCATATATACAATGTGTGCGCTATAAAAATATGGACCCTCGCCTCTGTGTGAACTCTACTGTGCGTTCTATATGTTGCGTGTGCTGGTAATAGATCAGCTTACCTCTCGTGGAACGCTTCTATCGGTATTATCACTAGCAATATCTGTATTATCCGGCGTTTTATGCTTTGGCATTGCAGCAAATTAGGGGTTAAAATGACAGATATTTAATTTCGGTTAGATTTGAAGTTTTTAGTTTGGACGAAACGCAAAACTCTCAAAGAACTTGGTTTTAGCATTAGAAAATAACAAACAATTTTCACACACACACACAATAAATTACGGAGAGAGAGCGAAGGAGCGAGCGAGAGAGAGATATAGAGAGTGGTTGTGTGTGTGTGTGTGAAACGAATGGAATGTGATGAGGAGCACTTACCATATTGTCGCTGAGGGACTGATGCACATTATCACAGAAGATGGTCCACCAGTGTTGGATAAGGTCTTGGGCATGGGCGTATTCGCTGGGCGTGGCAACGGTCTTTGTTTCAGAGTTGAACTGTATAAGCCATGGCTTCAATTTGCCAGCAAAATGCAAAATCCTAATCTTATCTCTGAACCTGAAAGACACGATATTGATATATATCAATATATGGGGAAAAACATTCATGGAAGATCTTGTGACTTACATTTTGAATGCGGGCAAATAGCAGTAGGAAGCATAGGCCGTGACATTGTAGACAAACGGCAAATGCTTCCTGATATCTGCGGTCGCCCAGTCGCCAAAGAACTGATTCAAGAGACCCTGATCTCCGCCATCGAAGCTGCCATTCTGCACGGCGAACTCTGTGATCTTGCTGAAGGTGTCCACGCTGGGCTTGAACACAAAGACGCCCGAGTTGAAGCAGTCCGGCCAGCTAACATCTGGAGCAGCGGAGAGTTCCTCGCGGTCGAACAGCTCATCGCAGTTCTGCAGCACCTATAAAAGAGTAGAGAGAGTCTTGGTGATGTAGGCACGGCTATGTAGGCATTCGCGATCTACTTACCAGCGTATCGGCGTCGAGGAAGACACACTTCTCGAACTGCACCAGGCGCCAGCAGTGGAGCTTTGTGAAGGTGACGCCCAGTTCGGGGCGGGCGAGGAGTGCCAGGTTGGCAGCATCCTGTGAGTCAAGGACATTCACCTCTTGTACAACATTGTACACGTCCTTCAGTCTGTCGCGCATCGCCTCCGAAACGGTGGGCGTCACCAGCACAGCCAACTGGTGGGCGGTGCCGACACGCTTTAGCGAATGTGCCAGCACCAAGGCGCCCAGCGAATAATTATCATTTGTCGTCAAGGTAACCCACGCGAAATCTATTGAGCAGAGGCGGAAGGAAGAAGAACTTAGATCAGTTTGCTAGGACAGAGGCTATAGAGATAAGTAAGCCACACAGATACACATAGTTACAGAGTTACAGAGGCAAAAGCTTGGCATTAGCGCAAGTTTCATTTTCTTCTTCTGCAGAATTTCCATTTTCCATTTTCATTTTGTTCTTTTATTAGTTTGGCATTCAACAAGCGATTTATGGATTATAAATAAAACAAGCGCAGGAATATATGTATAGATCCACATATATAAATATAGTTTAGATAGATACACGATCTGCTCGAATGAGTGGATGTGAGTGTGTGTGTATGTGTGTGTGTCTGCGCGCAACCATCTGCGTCAACAACTTATGGGCGGGGCACGCGGCGATCGCATGCAGCATTTTTGGCAATGTTTTCGATTATTTTGGGTTATATTGAGGCCCATTTCGGCCATTTAGTGGGATTCGCAAAAAAAGAAAAAATCAGAAGAAGAAGAAAAGAAAAGAAGAAGAAAAAATTACATTTCTCAGGCGCATCTGTTTTAGTCAGCAAATTATATTTTGCGTTGTTGGCATTTAGTTGTATTAACTAGATATATATAACTATATATATATATATATATATATATATATATATATATATATATATCTAATCATAATATATATAAACATATATATTTATATATACATCTCTGCATAAATGAGCTATGTACATTCCACAATCCAAAGAAAATTTCATTTTGATTTTGAAATGAAGCATTAACTGAGGCGATGAGTAAATCTTTTAACAAGCTCTTTAATGTTCTATGGAAATTTAATTCATATGAGGTTAAACGTGGCCTTCAGTAGTAAATTATATATTATATTTCATAATCTTACAGTTCGTTGGCTTAACTACAATTTTGAATTGATATTTGTTAACTTAAAAAAAAAAATGAAATTTAATAAAAATTAAATTAAAAAGCTAATATTTTCTCTTTGTAATTTTAGATATTTCTAAATAAACTAATATATGTATTTAAAAACTTATAATTTTTCCCTTTTTTTTATACCCTGATCCCATTGAAAATGGGAAAAAAGGGTATAATGTTTTTGTTAAAAGTATGTAACAGGCAGAAGGAGGCGTGCCACACCCCCAAAAGTATATATATTCTTGATCAGGACGACAAGAGAAGTTGATTGAGCCCTGTCCGTCTGTCTGTCCGTCCGTCCGTCCGTCCGTCCGTCCGTCCGTCCGTCCGTCCGTCCGTCCGTCCGTCCGTCCGTCCGTCCGTCCGTCCGTATGTATGAACGCGTCGATCTCAGAACCTATAAGAGCTAGAGACTTGAATTTTTTTTTGTAAGGCGCGTATATTGGGCGCGCATATCGAGTTTGTTTCAGAAAATCGATAACTATTCCTGAATATTTGTTATCGATTTAAAACCATATGAAAAAACAGTTATGATTTTTTATCTTTTTTATCTTAAGAGCTAGAGACTCCAAATTTCGCATGTACCTTTATGTGTATTTTTACCAATTTCGGTTTTTGTTACATTTGGATACTGGCCCCAAATTTCCCCACAATTTTGAAAATTATTTTCATTTGCAATTTATATGGTGCTTGGTCTTTTTGAAAATTAAATCAATTATTTAAATCATATGGTGAAAGTTTCATCAAAATCCGTTGATAAACACAAAAGTTATTAAACAAAATGTTTGGCTAGATCAACAGCGATTGAACTGCAAAGCGCACACAGACCAGGTGGCGCTTATACATGTTCAATTTGTATACATGTGCACACATACATGCAAATGCTCGCGAACAAATTTTCTAAGAACCGCAATTGCCTTTGAGTTTGGGTCGAATTGTGTTCGAATTGTTTTTGCTACCTACTTCCAATTGCCGCTCGCCGCTGTGTGTCACAGTCGCAGGCGCTGTGTGTCGCTGTGCGAATATGTTTTCGATCTTCTTCTTTAATAGTAATGGAACGATTCTTGTGAGCTGTGTGGCGCTGTGTGTCGCTGTGTCGCTGTGCGAATATGTTTTCGATCTTCTTCTTTAATAGTAACGGAACGATTCTTGTGAGCTGTGTGGCGCTGTGTGTCGCTGTGTCGCTGTGCGAATATGTTTTCGATTCTTCTTCTTTAATAGTAACGGAACAATTCTTGTGAGCTTGCAAAAGTGTGCTGGCATAATCTGTGTGTCGATTTTGTTTGCATAATTCCTCTTTGATCGACATTCTTAGTACCATTGGCACATACTTAAGTTGCGTGATATGGTTGTACATACGAGTTATGGACTATATTAAGAAAACTAAGGGGGGGGGGGGGTGGGATTAGGGTATCCCCTAGTCGGGCGCGCCGACTAGAGTTTTCTTACTTGTTTTTAATTGAGTTAATACAGTTATTGAAAAAAAAAATCTTCGATAATTACATAAATTTTAATAAGTAATCTTTTGTTAATTTCTAACTATACAACTTATTGAATATAAATAAAAATAAATATTTAAATTATAAATAAATAAATAAATATACATGCACAAGAAATAAAATAAAATTCAACATTAGATCTTCGTTATTATAGTAAAATTAATAATTTATTTTCAGTTTGTATTATGGACAATGGTAAAATTATGTTTGGAACATTAATATCTACTAATTGAACAGAATCTTTTGTACAGGTGGCTGTAAATCACTTTAGTTGGGGTTAAGTTCATGATTAGTTCGTTTTGTTGGGTTTATATTGGGTTTGATTGTAGTTGGTTTTGTTTTTGGTTTTCGGTTTTTGAGTTTTTTTTTTAGCTAAATAGAAAGCGCACCGGTTTTGGTAGTTGAGAAGCGTTTAGATGTAGATAAATATGTGAACAAGAAGAAGAACAAGAACTACCTTCTGTGCTACGCATTCGGCAGCGAATATAAACGACGGAGGAGGAGGAGGAGCAGCAATAGCAGCAGCAGCAGCTGAATACATTGGTGATAGACTCTGCCGCCGTCCGGCAGGTGGCGCGCTCATATACAAAAATGTATCTGACGAATTTAATGGATGTGTGTGGGTGCAAAATAATGCGACTTCAGGGATGTTGTTGAAATCTTTTTGTTCTTTATTTTTTGGTCGTTCGTTCTTGACATTCTTTTTATTTTATGTGTGCAATGAGCTGTTGTGCCTAAAATAAAAATGAAATCATTTACTTGGCCAAACTAAAAATGGTTTTTAATAACTTCGTGACTTACCGGATGCGAGCACAAACAACAATAATATGAGAAAAAATCATGTCACAACAATAAAAAGAAAACACAATATGTATATCTATATTTACCGAAATAAAAATATCAAAAAGAATGAAATGACATCCATAAATTTTGATTTAAATTAAATAAACAACACCTTGGCTGTCCAAACTGAGAAGACAGCTGTTGAAACGTCTAAATGTCACAAGGAATTTAAGAACCGAACCGATCTTAAAATATATATATATATATATATATATATATATATATACGAGTATGCCTGCTTAACTAATTGAAAATGGAATTTTGACTTCGCAATGTGCGCAGTGTAGTCCAAAGCTCGCTCTCTTAGATCTAAATAAAAGCTCGCTCAGCAGCAGCGCTCTCTTAGCTGGCAAGCCCAAAGCCCTCGACCTGCCCGCTGCCCTCTGCCCCCTGCCTCGCTTACCCCTAGCTAATCATCAGCTGATTAGCCTGCAGCACGAAAGGTCAACGGCGTAGCAAGTACTCAATGAAGCGTAGAGGTTTTCATTTGACCTATGAATGAGACGAGCTCCTGAATGAGGCATAGAGCATCAAGCGCAGAGGCATGGCCCGACCAAAACGAAAACTCGTTCATGCAACGCCGCCAATGCCAAAGTGAACGCCACATTTGCGGCATGCCGGCAAAAGCAATGGACGACTGGCAGAGACCGGCAAAAATCAGCGAGTGCAGCAATGCCAACATCCAAAACGAGTTAAACGGCAAAGCTGAAGAAGCGTATGTGTATCTGCCAGATATACGTATGCATATATATATATATATATATATATATATATATATATACTTATATATTTATATCTGTATCTGGTGAAGAGACCACTAAAAATAGCCAGAAAATGTGAAATGAAATTGTAGCGCGACAAGCTGCATGCAGCACACGCACCGATACAGATACGCACACACATAGATACAGATACATTTTTAGAAATTCAAGCGCAGAAATCGCAGCAAGGGAGCTACTCAGACTGGAGAAGGCAGCGCCTTTATGATTTATGCGGGCAACAGATACAGTTACACACATATATGTATACACACATATATATTTATATATAAGTATTGGCATTTCTTTAATTTTCTTTTAATTTTCTGCTGCTGGCATTGTGGGCGTTTTTGGCTGTGGAAAAGTTTTTCTTCTCGAATATTTTGAAATACCACTGAGAATTGTTAGCGCCTGTCGCCATCGCCAGCCATAATTTCTAAATGTCTGGCTATGTCTATAAATAGAGCATCTATAACTAATGCCTGCGTCTGTGTATACATATTGAATATTATATTATATTATATTTATTCGACTCATGCATGACAAACATGACGCGTGTGAAAATGCTGAGGCGAATGCAGTTCTAATGAGCTAAGGAATGGGAATTGGCATGGGCATGGGCATGGGCATAGGGGCGTTCGAATCAACGAGATGCGGAAATTGTAATCAAGGAGATAATCATCTGTGTTTTTGCTTTTGCCTGGCGCTAGTTTGTACAGTTACTTACATAGGTCGCGACTTGCTTTAATCAATGGACGCTGACGACGACGACAACTGACGAGTGACAACAAATCTGGCACTGACCTTCACCACACGTTCTCTCTTCAAAAAAAGAATGATGAAGAAAAGGAACAACCAAAAATTGTCTCACTATGCAAAAACGTTGAATAGCAATATAATACAAGAAGGGATAGCGATAAACGCTCTGCTTACGCTCTCACTGCATTGCCGCGCATAAATGTGCTTACGCTCTCAGTTGGTCTCTCTCTCACACCCTCTCGCGAACTTTAAGCTCGACTCTCTGGTACACGTAACACAGTGTTTACGTTATCAGTGCGTCAACATTTGTCTAAGTCAAATTCGCGCATACTTTTCATAAACAAACAACTGACGTTAAATTAATGTATGTGTGTGTGATTTTATACACTTTTCGTCTGTTTCTGATGCGCTTCGCTTTCGAAATCTAAATGCTCTGCATGCACACACACATACGCGCCGTCATACTCATGCATAAACGCACAGGCAGAGACGTAGACGGAGGCAGAGGCAGCGGTTAGGCAAATGCTATTGAAGGTCAATAAAGGTCGTCGCAGCAAATTGCTGGCCTCAAAACACACCAAGTTGACAATCTGAACTAACTGTAACATATCAGCTATATAGAATTTAAATGTACTTATGCAAAGATGCGGCGTTATGAAATATGAGAATGCAATTTATTTGCGGCATTTATTAATTGCGATAAGTAGAAAAGAGAAGAGCTGCAGTCGCAGTCGCAATTGCAAACACAATTGCAAAGGGAAGGCCCAGCAGCGCCTCTCAACTTGGATATGGATGGATAGGCAGTAGCCATGCAGAGTACACACATACACACGCATACACAGATTCTCTTTTATTTTAACTTTTTTTATCTGTGTTCACTTCTTATGCACGCGTCTTTGGCGGCGAGCGCCGTTGTTGGTAAAAACTTACTGCTCATTTTGTAATTTGTTTTATTCTTTTTTTTAAACTATTATTCTTTTTGAACACACGCGGACCGAGTCCTTCGCGATTTATTGCTTTTCGGGGATGAAAATTGGTGGTGGAGGGTGGGGCGTGCCCGTCGGTTGAGCTTTCACACACTGAGTGACGAGAGCGAGTCGAATTGTCTGAGTTGCCTGACGGAGGTTTTTGCGTTTGGCTGTTCTGCCTACCACGAGCGACGACAAGAAACTGAATGTGTCGAGCGAACGAAAACTCCGGACAACGGCAAAGCAGACTGACGGCAACTGCGCTGCCGTGGGCATTTAAACGTGAAGACTGCGCTTGACGTCGCTATCGCAGTCGGTAAGTTGTCGCCGCCGTCAGGCAACAACCACAAATCTGTTGCGGGTGGTGGCGAGGGCATTCGCGAACCGACGAGGAAGGCGCCAAAAGTGAATTTTGCATTATATGCTCGCTTAAATTTCATTTCTGTTATTCTCATATTCTTCTGTTTCAACCACATTCGCCGGCAATATGTATGTGCGCACTGCGCAGTGCGAGAGAAAGCGAGCAGCCGAGCGAGCGCCAAAGGTGCGAACATATGCGAAGGCAAACACGCAAAACTCAACTGCTGCTCGCTCTCTGCGCACTCTTTCAATTTGTTTAAGTGTGTTGGCGTTTTAAGAGCGCAAGTGCACTTGTTGCATTAATTGAGGCCTTGAAAAACGCAGCTGCGAAAGGTGTTAGAAATTAATTGTGATTGCTTGCAGCTTACTTATCAAATAAATTTGTTTGGACTTAGAGCCTATTAGCTCTAGATCATAATTATCTGAATGTTTTTTTCAAGTTGTCAAGCAAACATTTTCGAACATGTTTATTTACATGCGGGCATATGATTATGCATGTATATTTTAGAGCTGTTCTATGATAAGAGCTGAGTGGACTTTGAGCTAATTTTTAGACGTACACAAAGTGTAATCAATTAAAAATAAAATAAATACACATAGAGTTTGATTTTTATGGCAAACTTATCATCTACCCAAGACATGACTACTTACTGTTATTCTTCTGATTCTGCTTTTCTTTATCCAATAAGCATTATTTAATTTACAGTTATGCGTTTATTGGAATTCATTTATTTCGCTTCGCGCGAAAGTATGCAACACAATTCTCTATTTTTTCATTTAGAGCTCAGCGCAAACGCAGGCAGTATTTACTTAAGATCTAAGTGCGCTTGAAAGTATAGAAATTAAAATTTTAGTTAACTAACTAAGAAATTAAATATTAAAATTAGATCTACACGTAGTTTTGGCATTTGTCAACTAGAATGTGTGCTTTAGTTAATTATCATATCCTCATAAAAATATGTATACATCTACTTTTTGGATGGTTCGCTCGCTTATGCTAAAAAGCAACTTTTCATTTGGCTCAAATCGTATGCAAAATAACTAAAAAAAAAAAACAAAAAATACTTAAATAATCTATAGAAAATAAGTAGAGCAATTCCTAAATAGCTTGAGCACTTGTGGCACTTGCTAAAGTTTTTGGTACACGTAGTCGGTATATGGCAATTCGGTAGATAGTAACTAAGTGTAACTAGAGCTAGTCTAATAAATAACTAGTCATTAACTAAATGTAGGCTTAGGGTCATGCTGAGCCAATATCACAGTGCAGGGGTTCGTCTTCCAGCCGATTGTTGGTTGCATTGCTCGGCGAGATCACAAGATTTTTGCGATTCTTCATCGATTGTCTGAATCGTGTATTTTCACGACGTTTACGACATCGGTAGATGAAGTACCAGAACACTGTAAGAGCAATTTCGAATTATATATACATATACCATAAGCACAAGTGGAGGAGCCAACTCACCCAGCAGTGCTAAGACGACGCCGCCGATGCAGCCAGCGGCAAAGAGCCAAAGGCTGCGAGTTTCGGCTAACTCCGCGGTGTCCAAGCAGCCACGGAATGTTTCCGAGTTAACGGTGCGATTGTAGGGCAGTGGACACGCGCTGCTGTCTAGCGAGTCTGTGAATAGAAAAAAAATCAAAACTTGGTCATATGCCCAAAATAGATGCTGCAGCAGAAGCAGCAATATTTGCTGCAACTTCTGCTCGCGCTCTAGCTCTCTCTTACCCATGCAAACGGGCACAAATTTGGGATTGGCGCCCATCACCATCAGATGATTGGTCACCTGCTGGCAGTCGCATGAACTGATCTGCGTTCGCGTCAGATCGACGACTCTTAAATGGCACAAATTCGCCAACTTTTCGATGTGAAATTCGTTCAATGGATTCGCCGAAACGTTTAACTGCCAGAGATCTGCAAGAGGCATAGGCATAGAAAGTATTAGTCAAATTTTCAATTCAATTCCAAATTCGTTACTCACTTGGCAATATGCCCAGATCGGGTATGTCGTGCAGCTCACAATTGGCCATGTTGAGGTATTCGAGCGGCGCAAGTATGGGACGCTGCAGCGATTGCAGATCTTGATGCAGTTCCCGCAGATCGTTGCTGTCTATGTAGAGATTGCGCAGCCTGGGCAACGAGAATAGCTCCATGGGAATCGTGGTCAGGCCATTATTCGACAGATCAACTTCCTGTGCATCAATCGTTGATTAGTTCGTAATTGTTGGGACTCAATTAAATATTTACGGCTTACCTGGAGCGAGGTGAGCGGCGCAAATGTGCCCGGCTCCACAGATAAGATCATGTTCTCATATAGCATTAAAAACTTAATATCGGTATACCTCTGGAACGAGCCACTTTTCAGCTTCCTAATGCGATTGTACGATAAGTCCAGTACCTGGAAATAAAAAACAAAACAGCAAATTATAACTGCAACTCGCGCTTTATAATTGTTGCACAGAAATTATCCAGTCATGATAGCGGCATGCCAGGGTCTGACTGCAGGCAGGTAACATATATGAGCATCTGTTTAGAGTATAGGGTAGCTATACTACTTAAGCCACATAGAGCTCAGTTATAGAACTCAAGATTAACAGAGTATAGCTTAAGGGAGGCTTAAGGCCGGCATGCTTAGCTCTTGCTCTTCCTAAGGAGCATTGAGTGCTTAATCGAGTATAGCTAGAAAGAATATTTTGTTGCTTGAAGAAGCAAACCAAATGAGGAGAAATTTGAATACATAATATCTGCGGTGCATTACTAGGCATATTAATTATTAAATAACTTTTGTTTTAGATGCGTTCGCTTGATGAAAGCCTAAAGATTAAATAAAGATTTTCTGCTTAGACTTTTTCCAATTTTGATTTGATTTCCTATTTTGAGGGATGGAAAGTATCCAAAATATTCTAAGTCTGTATATTCGTTACTTAAAACTTTAGAAGTACATTTGGAATCTCTTGCTTTTGTTGGGTTTTAGTCACGCCTAAGCCAAGTCAAATTATAGAGTATATTTTTTTTATGATATAAATGCAATTATTTATTCAAAAAAAAAAAATTAAAATATATATATATATATATAAAGCATATCTGAAGCATGAAACATGCTCAATTTTGAATCTATTTTAATATTTTTTAAATTAATTAAAATTGAATTGAAATTCACCATAAAATCATTGAAAATTGGGTATTCAGGGTAAGGGGGAGGAGACTCAAATATATATATATTATTCTTTATATATATATATATATATATATATATATATATATATATATATATAGCTTCTTCTCAATTAGCGATAGTCTCTCATGCCAGGTTATTCATATTCATGTGGACAGAGTTGAGGCATATTTTATGGCAAGCAACAAGTGAACTCTCTTTATGCTTTAATTAAGCCAATTGAGCATGGATTGTGTGTGCGAGTGAGTGTGTGCGTGTGTTGAGTGGGGTCTGCTTATGTGCACTGGGGGATATGCGAGACATGAACCAAGTTTGGGTCATGAGATTTTTATTGAATGAAATTGAACTCATTTGCAGTGGGTCGACGGCTAATTGGTGTGGGGCGGGACTCACCTCGACGGATGTCTTCATGTTCTGGGGCACCTCCTTGAGATCCATGTTGTAGCAGCGTATGCGCATCAGTTTCTCAATGCGGCCAACCGAGCAGCGTCTCTCATCCTGGCTGGCGATGCCAAAGGCCAGCATCGCATTCACAACGGATATGAAGACAATGTTCAATAGCAGGCAGCGCAGATCCATGCTGTAAATAGATTATGCGAAACATGCATACACGCACACACATATATATATATATAAATGTATATTGAGATTATATTGAATGGGAAAACAAATATTGGCCATGCCATGTAGCATCAGTAGCGCCTGCTAAATCTTTATTTCTCTCGCCAGCTTTTTATTGTGCTGTTTATTTCCCCTCGAATTGTCTATCAAAATAATAAATAAAACTACTGTGGGGCAGGCTGGGTGGAGGTGGTGCTGGTATTGCTGCTGGTTACACACAGCAGCCGCACCAAAAAAAAAAAAAATAAATAAATAAAACCTCAAACAATTATTTTCGAATTAACAAATTACAAGATCAATGTCGCGCCATTGAGGATCGTCAGGTTGGGTCAGTCTCTGGCTTTTTGTGTCCCATTTACAAAGTGTTCGATCAAGCGGAGCTTCGAGTGTGCTACATGAGTGTGTGGGCGTGGCTATAAATTGAATTAGTTGTCAACTGCAGCACAAACAAAGCGCGAAATAAATAAAATGCTAGGTCAATGCGGCGTATGAGTGATGTTTGCTTTGTATTAAGCGAATATTACGTATACGACCATTAGCCAGCCTATTGTGCGGCTAATGCTCAGTGTCATGGGGCAAGCCAGCCCAAAGGCAGTGCAACCTACACTTACGAGACAAATTTAAAATATGTGCTAATAAACATGACTAACATATACCCTATAGATAAACAATAGAAAGCGTAATTTCTTTTTGTATTGCTAAAAAAAATCTCTATGACTTATACGCAGCTGAGTCGTGCCAGAAATAACTTAAATAATTATTTTTTATATCAGACTATTTATCAGGTAAACCACCTGTTAAATGTGACTCACCTGCGTTACACATCTGAATTAAATTGTCTTAGATTTGAATATCTTGTGTATTTTTTTTTTAATTTTAACTATCTTATCGCTGAAAATAATATTTATTATATATCTCTTCTTTTCAACATCAAACACAATAAATCATATAGATACAGCCATGTGCAGGGGATCGCCAGAGTTTGCTATGAAGCGTGTCAAAACACGCACTAAACCGAAAACAGAAAAGAATTGAAAATAATTATTGAACATAGACAAATGGAAATTGGTGAATTGCCAAAGGCAACAGAATCTTTGGCCCATATGCCCCTCTGTAGAAATATATTGATAGGAATGAAACACGATTTGCAATTTGCAGTCATGCAATTTGCACGTGAAAATTTGTAAGTTTTTGGTGAAAAAACTGTTGCGTGATTCTGATTCCAATTCCGACGTCGAATCCGCTTCCAATTGTAATGGAAAAAGCTGTGTTTATGACTAATTCGCTGCTGTCTTTGTTCTCCCATACTCAATGTTTATATATATCATTTTACAAAATATAGTATCAGGTATATAGCACACATTTCATTGTCATTCATCATAATTCCAGGTCTCAAGTTCAGCTTGCATGAAAAATGATCAAGAAATGCATGGCTTGACAGGAATTGCAACCGTAAAAAATGGTGCATATTAGCTTTATTTGAAATGCAATTAGCTTAGGGTATATGCCAGTCGAGCATGCGGATGGCCCAAAAAGCACTCAACAATCGACTTATTTGAACAGAACTTAACGCGCCTAAATGATAAATGGCTCGGCCTCCTCTATCAGCAAGGATTTTATATTTGAGTGCAATAAGACATATGATTTCGAGGCGCAAAAATATAGTTGGTTTTACTGTCGCCCACAAAAGCACATAAACCGATCAATATTTCTTAAACAAATATATTTATTGATGCCTTGGCATCATATCATGGTATCATACGTGTTCCCCAATAAAATATTTTAAAGCTAAGCAGACGCCAAAGTGTTCGAAGTCTAGAGTAAAACATTTGGAGAATGCCCAGAAATTAATGTGCTCCAATTAGGATGACGGACAGTGATGTCAAAAAGTATGACTCGAGTTGAAAGTTCATCACAAGAATTTGCGACAAATGACTTATGATTATGACTATCGATAAATTATTTCTTGGCAACAAATATACATTCATTTCGTTTCTTTATAATAAAACTATGACACAGATATTTTATTTATAAAAAAAAGAAAAATAGATAAAAATAATAAGTACAGAAAATTTTTATTTGTCATTGGCCAAGCAAAAATGTTGTTGGAAAAACAGAAACAAAACTAACAAAAATACCAAACTTTAAAGAAATATAATTAAACAAAAAAAAAATTAAATTAAATAAATAAAAAATAAATATATACAAATTAATATAAAAAAAAAAAAAACCGAAATAAAATTTAAAAACTATGAAGACAACAACTATAATAAAATAATAAAAGTATGTATACAATTGAGTTAATTCTTTCTTTCTCTTTCAATCAACATTATCATGTTTCTAAAAAAGCATAGCGCTCACAGATAAGCTCAGAACAGGCGCAGGCAGTTGACCTGGGCTAAATTCACCCAACGATAGACTCTGATTAGAAATGCATCTACTAAGAGATCTGCTCGAGGTAATTACACATATTTGCGCATTTTCATTGGCAATTGAGGCAAAGGCTGTTCACAGCAGGTATGCAAACTATTGTCACGCACTGTGCGAGTACCTCTGTCATTAGAGACGTCTGCCTGTCGAATTCACAGAAACAAAAAAAAAAATATAAAAAAGAAAATTAAAGTGATTTCCACACATTTCCACACGCAAAGCGACCGCAACAATAAGCTCAAGCTAAAAATACTTATCTTTTGCAGTTTTCCTTCATTTTGGTTGAACAAAAATTTTAAATTAAATTTAAAAAGTTTTTCTAGCAGCTAAAAAAAAACTACAAGCAAAAGACAACCGCAAGAGGAAAAATATATAATTTTTAATTCATTTCTAGCCTTAATATGCCACAAAATAAAATATTTGACTTCTCGTGAATCCATTTCGTTGTACATAGTAGTATTATGGCCGACATTTGTTGGGGACTTAAGTTCAATAGAATTGGCAATAAAATATCAAAAAAAAGGAAGGGCTAAAATGCCACAAAAGAAACTATTTCGATAGCCATAAAAACAGATCCGAAACAGCCGTGCCACCAAATGGGGTAAATACGTTCGCGCCTCTGCCGCGGCATAAATGAATATTTCAGATTTCAATTTCAAAATCTGAATATGAATCGCAATCGGAATCGGAATAGGAATCAGAATCCGAATCTGAAGCGTATTTATGCTTTTACCAAACACTTTGTACCATATTTATTTATATTTATGTGGCTCAATCAGGGGGCACAGCCAAAACAATGCAAAGCAACAGACGAAAATATTTCATAGAGAACCGCCAGGGGCTGGGGCTGGGGCAAGGTAGGCTAAAATGGGTTGGGGTGGCATGTCAGCATATGGATTACGGCCATGCTACATGATAAATATGTACAAAATATTATTTATATGCGTATAAAGCAGGCAGATGTTAAGCAAGCGATTAGCAAGATCACTAAAAAAAAATAAAAAAACAAAGAAAACAAACCTAAATTTAAAACTAAAAAAAAAATGGAAAGAACTTTAAATTAGTTTCAAATATTTTAATAACATTCTAAACATTTGTGAATGGATTTATGTGCTCCGCTGATGCGCACTGTCACACTTTGTGGGCGGAACGCGATGTTCCAAATATACACACATAGGTATATATATATATATATATGTGTGTGTGTGTGTGCCCCCCTCAACAGGTGTGTGCCACCGCTTTGTGAAAGATTTATTTTCATTTTTTTGGGCGGTTGATAAAGATTTATTTATTAAGACTTTGTGTGTTGGAATAGGCCCAAGCGAGGCTATGCAAACAGGCAGAGTTTTCTTGCTCCGCTTCTTCTACTCTTTAACTACTGAACTCTTATGTTACTGCATCTTATCGTGAAACACGCTAAGTGTACAACATGCTTTTTTATCAACATAATGAAATTTTTTTTATGCCCCAGTTACTTCAAGAATGGGCAATATCGATAAGAAAAAACAAAACCTCAAGTTGACGAAACTTAAAGTTAATTGAATGCAACAACAAAAATAACAACAACAACGTGAAATAAAAAATAAGAAATTTTTTCCCATTTATTTCAATTAAACACAATCAAGAATACAGTTCCCCCACAGACGCTATATCGAAAAATAAAAAGAGTAAATGACAAGAAACAACAAATATTAAAGAGCTGCATCAGCAAAAACTGACCATTGTCGCATCCAATGAGCTCCAATTGAAGAACTTATTGTGGAAAAAAAAAGCTATCATTGAGTGTGAATAATAAGAGAAAATAATTAAAATAAAATGCATAATATACAAATTTTGTTTATATATTTTTTATATATTTCCTAGAACCGAGAGGAGAGACACCCATGTAGAAAATATATAATTATATTATTTCATTACCAGAGTCTACAGGATTTCATTGAAAATCTGTTCTCTAACTGCCCATCTGATATATTAAATATGTATATAGAAAACCACAATAAAACACTTTCAGCTAAGCCCACGTGGAAAAAAAAAACTTAAGCACCATCTAAAAAAGATTATAAAGACATATCTATAAATCTATATAGAAATCAAAATCAAACATATATTTATACATAGAAAAATATGTTTCAGAGTCGTCAAGTTTTTATAGTCCAGCAAAGCTCTTTTGACTTGTAGAACAGTGCAAAAAAATGTCATAAAAAATCAGTTTTTATTGAGAGGCAATCATAACACATAATAAAACTATATTTATAGCATTTAATTTTTTAAATATATATATTATATTCTTTATTAATATTCGCAATTGATGAAACGGAATAAAAATATAAAGAGTAATCAAATGATGATTAGGGTATATTACCGAAAATTTTGCCATGTTATATAATAGCATAATCGTCTAAGTTGTTCATATAAAGAATGTTGGTAGAGAGTAAATTCATTGGCCGATTAGATTGTGTTTATAATTCATTAACAGTGCTCTGTTAGGATGTGACTGAGTATGTATGCGATTGTGAGATTGTTTAACTGATAAAAAACTCTTCAAAATTGTTGTAAGGGAGAAGCAATGGGTTATACTCAGGAAGCATGAAACGACTAACTTTAGTCACTCTAATTCTTTAAATTTATCAATCGATTAATAAAGTTATTATTTGATTTGAAACATTTCAAGCTGCGTATAAAACGGAGTCTATATCTTTGGACTTTAATATTCAGTCAGCTGCTAACCCTAAACAATTTTTTTTTAATTAGCTTCTACTAATCTAATCTAGCTCCACTTAACTTAGCTTTATCATATATATATATATATATATATATATATATATAAAGTAAAGTAAAGTAAAGTAGAAGATATATATAGATATATATATATATATATATTTATATATATATATATATATATAGAAAGGTTATAAAATGTTTTCAATTTCAACCACGCACGACAACTGCTCGTTGCGACACAGTTTTTGCTCCCTTCTTCCACATCCACTTCGCTTAATTGAACTCAATTTAACTGTTATTTTATCTCAGTGTGTTGCGGACTTAAGTTTGAGCAGACGAAAGAAAAACTTGATGTACTTAATTTTTCAATACGAGCAACACAACTGTTTAATCTCTAGGCTGGGCGATAACCCTTAGCATTAACCCTGAATACAGCGCACTTACGTCTTAGGTAATCCCATAGATTTATGTTGAATATTTCCATTTAGCGTGCATTATCCTGAGCAGCCATGATTTATGTACACTTTTAGCTAGATCATTTCCTTTATTTATTGTGATCGTATATCGTAGAAGTGGATAGCTAGCGACAGGCACTGCACAAAATTTATTTCGTTCCACCGAAATTTCCGTTGTATTTCAATTAACACGAATTTTTTGATTCTATTTAATTTGAACGGATCGCGACGAGCAACGCAACGCAACGCAACGCAACCGAACCGCTTTCAGCGACAGACGACTTGGAATTGAACCGAGCACTGAGTCGATCGCAAGATCTCGCGCTCGGCCGTTCGTATCTGCCCTTCGGCACCAAAAAAAGAACGAAAAAGGCGACAATGCACTGCCGTTATTCTATGCTCTGATATTTTAAGGCGGTTAAATGGTGGGCAGCGCAACATTAATTTTAATTTTTACGGAGAGAGCGAAACTGTTAACCGTTGACGCTCTCTCTCTCTCTCTGTCTCTCGCTCTGTTCATTTACAGTGCATGCACTCGTGCCAGCCGGTGATAACAAGGGAAACTGATATACACTCAGCACGAAATTGAATTCATTCTCTGATTTCTTTATTTTGTTGTGCTTGGCTCTGTGTGTGTGCAGCTCAATTACAGCTTCAATTAGCGCATGATAGCTAACAGATCGATTGGATGACGATGTCAACCAACAGCATTTTTTGTTCAGCTTAAACGAAATCTCACGATCCATAGCTTCCGACTTGAGACGTGGCGAAGATTATTTACAAAACGAGGAAAAACTCAGCTTATGCAATCACCAAATTTCTTATCACCATTAAGTAATAACTATATAAATATATGAAAAATATCAACACAATTCTTACCCCAACTGACGGTTGTCAAACAACAATCATTATTGAGAGACAGCGGTCTGGGGATTATACTTGAAAGAGTTATACTTGATTGACTAAAGGTATTAAAGTATCAATGAACTTTGACTAGTCGAAAAAACGTACGACTTTTACAAATATTAATATAAAATATAAGTATTCAATTTATAATATTTTTTTCAGCTGTATTACATTTTTAGATTATTCCTTTAAACGAGTGTTTACTGTACTGAAAGTCTTTTTGGTCTTAAGCTGACAAACCAAAGTCTGGCTTGAGTCATTAATGCCGGCCTCACCGCATACCCTAATTTGATTTATGTTGGGCATTTCCATTTCTCCATGCAGCAGCGCTACCTGTGCACAGGTAACAACTGATTATAGCAATAGGTAAATGGTAATGGATTAGAACACATCAAATTTGCTTTTCCTTAGCTCTTTTTATTTATAATTATTTATTTTTTACTTTTTGTTTACAACATGAAAAAAGAAATGGTAGAAAAATATGACATCGCGTTGTGATTTTTTTTTATAGGTTTATCTCTTTTCTTTTCTTTTGTTTAATATATATCAAAACCCATACTCCATTAGTTTTTAGTCTTTGCTTCAAATTGGTTTTTAACATTTTTTTGTGGTTTTTGAAAAATTTGTTTTTCGTTTTTTTTTTTTTTTTAATATAAGTTGAATGTAAAGTATTTTATAAAAAAGTTTTTAAATTTTTTTGTTTTGTTTTGTTTTTTTTTTCTCGTTTTTTTCGAGTTGAAAATTAATTGAGCAAACGAAAGTCACAAATTAGGAAGTAAGTATAAAAAGAAGAAGAAGAGTGTGAGTTAATAGTAAAACAAAATGTTATAATAAATAAAACCCGCCCATTAATGTTTTAACACACACAGCCGCTCCCCCCAAAGAGGGTCTGTCTCTCTCTTTTGATTATATAAAATTGCTTTAAATGTGAGTGTGTGAGTGTGTTGGTGTGTGTGTCTGTTGGTGTGTATTATAGTTGAGCAATTACACGTTGTTTGCCCTCTCAACACCTGTTCGTTATTTAGATTTGCATCTATATATATTTTCACAAATATTTTTTATTGCATTTGTTTTTCGTTTTGTTTTTAATGCAATTTTTTTTTATCAACTTTTTCGTTTTTTTTTTCGTTTTTTTTTAAATATTTTTATATATATTCGTTTTTTTTTTGTTGTTTTTCTTTTGATTATTGATAAGAAAATTATACAATGAGCTTCCATTTTGGTTTTCCATGAAAAATCAATGAAGCTTCCAGCTATATGCGCATAGCACTCAAAAACAAAAATCATGAGCTTGAATAAGTTTAACTTGTTCCAACTAAATTAGGATAATACAACGGATGTTTTTCTTGTTAGCCAAAAACTAATCACAATCTTTTGCATTCATATTGCAAATATGCTTGAGTGTGTGTGTGTGTAAAGGTGTGTGTGGGTGTGGGTGTGGGAGTGCTTTCAGCAACTCCTTCATTAATCGTGCGCCTCTCAATCGTCTGATTTAGTTCCCTCGGCTGTTGTTGTTCCTATGGCTTCTGTTGCAGACGCAGCTGCTCGCTGATGTTGGTGTTCTGATAGAAGAGCCGCACGACAAGCGTGTCGCGCTCATCCTTCTTGGCCAGTATCTCCAGTTGGAATGTTTCGGAGAAGCGTGTATCGATGAATGCGCCCAGAGCGGCCACATCGCACTTGGCCATGGTGCCGCTCTCCAGTTCGCAGTGCTTGCTGTAGCGCGGCGGCTGAGCCAACTCGGCGGGCAGCTGGCGGAACTGATCGGTGATCGCATTGTTGCCAAAGTCTATGAAATGCACATCGCACTTGCCATCGTCCAGCAGCTTGACTATCTCAGCCCGATAGAAGACCTCGTCCTCGGGAAATTTGGCCACGCACAATGCGCCCACACGCAGATCCGTAAAGATCTCAAAGTTTTGTTCCGCATCGAGCATTTTATCGGTCATTTGCTCGAGCGCCGGCACATCCTCTTCCATTTGCACATAGAACGATTTGGCGTTGTCGTACTGCACCACAATGCAGTTGTGCAGCACCACTTCGAGCGGCTGCTGCACACCAGCCACTGTGCTGGCCAGCTCCTGGGCAAAGTCCTTGTAGTTGATGCGCAGCTGCACCGATTGCTGTGTTTTGGCGGCGTCCTCCAGTGGCTCGTTGACCAGCTCGTACACTTCGCCGAAATGCTGCTCCAACAGCGCGGCGAACGCTTCCTCCAGCTTAGCCTCCGGCACATCCTCGGGCAGCTCGCTCAGCTGGCAGTGCAGCGCCAGTGGCGGTATTTCAGAAATGACCTGCGGCAGAGCAAACACCTGCATGGTGGTCAAACAGCTGCCGTAGTCCATGAGGAACACCTCGTAGCCTTTGTCCGCCTCCAGCAGCTGCTTGATGCTACAGCGGTAGTAGCAATCGTCCTCCTGGGAGAAGCAGCAGCCAGTCGCGTGCACAGCCGGACTGGCAATGGGCTGCAGCTGCTCGCTGGACATGGCCTGCAGCATATTGACAATCAGATCCAGCTCGGCGGAGTTCTTCTTGAGCTGCACGTAGAAGCTCCTGGGCGAGCTGCCATGCGAGATGATGCACTCCTTGTTGTTGGCCTGCGCCTGGGGCTTCTGCAGCTCGACTGCCAGCAGCTTCTGCAGCTGCTCGTAGATGTTGAGCGCATGCTTATCCATGGTCTTCAGTCGCAACACTGGTGGCTGCGCTGTTCGGTTGACAAACTCCACGGCCACCTCGCCGTTGCAGCTGTCGATGAGCGCGTCCAGCGCCTCACGCGATTCCTTGGGATATTTTAGAAAATTTGCGCACGACTCCAAGGCGTACAGGCCAGCGAGTGGCTTGACCTGGGCCAGCTGCTCGGGCAGCTCGAACAGTTTTTCGACCAACGCCTGGTTGCCATAGTCGATGAAGAGCACGCGATATTGCAGCGTCTGCTTGGCCGGCAGCTGCTCCAAGATGCGCGCCCGATAGAATTCCTTGTCGTCGGCAAACTGGGCCACGCACAGCTCACCCAGCTTGGCGATCTGTTGCTTGGGCTGCAGACTGGCGCCGTCGCCGTTCAGCAGTTCGCTGGTGTTGTCCACCTGCGCGTTGTCCGACTCGAGCTGCAGATAGAAGCTGGTGGGGCTACTCACGTGCGTCACAATGGCCGTAATGCTCGCCACGCTTGTCGCTTGACTCGACTCGCGAGGTTGCGCCTCCGCCTGTTGCTCACCCTCCTGAGCCTTGGGCTGCCTGCGTGTGCACAGCGGCAGCAATTGATCCAACACATTATCCTCGTCGAGCAGCAGATTTATCGTAATATGCTCCAGTCCCGGCTGCAGCAGCTGCGTGGTAAATACCAGCTCACCTTCGCCCGTCAGCTCGGCGAATTTGGCCTCCGCCTCCTGGGACCAGGCCACATAGTCCTCCGGCAGCTGCAGTGCACAGCGTTTCGATAGGCTCGGCGCACTGGCTATTTGCTCCGACAGCAACAGACACTTGGCCGTGCTTGACGTGTTGCCGTAATCAATGAAGCGCACCTCGTAACGGGCATCGGGCAGCTGACGCAGCAGCTCGGCACGATAGAAGAGACCATCATCGTCGAACAGCGCTGCCACAATGCTGCCCTTCTCGAAGCGCTGCAATGGGTCCAGCTGCTGCTCGGCGTCGCCCAAATAAAGCTCGATTAGCTCCAACGCTTTCGAGTCGCTCTCCAGCTGAATGTAGAAGTCGGCGATGCTGTTCACATGCGAGATGTAACAGGTGCTGCCGCTGCTTACATAGTCCAGTGGCTGGGCAAAGCCATCGGCGATCAGTTTCTTGGCCACATCGACGCCATCGATATACAAGTTAACGTAGCTGCGCGTCTGGCAGTCGCCGCGTGTCAAGTACTCGTAGTGCAGCATCTTCTCGTACGAATCGTTGAATATCCCATTGGCTGCATCGGCCCACTCCAGCTTGCCCTTGGGCGCAATGGGCAGGGCGAGAGGCAGACAGAATGGATCCATTTGCGAGCACATGCTCTGCTTAATCTCCTTGGCGTCCGACACACAGTCGGTGTTACCGAAGTCAATGAACTGCAGCACCATCAGCTCCGCATCGAGTATTTTGGCCCGATACCATGTCTTGTCCATGGAGTACATCGATATGCAGTCGGCACCATTCACGATTTCAACCAGTTGCGGCAGCGATGGGGAGACAATTTGTAGATTCTCTGTGAGACGCTTCAGCTTGGGCACTGCATCCATGGGCAGCACATAGAACTGTGCCGGATTGTCGCAGTGGCTGAGCACAGCCTTTTCCATGTCCTTATATGGATCGGGCGTGGGCGGAAGTGCAACAACAGGAGGTGAAGGTGAAACTGCAGGCGGAACTTCTTCATTAACCGCAACTGCCGGTGGCGGCTCCGCAGTTTCCACAGGCTCTGGCACCGGCTCCTCTGGCTTCACTTCTATTTTGGCCGCCGCTGGTGCTGGTGCTAGTGCTGGGGCAGGAGAAGCTGCAACTGGAGCAGCTGTTGGTGCGGGCTCCACTTGCTTGTTGTTACGCTGCTTTGTGTCCCTTGGCTCCTGTGGCTGCTTCTTGGACTTTGGCGAGCTATTCACCGAGCCAGATTTACTCTTGCGCTGATGCAACTCGTCGTCGTCATCAGTCGTTAGATCCACGCACTCAATGTACTCATAAATGTGCGGCTTCTCCTTGTCCAGCTGCTTGCGCATGTAATCAATATCTCTGCCCGAAATTAGTTTTTCGGCTCTCAAAGTGTCCACGACGCTCTCCTTGCCGTTGGGCAGCAGCACGTCGGCGATAAGGTGATTGCGTCGCGTCTCAATCGGCTTCACTGTGACCACTTGCTCCTCCAACAGTTTGGCCAGACGACCCTTGAGCTTGTCATCGTTGTTGATGCGCCCGAAGGGTAAATTAATCTCAACTGCATAGCAGCTCCTATTCACATAGAATTTCTCTTCCAGCTGCTTGAGCTGCTCACGCGCCAGTTGCTCCGTATTGCCGTAGTCAATGTACAGCACATCCAAACGCGAGCTCTTGGCATCCTTGGCCAGTATGCGTGCGCGATACCAGTTGCCATCGCTGCTTAGTGCAGCACAAATTTGATCCTTTTCGAATTTACGCAGCTGTTTGCCTGCAAAGGAACACAAATTTAATTGAAGCCTTCAAAGCGGCCAAAACTTACCTTTCTTGGTATAAAAGCCGTACATATCATCGAGCAGCTTCTTCATGGCCGCATCAATGACGCTGGGCTGCACAAAGATGCGATACGATTTGGCTATATAGACAACCAGGCCCTGGAAGCTGTTGACCAAAACGGGATAGCCGCAAACGTACGCGCTGCGCTCCTCCTTAAACAGCGGCATAACAGGACGCAAGTGTATGCTAGATCACAGAGTCATAGGTTAGTCAGAGTCAGAGCATAAATTATTCATTTGCCTACATATTGTTCTCGCAGACATGCTTCACGTTTAGGGCATACGATTTGCCCTCGTAGTGCTCCTTGAAGGGCTTCGCCAACTCCTTGTTGGACTTGACGAACTTGGCATCATCGTAGCTGCACAAGAAGTTCACATCGCTGCAGCTCTCGAGTTGAATCTTAAAGTTTGTCATGTCACGAATGGAGGTGAATTTGCCGCGCACCTGCTGACCGGCCAGCAGACCAACGCGAACAGCTACAAAGAATTGGAGTTGATAAAGAGATTTGGACATAATTGAAATGAATGAAACTCACATTCCGCCACCTCAGTCAGGAACTGAGCATTGATCAATGTATCCCGCAAGGAGGCGCCATTCACAAGCATTTTTACTATATACGTGCTCCAGTTGTTGTTGTTGTTTTGGTGTTGCTGTTGGACCGGCTGCTTGGCTCTGAATTCACACTCAACTTTCGCATTCGAGGGCACAAACTTCTCCATGCGATCCACAATATATAAATGATCATAGTTCGTAACGACGTTGTCGAAACTGCAGCGTTGCGCCAGGCAGGGCACCTCGGCAAAGCGCTGCTCCAGCTGCCAGACATCCTCGGAAGTTACGGTCAGCAAGTTGCCAGCATCCACGCAGAAGATGCGATATTTTCGCAACATGTGATTGCAGGCAACCACCGTGCCGCGCAGTATGGCATTATCTTTGCGCTGGCGCACCACCACGCTGGAGCCCACCTGCAGCTGGAGCGGCTGGTGTGGCTTTTGCCGATAGAACTGACGCAGTTCGCGCAAAAGACTCTCGTATTTGGTCGCTAGCGACTTTGGCACTACGTAGAATTGGAATGGCGAAACCCACCAGGACAGACTGGCTGCCTCCTTGGTGGGCGTTTTAATGTCCTGCAGCACGTACGCCTGATTCAGTGGCACATATTTCTCCGGCTGTGGCTTGGGCGTTGCCATTACCTCCGCATTCGAATTGGCATCGCTGTCAACGCCACTGGAGCGCTTCGAGCTGCCGGCTGTGCCATCCAATGTGGATTTTTGACGCTGCGGCTTCTGTGCAAATCCTTGCGGAGCATTCAACGAACGCTGATTGGGCACATTCCGCTGCTGCTGTTGAGCTTCCTTGCGCGGCGACGGACTGTTGCTAAAGCGACTGCAAATGGAGAACAGTTAGATTTGGGTTTATAATAATTTTCTCTTTGCACTCACGTATTTTTGTTCGCCTCCTGTTTACCATTTTGCAGACGTGGCGAATCGTTGCGATTGCGTCCATTCTGGCGATTGGCTTTGCGCGGCGAGCTCATGCCGCTGGTGTAGCTGCTGGTGCTATGCGTATCGAGGCTATTTTCGATGCGTATCTCACGATTGCGTCGCACCAGATTGGAGTCGGGACCATTGCGCGCCTGTTGCTGCTGACGCTTGGCGCCGCTCTGCTGTGACTGCGTGTCCTTCGAGCTGGTCGAGGCCGAGCTGTGCTTGTCCCACTCACTAGCACTGGCGGTGGTGACGCTATTGGCATTGGAATTAACTTTGGCGGCATTTGGCACATTGTTGTTGCTCTTCTTTTGCCTCTGCAGCTGCATGCGATCCTCGCTCTCGACAGTCGTCGAATTGAGCACCTGACTCCTCTCCAGCTGTTGGGGCAGTGCATCGGAGGCTATTGACTCGGCACGCGTTACGCTTGAATTGAATTGGCTCTTCTCCAGCGATAGGTACTGCTCGAAGGGCATCGATAGCTTGTATAGCTTTTTCATCACATTCAAATTTCTGGCCATTAGATTCACCACATTGAGGCCATCGGGCTCGATGCGAAAGACGCGCACGCTGAACGTGCGACGTCTGATATTTGACTCCTCGGCGAGCATTTCAAATTGATCTGTAATCTTGTCCTGGCTCAGCTCACTGTTCTCGAAGCCCTTCAGACAGCACTTGATCGCCTGCCGTGGCATCGCCAGATGCTTCTCGGCAATGTTGCCAATCAGATGGCGCTTCACATGCTGCTCGTAGCCAAAGTCCACATGCCGCACAATGATCGTGGCGTCATCTATGCGCAGCAGCTCCGCTCTATACCATTCACGTTCGCATTTGACGACGCAGGGCGCGCCCAGCACCAGCTGCTCCGGCACCATTTGATTAACATTGTAGTAGGCGAACATCTCGTCCATTAGCTTTTCGAACTGCTCAACGTTGTTGACCTTTTGCACATAGAAATTGCTGGGCGAATCAATGTAACGTATCTCGACAGCATCGTCGTTCTGCAGCTGCTCCGCCTTGGTATAGGCTTGCCGAGAATTCTTTAGCTTCTTCAGCACCTCCAGCATGCTGTTGTTCTGCAAACAAAGAGATTAAGAGCTGAGCCCACAAATTCACAATGAATTCACTTACATTATGCATCAGCTGGCAGGTTTGCATGGCGCCGACGCTCTCGGCTGGCTGCACAGTCAGTTGAAAATTGATATACAGAGCTGAGTTCTTGAATATTCGCTTCATGCTCTCGTCGAGGGCGCCCAGCTCTTTGGCGCCAGCGAGCGCAAAGCGATACGCGAACGGTCTGATCAGCAGCAGCTCCTGTGGTATCTGATAGAGATCTGCCAGACCGACCATCTCCGAATTGCCATAATCCACGTAGACAACACGGAATCTCTGGCCGTAGACGGCGCTCACTAGGGCACGATAGCAATTGCCATCCTCGGAAAAGCGCGCCACGCACGCCGTACCTACGCCCGGGTACTGATTGAGCGCCTGCAGACGCATATGCTCAATCTGGCCCATCATGGCATTCAGATCTCTCGTGGCACTCTTCAGCTGCACCCAAAACAGGTGCGGACCATTCTCCACAAAGCTCACGTAGACATCGTAGGTGAGGCCGACGGTCAGACTAGTGGTGCGAAAGGCCGGCACGATGGGTTGCAGCTGTTGCTGTTGCTTCTGCTTTTGAGCTGCGGCATTGGTCTGCTGTGCCATTGCATAACGTGGTATGGGCACAAAATTCAATGCGGCCTGCTGCAGTAACGACTGCTGCTGCTGCTGCTGTTGCCGATGCTGATGCATGGGATTATTGAGGCGCACATTATAAAACACATTCAGTGGCCGTGGATTCGGTTTGGCCGTGAAGACACTATGAGGGGGCTCGGAAGATTGATTGATATTGGCACTAAGTTGATTGTACGCATAAATGGGCGCTTTCTGAGCATTGACTAGGTGAGCAGCTGTTGCCGTCGATGCCGCCTGGACGGGATTTGCCATGACATTTGTCTGAAAATTAAATTTCACATTAAATATATAAATATATATTCAGTGTAATTACACAACTATTTACCAAGTTGGCTAATGGCGTTGGCAGCACCACTTTCGTTGGCAACTGCGGCTGCGGCGCATACTCGTTGACTGCTGCTGCTGGTGCTGCTGCTGCTGCTGCTACTGGCCTCAGAGGCCGCGGCGGCGTTATGCCCACCGATCGATGCACGTCCAGTCGAGCTGCGAGTGATAAGCGCGCTGCAATCTGTTCACGTGCTATATCTGTGGGCGTTTTATTGATGCCATTTCCCGAGCTTTGTATGCTATTATTATTGTACTCAATGGTGGGCGATTGTGGCTGAGCCTTCCACAATTTCTTGCAATGATCCATGATCAGCTCCTTGGCAATCGGGGCACCAATTTGCTTTTGCTGCACCAGAAATTCGTTTAGCTCAAAGTCTTTCCAGCGTACGCTGGCAAACTTTTGGCCACAGATTTGCGTGGGATCCACCTCGATGCTGACCACATGGTTAACCATCAGCTGTTTCACGGTATCCATTTCAGTCTGATCCCATTCCGAGCAAATTCCCAGCACAATGTACTGCGAACAGAGTATGGGAACGTTCTGTAGCAGCTGCGGGTGTTTCGAGAAGAGCAGCTAAAACAATAAGAAACGATATCAGTGAATTGTGATAGCGCTAAGGTATTTTCATTTTCAGAATATATGCTCACATCGTGGCTGTTCACATTTCGCTTGTAGCCATAATCAAGAAACTCGATCTCGACGTGCATCTGGCTGCTGCTGTTGCTGTTGGCGCTGCTGCGATTGCTCGATTGCTTGTCATCGAGTCCAGCGCTGAGCACACGCGTTCGCATATATTCCACATCGCCAGGTGCGGCGCCATTTTTTCGCTTGAACACACAAAAGGTGCCCGGAGTGAGCAGCGCCTGTTGACGCTCATTTGACCAACTTGGGTCTATGGCAAAACAGGTGGGCAGCAGCGTCTCGATGCGCGTGCTAATCAAGAAGACAGCATCTCGATTGGCCTGCCCATATAGCTTCAAATAGGGTCCGACATGATCCAAATTCGTTACATATAAATCTACGCTGGATGCGCCACTATTTTCGGGCGTCTTACCGTTCATGCTAATAAATTATTATTGCTAAAAAAAAAAAAAGAAGATAATAAAATAAAAATTAATACCAATCATTAAATATGCAGCTCACAATCTTTTTTCTTATTTCGCAATTATCATGCAAAATTTTTGCACACATTTAATTTCACTGCACACACACACACACACACACACTTGCATATAATACATATAACAGTGAATAGTCAGCACGACACTGTCATCTTTTTTTTATTGACCCACGTTGACAGCTCTATTTCGAAATAACTGTAAACATAGACTGTCTCCTGCAAATTCATATGCTTAAAATTTGCACAGGTGTCTGTTTGTGTGTGTGTGTGTGTGGCTGTCGGCAAATTATCATTTTTGCCACACATACAGATTTAATTAACGTTCTACTTTTGTCTCATGCGACAAGAAGACGCATTATTAACAAAATTCCAAACTACTTACGTTGTCGTCGTCGTTGTCTAAAGCGAAACTCGGAAAAACACGACCCCTTGCCTCTGCTCAGCAGCGCCCCCTGTGTGCATCAATATTCACTACAGTCGCCTAACGGCCAGCCAATTAGTTACTATGTATGTGTATAATTGCTCTGATCCGCTTTGCTCTTCTGTATTCTGTATACAAATTCTTATTTGTTTCTTATGCTGATGATTTCGGCAGTGTGTGGCTTACGGGCGAGCTGGCTTTGGCACACTTTTTATTTTCTTTTTTCCTTCTGATATGTGTGTGCGTGTTTTTCCGCAGTGGCTGTTTAACACAGTATTTGTGTGTGTGTGTGTGTGTGTGTGTGATGTTACTTCGTGTGGTAGAAAGCCTTTCGAGTGTGATTAGAAATCGTTGAGTGTTCAGTCTTTTCAGTTGTTTTGTTTTGTAGTCCTCCAAAAGAAATGTGCTTGCGATGCAAGCGCAACTGCAATTTGTATGTGTTGCAGCAGTCGTAGTTATATCATAAAGCAATTAATCAATGCGAAATAGTATTAAAATTGAAAACTTTTTCTGCCCACCCAGTAACACAGCCCGAGACAACGACGACACGACTGTCGATAAATTGGATAGAATCGACTGCACTGCACAAATCGTGTCAGTGTGACCAAACGCAGCGTAAAGTGAAAATCTAGCAGTGTGGAGCCAAAATGTTAACTTAACAGAAAGCTGTTATACATTAAAATGCTATTTAAAATCCATTATTTGTATAATCTATTTATTTAAGCAATAAAACGAAATTTGCTGTTTATTTAGGTGTGGTATGTATGTACGAATAGCCAAGCCATTTTTAATGTGATTACAGTTTATGTTTACAAACTAACATGATTGCATTTAAATGTTTATTTTTTTATTATTTTATATATTTTGCTATTTTTTGTTTTTAAATTCTGTTTAATAAGAATTACATATATATAAGTATATATATATATATATTTACATATATGCATACACAATAATAATAATAATAATGTATATATTTTTTTACTGTCAGATTCATTTATAAGGCGCATTCAAAAGATTTTTTCGCTAAATATAAATTATATATATAAATATATATAATTAATATATATATATATATATATATATATATATATATATTTATATATATGACATTTGACATACAATTAACTCAACAATTAAATTGCAAAAGTTTAAGCAGAGCAAAGATTACAAAATATAAATTAAAGATCGTTAAAAGATAATATATATACATATATATATATATATATATATATTTCACATATAATTTGAAGAAATAATAAAAGCGATGCAACCGCTTGACATTTTGAGAGCTATCAGATCTATTATTACATATATATTTTGACGGAAAACTTCATTTTTCCTATTTTCCATTTTATAGTTTTCTTTTTTTATCCATTTTCCACATTTTGTTTTTTTTTCCTACTTTTGCGTAACAAACTAAATGCTAAAAAAATTAAATCCATTTAATATCTAACCAAAGCCCAGCAGCCCGTGGCATCGTCGCGCCTATAGTAACGCGGTCGATTGTCCCTGAAGACGGTGACAGCTGGAAACTGATTCTCCTGTATGAATCGTATGGTCGCGCGCACCTGGGGCGCAAAGTGCGGCGGCTCCACGTCTGGGCTGGAGGACAAATGCTGCAGCAGAAACTCATCCGTTTGCGACAGCCACAAATCGGCGCCGCGCAGCGGATCATAATTGAATGGGCCAATGCGCAGCATGCCAAGCGTCGAATCATATACGTCCAGCACCTGGCAAGGTAAAACAAAAAAATATGTGAATGAATAAATGGGTTGTATGAGAGTGTATGGGAATATATATAATAATATATGAATATAATAATATATATTTAATATAAATAAATAAATATAATATATATTATATATTATATTAATATATAATAATACATATTAAAATAATAATAATATAAGGAAAGAAACTAGATTTAGAATTTAATAGATAAAAGATAAATTAAAAAAAAAGCAACTGGCAACAAATACCCTAGCTGTAACTAGGCTAACTGCCTGCACACAATTTTGAGTGAAAGTGCGAGAAAAGTCAGAACAGATAGACCTCTAGCAGAGCGATGTAGCTCCACTCGTCTCTGACAGTTGTAGTTTATAGAAATTAGTATAGCTACAATATCTACAAACTATGAAAGACCATGAGCCATTGCTATTCAGATTCTACTACTTGAATATAGCCTCAGTTGATCGGTACAACAGCTAGTTGAAGATACTCTTATCCCATATAAATATCTTATATTTCTTTCTATCAGGTATTGGTGTCAAAGAGAAATTTTGAGAGCAAGAATTTGTGAACCTGCCAGGAGGATATCTATAAGACACATAGAGACTTTAGCTCTCAGAATAAATGATGTATGACAGATTAGCAAAAGTAGAGCTTAACTTCTTTGTTTTATCAAACATGTTCAAAGGCTATAATCAACAGCCGCTACCTAACATTAGCAGACTTTAATATTGACTCTAGTTGCACAGCTGTTTTACTACTCAATGGAAGCTCTATGGTTTCACGTAATATTGACTCTAGATGTGGAATTCCAGATTTGATATTGAGTCTCGCTTTAATATTCACTCTCGCTGCACAGCTGCTTTCCAAATCAATGGCAGCTCCATGCTCAGATTAAAGGCAGTTGCTCTTGTTGCCCTACCGTTTGTGAGCCCATAAAGATGCGTGCGTCGCGCAGCTGTCTGTCGGGTCCTCGATCCGGAAAGGATGCTGGAAAGATTTCGCCAGTCTTGATATTGACGCCAACGCCATAAATAATCGGGCAATTGATCTCGCCGCGCAGCATTGTATTTAGCTCGCCCACGCAGGCCTGCGTTAAATCAATTTCAAGATGATGCTTGTGGAATGATTCTAAAATAATGGAAGAGAGAGAAAGATGAGCGGGAAATACTTTATAGAAAAACGGAGCCACTTACGCATAATGCTATAGAAGACATCCTCGCCGTAGCCTTGCGAGTCCCGATAGCCGCCAATTAGCTGCAATTCGATGCGTCCCTCGGGATAGCCAAGTGCCAGCTCCTGGACACGTGATACCATAGTGCAGACAGCTTCGTCTACGCCGCTGCCATCGAAATGCGCCAAGGCAACAGCACCAGAGCCTGTCCAGAGAGGGAGAGTCAGTGTGTGTGTGTGTGTGTGTGTGCTGGGACTCACCTGAATGCCGCACAACAACAATAATACAGGTGGTGGCATCGTCGGCGCCAATAATGTTAATATTCTTGTCATGGGGCGCCGCAGCGGCCAGCTCACGCTGCCCCACATAGAGCAGGCCCACCGGGCCAACGGACTTGGCCTGTATGGAGTGCAGCTGCTGGGCATAGTCTCTGTAGACGGGATGCTGCAGGAACAGGCTGTTCGTGTCCATGGGGCAGTCATCCTGCAGCACACCATTCAGCACCAGCACCATTCTCTGTCCTTACGGTTGCACAGCTCTGCTCGAGTCTCAGTGATTAACGCCGCCTCCAATCCAAGCAGCTACAATTTCAATTACGCCGAGTTTTCTTGGCCCCTTAAGACGAGTAGCGGCCAGCTGTAAGAGAAGAGCGCCCATTATTTGACTTGCAATACAATCTTCTTCTTTACATCTCACACTCGGTCCCTCTCCCTCTCTCTATGTCTCAAGAAGCATAAAAATCAATTTACGATGCGACTTCGCCACGAAGATGGCAGCCAAAAGATTTGCATTCTTGATAATAATTTTTGAGGCCAGTGAAAAAAGCAACTGGCAGAAATTCTTAGCTACGCATTGGCATTGCTTGTATACCCTAGCAAAAGTTAATGGGGTATATGCACGATATGATATAAAATGTTTTTGAATTTCAATTGAAAATTTTGCTATAAGAAGAAATTTTGTATATTCAGATGCAGCTGATTTTGTTGAGGGTAATAAGGATTAGGAAATGTACTCAAGGATCTAATGAACGAGATATTTTCCAACTCAGATCCATATTCATATAGATTATATATATAGAGTATATTATATATATAAATATATGTATATATATATATAGTTAAGTTACAAGCAATCTCCACAAATGTGCACACACTCTCGCTGCCTCTTTCTTCCTCTCTCACAGTATCCCTCTCCCTCTCCTCCTCCGTCCCACTCCCTTTCTCCATCTCCCTCTGACATACAATAAATGTAAAAATATGGGTAGCTACAAGCTCGAGGGCGTTTCCTTTGCTACGCTGAGAGCTGTCAGCTCGTACTCGATGCGCTCGCTACCTATACCTGGCCTCCACTCCGCTCCCGCTCCCTCTCCCTCTCCCTCTCACGCTTCAATTGAACCAGGCTCGTAAATTTCGGGCTGGCCCTTGCAATGCTAAATAAAAATGTCATAGTTGCTGCTGCAGGCGATATTATATATTAAGCTCGTTTATTCAGTTTCTTACGCTGATGTATATATATATATTATATATGCTTTATAAACGAAATTGGTTCCGTTTGTCTGACTAAAGCGTGGGGAAGGAGCTGAGCGCTGGGAGCGGAGAGCAACGTAAATCTAATAACCATTTTTGAGGCCACACTTTGGGTCAACAATTAGTGCGAGGCGGTTGCATGCGCCGCAACGCGCGCTGCTGGCGTCAATTGATGCCACACCAAAAGTCACAAATGTCACACAAAAGTTAATAACAATCAAGTGGCCACTGGCTGACGAGCAACAACAGCAACCACAATGAGAGCGGCAACAAATTAACGAGCCGATTGATGATCTATAATTTAATTAAAATATCATTTACAAGCACTTGACAAATAGACGGCGGCGAGGAGGGAAAGGGCGGAACAAAGAAAGAGCAAGAGAGGGAGATGGAGAGAGAATGATAGCTTAGAAGCACCATAGAATAGCCGACAAGGCTTGCATTCATACGGACGGACAAACGGACTGATCGATGAACAGACAGAGCGACGAGCGGACAGCCCAAACGGAAGGACGGACAGACATACGAAAGAGCATGAGGACAGATAGACGGACGGACGGACGGATGATCAGATGAATCGACAGATGGGCGAACAGACAAAAGGACTAACAAATAGACAGCCATATGGAGGGATAAGTAGACCATGGGCAAATAGACGGACGGACAGACTTGCAGAAGGACGAACAGTCGGACCACCAGACGGGCAGACTTCAAGATGGACAAAAATATAGAAGGATATACATACCGACTAACCGTCAGAATATAGGACAGATGGACAAAGAGAGAATCGGCAATAGCCACTGCACAAACCTTTTTCTTGAACAGGAGTACAAAAAGCATAGCATGACATCTATTTATAACAGTAGTAAAGAGCGCTTGGCATTAGTCAACACTGCTTTGCCTGCGCATTACGCTCGACTCACCCTGTGCCAAGCCCAAAGTGCAGTCAAGTAGTTAGCAATTGACTCGACTCGCCACGACATGGACTCGGCCACGGACTTGGACTCGATCTCGGACTCGAGTGCGTCAGCCGCGAGTCGCGCAATTTGTGTAATTGAGTTACATATCTTTACCTACACAGACAGACAGCCAGACGTTGACTAGTTTCAATTAAGCAAATAATATGAGATGAGTTAAAGTTCAAGTGCAAACAGCAAACAAAATAAAAAATAAAACTGAAAAACATGCCAAGGCATCATCTCTCTGATTCATATTTGAGTTGCATTTACAAACAATTGGAGAAAACTAATTCCTCGAGCTGCACACAAAGCAACAATAACTGGTCCAAGCGGCCCCAGAAATTGGCCAACAATAACAACACTATTAAAAATAGCCAAAGAACAAAAACCACAATGCCAAAAGCAGAAATAAATAAAAAGCAAAGCGAGTAAAAATATCCACGAGCATAAACGACTGCACAATACTCGTTTCAGCAATTGCCGATACTCCCTGAGAGGCATCGATGATAAATTCGTAAAGAAGCTCAACAATTATTCAGCTCTAAGAGCGATCAAATACTTTCAGTTTCACTGCCTCAGGCTCTTTATAGAAGTTCAGCATCCATACCTACGCTCTAGCCCTAGAGCTGTAAATGATACAATTAGTTAGTCCTACCTATATAGTTCATATCTAGCTCAAAAGCAACTTTACTCAAGCTCTAGAACTTTCAAGCTAAAAGGTGGCTGCTATAATTCACTACTAGAACGACAAAAAGGTGCCTGCTATATAACTCTACGAGGAAGATCGAATGCCATATCTGAGCTTAGTTATTTAACCATAGGTATAAATAAGAACGACATCTAGTCTAGATGGTGGTTGAGTGAAGAAGACTTAAAACCAGGTCAGAGCAAAATTGTTTGGCCATAATTCAGAACTGGTCATAGATTGTCATATAATTCACTACTAGGACGACAAAAAGGTGATTGATATGTAACTACATAAGAAAGATTAAAAGCTGACTTATTTAACCATACGCCTGAACTAGAGGTACCTGAATGAGGAAGACTTAAGGCCAGGTTATAGCAGAGTTATTTGGCCATAGCTAGAAGGTGGCTGTAATATTCAGTGATAGCATGACAAAAGGTGACTGCTATATAACTGCATGAGGAGATTAAATACCAGATCTAGGCTGAGTTATCTAACCATAGGCCAGAACAAGAGGTGCCTGAAAGAGGAAGACTTAAGCCAGGTTTTAGCAGAGTTATTTGGCCATAGTTAGAAGGTGGCTGTAATATTCAGTGATAGCATGACAAAAAGGTGGCTGCTATATAACCTCATGTGGCAATTAAATACCAGATCTGGGCTGAGTTATCTAACCATAGGCCTGAACAAGAGGTGCCTGAAAGTGGAGGGCCTAAAGCCAGGTTTTAGCAGATTTATTTAGCCATAGCTAGAAGGCAGTATTCAAATTCAGCGATAGCATGACAAAAAGGTGACTGATATATAACCTCATGTGGAGATTAAATACCATATCTAGGCTGAGTTATCTAACCATAGGCCTGAACAAGAGGTGCCTGAAAGTGGAGGGCCTAAAGCCAGGTTAAAGCAGACTTATTTAGCCATAGGTAGAAGGTGGCTGTTAAATTCAGCGATAGAACGACAAAAAGGTGACTGCTATGTAACTGCATGCGGAAGATTAAAAGCGAGATCGGGGCTGAGTTATTTATGATCAAGAGATGCCTGAAAGAGGAAGGCTTAAATCCAGAAAAAAAAGGGCTATTTGGCCACAAGTATGAACGACAATGAGGTTGCTGTTATAGTTAATTGATAGAACGACAAAAAGGTGACTGCTATAAAACTGGATGCGAAGAGTGAAAACCCGATTCAAGTCTCTAGCTTTTATTGAAGTTCGGTATTTCGAATATTGCATATAAAACTAATATGCTCATCTCGTTGGTCAAACGAGAAGCACAACAAAGCAACAAAAATTGACTTGAGGCAGGCAGGGGCAGCGCTTCGAACTTTTTGGGGGCATGTTGCAGCATTGCCTGTTGCACGTTCCTTGCCTTGGCTCTGGCTGTTGCATTATGCATTGTTGTTGCCTCTTGCCTATTCCCTATTGCTGGTTGTTGTTGTAGCCTGGAAGCAATTTAGCCGCGATCATGCATGAATCTTGATTAGATATTCAACGAGAAATAATTTGAAAATGATGACAGTTCGCGATAGGCGAACGAGCGCGCGCGCGTAGACAATCTAGCCGAAAATAAAAACTAAAACTAAAGGAAGGCGGGCCTGAGATGACTAGAGAGCGGAGCCTTAGATATATAGAGTATACACTATAGAGCGGGAAGTTGATCGCAAAGTACCTCAGCGATGAGGAGGAGTGTGGAGCGCCCGATTGCCAGTCGACTAAATATCGAATAAAAAATTTAAATAATAATATATAGATAGCTAAAACTGTATCTTCTACTACCCCAGATTCTACAATATGGAATACCTTTAACAAATCCAGCTAAACACTTAAAATTTCAGAGTATTACAAAGCACAGCCCCAAGCCTAACGACTCTCTGAGTAAACTTTATAATATCCCCACTAATTCGGCATGAGCTAACCCCACTTTCATGACAACTGCGGCTGGATAAGCCATCAAATACTTAAGGCCAAAATCAGCTGAGCTATTGGCCAAAAATTGTATCCACTGGACGGGCGGTCGCTCGCTCTGTCGCTCGTTCCTTCGTTTGGCAGTCAATTCGTGCCACAAGCTTTCGACTCCGCAGATTCAATTCATTTGATATCGCTAGGTGGCCACGGAGAGTCGCTAACCAAATGAGAGATGAGCCAAATTGTGACTTGCCATCACGGCCAAACAGCCCAAAGCGTTATTAAATTAAATTCACGAACAATTTTTGATTGCGGTTGAGCATATTTTAAAGTAAATCAGGTTCCGGGGCTCAGAGGCAAAAAAATATCTTTAAATTGAAAATCATTGGGAAATCGAGTTCAAAATATCTTATATTTGATAAATTTCTAACAATAAATAAATTAAATAAATTTCTAAAAATATTTTATATATGATATGAACTTGATTATAAATAAAATAAATTTCTAACAATTAATGTTGTTCCTCGCACATTATCTTCATATATTGTCAGATTAGACCTCGTGAAGCTTTACGCGCAAGATATATATATAGATAGAGAAAGAGAGAGATAAGAAGATTAAAACGAATGAGAGACCACAGAGAGAAAGAGAGGGAGAGAGGCGAGCGAGTAAGAAGAAAAAGTGCATACTAAAAAGGGAGAGAGAGACGAGACGAGAAGTAAGATAGACTGATACTGACAGAGAGAGAGAGAGGTATGCTTAAGTTCCTATAGCTAAATCATGATTCAAAATATCTTCATATATAATATGATATATATAATATGATATATATATATATATATATATATAATAAAATAATTATAATTATTAAATTATTATTATTATTATATATTATTATTTATTATAATAATATATGCAATTGTACTGTTCAATCAATTACAGTGCATAAAATATATAAATAATTTGATCATGCGTGCAGAATTTATATTTTCAGCTATTGAAATAATTCATTTC
Organism: Drosophila mettleri; assembly: GCA_035047625.1. Classification (NCBI taxonomy): domain Eukaryota; kingdom Metazoa; phylum Arthropoda; class Insecta; order Diptera; family Drosophilidae; genus Drosophila; species Drosophila mettleri. The sequence goes on from JAWNPI010000085.1 coordinate 10,783,999, forward strand.
CATCACAATACAAGCATAACTAACTATAGCTTAAACTTGCCAACATGCTGTGCCTTACTAAGCTCTTTCCGCCATTCAGTTGGCATCACAGTCAAGTGACTGAGATGCGCGCCGCCGCCTGTCAACGCTTTGGCTCAATTCTAAGCAAAAATAAATCAAGTGAAAAGCTCAATAAACACACACACACATACAGACAGACAGACAGAAAGACACACAGACAATGGCCCACTTAGAGCTTAGTTCTGAGAAGCAAAAGAAGAAAGAAAAAACGAGATACCAAGAGGAGTTTAGATACTCCGAAATTCAACTGAAGTCGAATGCACAAATGATCGATGGCAGCCAATGGACAACGTGCTGCAGTTACAACAGCACAAACAACAACAGCAACAACAACAACAACAACAACTGCAACAATATGAAAAGATCATAAGCATCAGAAACGTTTCAATTCATTACGCGTGCGACGAGTCTATTACCGCGGCTGGGACCCGGGGACCTGGTCTGATTGACTGGTTGGAGCAGTTCGTCCGTCCATCGGTCCGTCCACTCGCTCGAGATTGGCCCGTTCGACTTTATAACAATCACAAATTATGGGTTTGCGAGCCGCGCAGCGCTGAGAAAATGATCTTGTAGATTTAACACTGATAGCCACAGTGGACAGTGCGGCGAATCAATAGCCAAACTGGTTAGACTGCAACATACCCTGTAGCCATAGACGAACTAATTCAATAATATATGATAATCATAATGAAGCAATAGCCAGTTGGACTGACATATACCCTGTAATATAAGCGTAATATGAGCATTGCATACACATTTGCTCTTTACTGTGGCGAAAGACTTTGATAAGGGAGACGAGTTAAAAGATGAAGCTTGGGAAGGTGGAAAACTTTTATAACACAGCTGAGCTGGGAAATTCTTATACCAAAAACTATGAGTTTAAAAGCTAAAAAACTTTTGTATTAGAAATATCAATTCAAGAGTCTTGCATAGAAGTTGACAAGTTAAAAGAGTCTTATAATGGAAATTAAAAGCGTAAAGATATTTATTTACAATAAATTAAATATATATACTAGATAGATAAATATATTTATATTTTATATACTAATTATATATTATATTTTTATATATTTATCATATATATTTTCATTTTCAATTCATATAGCTGCTCATTCACACCCCATTCATTAGAATAATATATTTACAGGGTATTATAAACTATGGCATTGCGACGCCACAGCCGCCGCCAGACTAGACCTGACTCGTGGACCAATCGGAACAGGTTCCATTTAGTTGGCATCAGCATTCTTGGCCGCCACTTGGCCGCATGATTGATAGCCGCTTTGACGACTCTCTGCCACAACCGCAGTGCCACACTGCCACTCAGGCCACTGGCCACTGGCAACTGGCTGTTCGAATGAATGGCTCATCTTTGTGGCACTCGTTGCTGTTTGTGCTAAAGTAATTTACACCGGAGCTGGGAATACAAGGCGGCTGCCGTTGGGCAAGCGGCATGTTCTACACCCAAACTGCCGCTGAACCGACTGCCTCTGTCGCACCAACTGCCTCTGTCGCACCAACTGCTCTCCCTCGCTCACTCCCTCCCTCTTACTCTGCTGTCTGTCCTGTGTCCCCATTGTCCAGCTGAACATGCGCGTTGCACATTTCAAATTCTTTATGGGCCCTTACACGACAATTGTCAACAAGCGCGAACAAATTTTCGAGCGAGCGAGCGAGCGACCGACCGGGCGACCGGTTCTAAGCCTCCCCTCGAGCTCCATTCAGCTGATCTTCAGCGAAAATTTCGCCATGCGGTGTCGGTGGGCGGCTTCGCTTGCTCGAAAATGAAGAAATTGAAGACAAAAACAAGCAATAACAACAAAAGCGGCGCACATGTGATACCCTGTACCCTTGGGAGTGCAGGCGCAGAGCCACAAAGACGGTAGAGCTCAACGAGGGCTGTACAAGAAAAAGCTGTGTTTATGTGAACAGCAGATGTGATGGTATTTATTGAAATAATATAAATATTGTTATATAACAAAAGAATATTTATAAGATAAAATTCTGGCGAGCAAATTAAATTTCTAGAATTTCTAATATAAATATTGCATTGGAGCTTTGGATCTGAACTCAACGAGAATATTCTTGTTGAGTTAAGAGAAGTTTCTTATGGCATATAAAAGACAACTTAAGATTTAGAAATAAATGAAGAACAAAGAGAGGAGAATGAAGAAGGTAATATAAGGGGCGACAATGGTAACTTGGTTTCTATAGATACTAAATTTAATTTAATTCGCTCAATAATCTTTAATAATAATATTAAGTAGTTCGAATGAGTCACAAAGAGAATATAGATCAAAATCAATGTATTTAGAGAAATATAGATATAGAAAAAATATAGATATTTGGGCATACGAAAATAAAGTTACAATACAAACAGCCCTGGCAGAGCGAAACTGCTCTAAGGACATAAGCGAGAAAGAGAGCGATGCAAAGGCAGCAAGAGAGGCAGATAATAAGAGATAGCGAGGGACAGATAGGGAGAGTAAAAGAGAGAGGAACACTAAGAGAGGGAGAGAGAGAGAAAGACAAAAGCTAAGCCAGCTTCCGGGTTCGTGATTTTCGTTTTGTCCGCAGCCGATGTCAGTTGTTGTTGTTGTTGTTGCTGTTGTCAGTTGCAGTTGTTGTTGCAGCAGTTGTCGTTGTCATTGTTTTGTACACATTTCATGGCCATAAAAAAAGGCAAAAACAAAAAAAAAATGTTTGAACTACTTGGTAAAATTTTTTGGGGGAAATTGTGGAAAAACGTTTGAACATTTCGAAATTTAGCTTAAAAGGAAACTCCATAGGAAACTCCTTACAAAGAGTTTGACTTGTTTTGTTGTAGTTTTTTTTTGTGTTTTTGGCTCGAGCAACTGACAATTTAATTTGACCAGAGGATCCGATGCTGGGCCATCTATAGAAGGAGTATTAAACGTGACTGCCAATTGACTTCCATTCAATTTTGCCAAGGCACGCAAATATCGTGAGTCTTTAGCTGCATTTCAACCTGGCTACCTGGAAAAGCTAAGCAAGTAACGAAAGTTTCGATTTCGTGTCGAACTCTATAAAAATTTGTTATTGCAAAACTAGAAACTGCAATTGACGACATTTGTGGCCAACTGCCTGGCCGAACGCCGAAACAATTAAAACTGGTTTAGTGCTTCGTTATTGGCTTATTGAATGAGCTCTAATTAGAATTGAATTTCGTGCAATTTGCGGCTGGGGCATTAGCTAATGCTCACCCGCCGCTCGATGAGTCGATGAGTCCAATTGAAAGATCTTCAATTACGACCAAAGACCGCCCGATGATTAATGATGTGCGGAACGTGAAATATTCATTATACTCTCCTCTCCTCATCGATCCGAGCAACAATTGTGCGAAACGAGCGCTCCCATAGTCGTCGCTGGTTACTTAATTAGATCAGCGTCGATCGATAAATAGATTTGTGTATATATAAATATATATATTGCATCGTTATGAGCACAGCTCGGTTTTCAGGTAGAATCTTTAGAAAACTCACGAGATCAAATAATCACATATGTCTGTCTGCCGTCATTAACTAATCATCTTTGAGCTTCTAGTTCCCAAAGTTATACCAAAGTCTATTTGTATTCATATTTCCATAAACTGAAGTCTAGTTGAGTTGTACATGGAAGTGTTAAATATAGGAAATATAGGAGTAATATTAAGTAGCATTAAAATGCGAATTGATTTAACATCGACCTTTCTGGATATTTAAATGTAAATAAAAATAATAAATAAATAAAAATTAACAAAAAAAAAAAAATAAATAAATAAAAAATAAATAAAAAAAAATACTTTAAATCTAAATTTTAATATGATATAGAAAAAAACTATAAATATTAAATACATATAAGTTTTATATAAATATAAATATGGGATTTTGTTCTAAAATGTCTAAATAGAATGAAAAAAGTCAAGCAAAAATTAGTCGTTTAAGTTATTATTAAAAGTAAATAAGGAACTAATAACTCATACTTAAATAACTTTTTTATGACTGCTGTTGCACTCAATACAAATGCAAGCAATTTTCATGGAAAATCGATTACAGATAATTCTAGGTCGCAATTAGACTTATATATGGACTGCATATTGTTATTAAAGAGGAATATTTACTAAAATATGGCACATGAGTATAATATAGTTTCATCTGCCTGAGTCATTGCTTATATGCAGTTCATTATTCAATATAAACTATATATGACGAATCTATTATTTAGAATCTGATTATATTGCTAAAATAAGTAAGCTATGAATGCATATTTGGTATGCCAAGAAATATATATAACACTCAACAAAACTTCTTTAAATTATAATAAATATAATATATAAATATTTTTAAAATATTCCTTGGTTCCAGTAAACTTTTAGAAATTAGAAGAGGTTTAGATTAGGCTTAATCCAAATTAGAAATTAGGAGTTTTTAATTTGGATTAAGCCAAGTTAAGTTTTATACACTAATAAATATCAGCTCAAAGTTACCGATGAAGCACCATTTTGGGGCATTTCACAAGAGTTTTTCCTCTTGTCTCGCGCTAAATAAGGAAACCCAAAAACAACAACGACAACAAATGCCAATACTAAGAAAGAAATAAACTGAAAAAAAGTTTTGCATATAGAAACAAGTAACGAAACTCTAGTCGAGACTGCTCGACTAAGAGATACCCTGAATCCATTGGGCTGTAATACCATTCATTAAGAGCTTCATTTATTCATTAATAGTAACCAACCCAAGCACACACACACACACAAACATATGCATGCACGTAATATGCTCGCAGCGCAGTTTTGCGGCTGCAGCAGAGGCTGTGCTATGCAAACTTTATTGTTTAATAACTTTTTTTCTCGACCTATGTTCTTAATGAAATTTTTGGGGCATGATTATGACATCTAAATGTACCTATTTGCCAAATTTCAAGTCTCTAGTATTTGATTTACGTGAGTTATCGATTTTGTTGAATTGTGGGCGAAAGGGGCGTGGCATCAAAAATCCAAAAATGACAAAATGTGCGGATTCAATATAGCAATCAAACACAACTTAGTGCACGATTCTATCTTTAACGGTGTGCACGCCAGACCTCAAAAACAAAGCGATATTTTCGATAGTTATCGATAAAAAAGGAATGGGATGAGTTATCGAAAAAAAAAAATAAACTCGTACAGCGTATGGTATTATCGAGCATTTTGCTTTTTATTTGAAGTCTCTAGCTTTTGTGGTTGCAGAAATCCAGGTGTTTACACGGACGGACGGACGGACGGACGGACGGACGGACGGACGGACAGACGGACAGGGCTAGTTGAACTCAGCTCATCGAGCTGATCAAGAATATATATACTTTATGGGGTGTGGCACGCCTCCTTCTGCCTGTTACATACATTTGCACAAAAACATTATACCCTGAAATTTCCATTTTCAATGGATTCAGGGTATAAAAAAATAAAAAAAACGCGCTAAGTAGACATAGTACATATCTTTCCATAAACAACAACGATCACAGAAGGTTGTTGTTGTTGTTGTTGCTGATGTTGTTCGGTTGCTAAGTTTATGGCTGCTTATGCAAATGCAAATGCGACTGCTGCTTGAGTGTGTGTGTGTGTGTGTGTGTTGCCTTGGTGTGTGTGTGTGTGTGTGGAGTGTGCGTAAAAACGTTTTGCGCCTTTTGTTCACAATGGTGCGACGTTCGTTGTTTGGTGTTGTTGCTTGTTCACTGCTGTTGTTGTTGCGGCTGCTCGCTGCCGATTCCAAAAGCGATCGCTGCCGTCATGTCCAGTAATTAGCATAGCACAGAGTCGCATTTGTCTTTGCTGTTGCTGCTGTTGTTGTTGTTGTTGTTGTTGTTTCTGCAGTTGCGACTTGACAACTGCGGCGCTTTGTTTGCCTGCCTTCTGCTGGCCCCTGTCGAACAGTCAGCCCCTTGCCAGCCCCACGCGTGGACTGTGTTGGTCTCATCAAATATTGTCACACGCTGCATTTGGCATTTGTAAGCTAAGCGTCTACAGCGGCTGCTTGGCTCCGAAGCCTTAAACAGCCTATAGCAGCGATCATTGAAACTATTAACTTAAACTATTCAATTGAAATTTGCGACAATTTTAGATTTTGATATCCTAAAGAGGAAACAGCTAAGAATATTTGATAACATCTCATATTTTAAGCAGAGGAACAAAAAAGCGTTAACTTATATATAGATAGCCGAATAATGTATATATATATATATATATATAAAGTTGATTACATAATTTTTATACCTTATAATCTTAAGAAGAAAACCTTTCAATTGACAATTCCCATTTCAATTTAGCTAATTTTTTCTGAATTTTCATTCATTATTTGGCAAGCAATGTGTAAAGATAATAAAATAATCTATATACCTATTTCATCTTAGGAAGAAAAACTTTCACGACAGTTAATGTCATATAATTTTTTTTTATTTTTTTCTGACTTCCTTCAGTCGAAAATATAAGCATTATCTGATAGTGATTATATCGAGCTGACCAAAGAATTTATGTACCTATTTAATCTTAGGAAGAAAAACTTTCAAGACGATAAATTGCAAATAAACAATAAATTCTGATTTTTTTCTGAGTTTTCATTCAGGTGAAAAAATAAACAATATCTGCTAATGAGTATACCAAGCTGACCAAATAATTTATGTAATTTATATTATTTAATCTTAGGAAGAAAACTTTTGAAGATGTATTTTAAATTTGCATAAAAAATAATCAAAATAGTTAAGCTACAAGGAATGAAGTACTTCAAAAAAAGTCGTTAGGCATTCCATATAAACAAACAAACCAAATATATATAGCATATAGGGTAAATAAAACTTGTATCATCAAAAAAAAGTTAAGTTAATAAGTTACTTATTATTTTTTATTTTATATAAAAATATTTAAGAGCCTAATGCCGCAGCTCCAAGCTTCAACTATCTAAAGGTCTCCACTCAAGGCACCCTTTAGTAGCACAAGTCCGTTCGAAATTCCTTTCGCTATGAAAGTGTATCAAATTGAGAGTGCAATTATAATTTCGGGTAATAATAATAAAAATGAAAACAATTTTCTAATGAGCATAAAGTGGGGCAAGAGTTTTGCAGATTTCGCGAGGAGATTTGATGTTGGTTTTTTTTTTTTTTTGGTTGTCTGATGCGCCGCTAGCAAATGAAAATGCGCCATGTTAAACGTGGGCTCATTTTTGTTTTTATGGCCAAGACAACAAACACACACACACACACACACACGAGACAACAACATGCACAGCAGTTCGACTGGCATTTACAACATGCCTACAACGTGGTAATGGCAGCCCCACAGCCTACAACTCAGCCTCTGCCAGAGTCTCCTCCTTGGTTGCCGCCTGCTCTGCAGCCTCAGCCTTAGCTCCCATCTCAACCAGCCTCTTACAGCACCTCAGCCGCCTCCTCGGCAGTTTCAGAGCTGCTGCCTCCTCTGTGCAGTGTGTGGCGTCTTGGAATACCAAATTTTATAGCGGTACACTGTAAAATATTTTACCACAGCCGCGTGCACTCGCTGCGCCCGGAGTCGAGAAGGAGTTAGTATATTTTTTTTATTTTTTCATTTTATTTCGGATTGCACTACGTGCGGGGCGGCTGGGGTTTTTTTTGTTTTTATAGCCGCCCAAGTTTTCACTCTATGGCGACCGCCTCACAGCAACAACAACAACAATAACAGCAGCCACATTCATTGCAATGCATGCGGCACTATAATTTATAACAACAACTGAATAACACTGCCTAAAGGCGCACCACGAAGTGCCCAATGCCCAATGCCCAACTTCAAACAGCGAATTGCAAACAGCAAAATGCGAACTGCCAACTGCCAACTGCCAAATGCGAGACTCACAGCTGAGAGCCGAGAGCTGAAAGCTAAGATCTGCGCACTGCATTCAGCATCTCCGAGTCGTACGCGCTGCTGCGTTCCATCCTTTGTGGATAAAATTGCAGGGCATTGTTTGAGTTTTCACTCTTTTGCTGCGTTGCGTTTTATTTCTCGGGCTTTTGTATACCCTAATCGAAAAATGAGAAGACGAGGCTGAGATAGAAAATTGGTGAGAGAAAAATTGAGAGAGGAAGGGAGAGTAATAGGGCAGGGCGAATGATAGAAGGTGAAGAGAAAAATGAAGAAAAAGGGTGAAAAAGGGGGAGACACATAAAGAGGGGGCGAAGGGGAGAGAAGGTGCGAAGAGTAAAGGAAAACAGAGACAGAGAGTAAGAGAAACTAAAAGGAGAGATAAAGCATCTATTTTTATCTAGAGAGAGAGAGAGAGAGAGAGAGAGAGAGAGAGAGAGAGAGCGCGAAAGACAAAGCGAGAAAATTGAAGAACGAGGATGAGTAAGAAAAAGGAGAGGAGAAGTGAAACAGAAATAAAGCGAGGGAGAGGGAGGACAAATATAGAATGAAAGCGAAATAGCAATGAGACAGATAAAGAGAGAGGGAAAGAACAATATATTTAGATAAAGATAGAGTGAGAGGAGATATTTATGTAAATAATTAAATATTAATAAAAATAGTTATTATAATAAAAATAGTTATTATTTTTTTGGATAATGGAAATATTGCACCAATTATATTATAAATAATATAATATAAAACATTATTATATTATATTAATATTCTTAATATAATTTAATAGAAATTGTAAGTAAGAAACTTCTTATTAATATTATAGAGTATAAGAATTTCGTAGAGCTCACATAGAATCATATCGCTTTTATTACGTTTTCTACCTCCACCCATCACAAGCCCCGCACTCGCACCCCCGCCCTTCCCTGGACAACTGCAATGTGCGGAGAGTCGAGTGGCAGGCACGCCTCTATCTGCAATGTGCGATCTATTGCGACGGCCGCTTTCCTTTGAGCGGTGCGACAGGGGGGCAGAGCAGCAGTAGGAGTACGAAAAGAAGGCTGGAGCTAGAGCTAGAGCCAGAGCCAGAGCTCTGTTTAAGCTGAGAGATTGATAGCGGTTGACGTCTGTGGCTTTGGATTTGGGTGCATTCACTGACAAAAGTCTGTGAATAGCGAATAGTGAATACATTTATGATATGCCAGGTGAATTATGGCGAACGTAATGCTGCTCCATTTGATCTGAATAGGTCGCATGGCAAACAGACAGAGAGAGAGAGGGGGAGAGAGAGGGCAACAAGTTTAGCTATAGCTCAAATCTCCTCCTGCGCTCTCTTGATTTATAGGAAGCGATTGTGCGTTTTGCAAATTACGACAACGATGTCGGCAGCTCTCGAATGTGTGCGTGTGTGTCTGTGTGTGTGTGAGTGTACTCGTTATTATTATTAATAACTGAGTGCAACATCATCATCATCATCATCATCATGTGCAGCAGGATGAAGGTGCATGCCGTGTCTTCACTTGATTGAATCTTTTATGTGTCTGCGGATTTAGAAGCAAAACGTTGACCAGAGCATTGAAATTAAATATTTATTAAATTGTCGACAGCAGCAGCTCCACCAGCTCCACCAGCTCCACACAATGGCATATAAATCAGCTTAAAAACTATTCAATGAATATTCCAATCAATGGCAGCCAACAACACTTTGCCGGCACCGACAACACAAGGATGTGGCGAGCAGGTGAGGTGGGAGGTGGCAGGCAGCTGGCTAAGCTGATGAGCTTTATACAACAGAAACTGACCTGCGCTCTACGTAGAGGAAATTAAGTTTCATTTGAGCTGGTTTAATATATAAACATATTGAATGAAGATTGATCGCATTGATATGGAATTGACTGCAAAATATTCTCTTAAATTTGTATAATTAGAAATATTTTGAAATATATTTTAACTTTATTTAGATATTATTGTTAAGCTGAACTTAGCAACCATTGAATTAAAAAATTAATGTTAGGAAGACATAATTGATTTATTGATTTATTATTTTATTATATTTTTAATTTTTGTATACAAATATTCAAATTATAAAAAATTGTTGTACGCCAAAATTGTACTTTGTTTTCCTTTATTTTATATTTATTATTTATTTTTATATTATTTTTTATTTATTTATTTATTTTTTATTATTATTTTATTTTAATTAATATTTTTAATTAATTTAATATTTTATTTTACTTTATCCAAGCTATTTTTTAATTATATAAATTTTAAATATTTAATGTATATTTAATTTTTTATTTTACTGCATTATATTTTATATTATTTTATTGCGTTTATATTAATTTACATTCAATATTTTTCTTGATATACATTTTATATTCATGTATGTATTTGTTTATGTATGAATATTAATTTTATACTTTAACTTATATATTTTATTTATAGGTATTGTTATCAATTTTACACCTGAAATTTATTTATATATAATATCATTTATATATAAACTTTTCAGATAATTTATTTAACATATTTTTACCCACACAATTTTCTTGCATTTAATAAAAGAGTTAGCTTCAGCAAATCAATGCAATGATGAAAATCAAATGAAATTTGGCTGCACTTGTAGAGTTTTAATTGAAACCATAAAGAAACAAATTGCTGTCTAGCCTGGCACAGCAACTAACTTGAGCTCAGGTTGAATGGCTCAACTTTTATAAAATATATATGTATATATACATGCATATCTCAAAGGACAACTGATGAGTTGCTGAGCTGCTGCACCACCTTCTGCTACTGGCTTTTGGGCAGGTCAGCCAAATGGCCTCAAGTTACATTTGACCAATTTCGACCGAGAGGCAGATTTTGCTTTTCAAAAGTACAAATTGAGGTGCAGGCAACACTCGAGTGTGGGTGTATGTGTGACGGCTTGCAAGTTAGTTTAATTAATTCAACATCGAAGACTGTAAACATGGCTCGGCAACAAACTGCAGCTTGACAGTTTACCTGAAAGAGGTGTATGGTAGGCACTTGTCGTCAGTCAGTTGAATAGACATAACTACCTCTACCCCTCTACCACTCCTTCTCACTCAAGCTAGCTGTCTTACTCTTGCGAAATAAACAAAGCACAGAAAACCAAAGAACTTTGACATAGTTGACCCGCCAGAGAGACTAGAGATGCTTCAATTAGCACTTTGGACACAGATATTAGTAGAAAAGACAGAAAGCAAAAAAAAAAAATAGATGGAAAGAAGGTAAACACAGTTACTCACACAGATTTAATAGCATCTTCATCTCGGGCGGCACATAAAACACTGGAAAGCTAAAAACCCTACACGGCGAGGGCAGCTGCACCATAAAACATCTTGCAAATACATATAAATGTGGTCTAAAGTAAAAACTAATTACGAGCAAAGTCATAAAAATAAAACACAAATCCAAGAGCAACCAAAGTGCGAGTCAAATGGTGTTGTTCAGCTTAACTTAATGAGGTTTTACTGTACAGTGTACAATTATGTGACACCTAACTTATATATATATATATATAGATGGATGAATATATATATCTGTATCTACAAATATATATCATATATGAGGTTTATTTCTGTAGCGATAAAGATACACTTAAGAACGTAGATCTTTATTTGCAGATATACCTACAGATAGATACATATACCAAAAATATGTAAATCATATATGCATCTATATGTAAAATATATATATATATATATTTATATATGACAAACTGAATCATCAAAAAAATACTTAAGTGTAGGTAATCAGACTATATAAAACAATATGAATTATATATTCATTATATTTCGAGCAGCACTTTCACGTCTGATAAGCTATAATAAAATAAAAAATAAAATAAAATATATATTTCTTTATACATATATGCTAAATATATATATACTGTTCAGCTGTATATATGAATCAAACAAAATTGTTAAATGAAAGCTTCCACAATAAATAAAAACACTGATAAACCACAATTGTTTTTAATTTTCTTTTTTTGATAATTTTAGCAAATATCAATTTTTATAAGTACAAATAATTATTTGACTTTGTCTTAATATATATATAAATATTATATTATTTTTTTTAGAATTTTTAATTTCTTATTAAATATAGAAATATATATGTGAATATTGCTGACTTTGCTAGAAGTTCTGAAGTCTTTGAAACAAAATTGAATATGTAATTGCAAATTGAAATTTTAGCCTCAGTCATATCAAATTTACGGTCATATTATGAATTAGAATTTGAAAGATTAAAGATTAGATTATAAAATATTATTATGCAGATTGGAATTTGAGTAATATATATACAAGTGCCTATGACTAGACATCTAAAAAGTAAAATTTGATTTCCATTTACAATAATAACGCAATCAACTGATCTCTACAAAGTTTTCCATCGATCGAGTGATATTGCGTATCTATATTAAATATGCATTTGTAAAAAAAATCATTCAAAATTAAATGATGCAATGCAGCACGAATTATTTGTACAAATATTTGAACAGTAAGTAAATCTTTTGAAAAAAAAAAAAATAAATAAAAAATTATATTAGATTGCATCTGCAATTTAGAATATATATAAATTCATCTTTAAAGCACGATAACTTATGATATAAAATAAAATATGCAGCTTTATAAATCTTTATCAAACTAACATAAAATCAATTGTCACATATTTTATATATGCAATATATCAGTTTTTATGATTAATACTTTGAGGAGTCCGAAGACATGACGGGAAATTATATACGACAGCTAGGAGCACTTGAATTATTTTTAGTTTTACTAATATTGATCATAGTTGGATGCACCAAGTCAGCCTGATTGATCGTCGCTGTTACCGATGCGATGCGACGATCGGCGATCGATGGCGAGTGGATCGGATCGGTCAGTGAAATAAATTGTTGCTACATGTATAAGACATCGTGTACGACAAGTTAAGACAACGATCAATGCGCCTCTGAGCTTCGAGAAAACCAAAAGGAGGAGCCTCGTCCACAGAGCATCATGCGGTGCCATGCAACAGCGACCAGCGAAGAGACCAGCAACTTGCAGGAAGAGAGGCAGATCAACATGGCATGGCATGGCATGGCATGGTTACGATAGAAGGCAGACACTGGGATCTTCTCTCTCTCTCTGTGTGTGTGCGTGGACATTATTGCGCAGTGTCTATATCATTAATTAATTTAATCACTTCTACATGATTTCGGTGTACATTGCCAGCGGCTTTTGTGGCAAGCATTATTAATATTGAAAACTGATTCTCAAGGGGGCATTGGGAAAGCCCCAAACGCGTAATCTAAACAAATATTCAATATGAAAACTTTATATATATTTATATAGCATCCCCTTCTAAAAAAAAAACAAATAATCAATGCTGCGCACAGATTTATGAATATACGCACGCACAACATCGCTTATCAGTGTCGAGAGGAGAGCGAAGATAGATTCAGAAAAAAAAAAAAACTTTTTTTAAAACAATTTTTTATGATCTTTTTTCTTTTTCGGCGTTTAGCGATAAGAAATTGAACGAAAACTGAGAAACTGAATTCAAAATCAGATCGGAATATGCGTTTCGAAGTCACTTTCAATTTTTCAGAGGAAGAAGCTGTCTTATCTTTCAAATGGAAACCAAAATAGATGAGGCATTTTTATTTTATGCTTAACTTACGTTCGTTTCCAGTTCTCAGTTGCGGGCACTTTTAATCAGAGATTTACTTAATAAACTGCATCTGTTTAATGTTTTTTTTTTTATGGTTTTCTTTAAAATTCGCACAGTTAATGCACTTTTGTGCATGAGCCGACGGCTATTTAATTTTCTCACTGTGCGACGCACTCGGATATTTATGGGGGAAATGCGATTTTTTTTTTTTTTTGTCGTTTTCAGCCAACGGCAATAACGAGCAGCAACAATAAAAAACACCAACAACAACAACGATAAGTATAAGTATATGTAGAATAAATCAACTATTGCTGTAATCCGCTTGTCGCGCTCAACGTTTTATGGGCTCCAAAACCGGACTGAGTCGTTGCGACTAGAGGCTGTGACTGAAGCACAAAACTTAGGCGAATTGGCGTCGGCGTCGTCGTTGGCTGCCAACCAACTGGTCAGACAGAGAGCGCATGCTTGCTGTCGCCGGCAACAACGAAAAGTAACTCATGCAGTCACAGCTGCGCTCTCCTACACTCAAAGACGCTCTCTTGCTCTTGGCTCGCGCTCACTTGCTCAAGCGCTCACTCGCTCTGACTTATGCCTCAGCATGCGTCAGTTGCTATCGCACACTAATACACAGATAGTCCCTTGCCGGTCAGCTTCAAAAATATAAAGGAACAGTTAAATGTAAAGCGAAATTAAATTTAGATGAATTAAAATTAAGAGAGCGCCTATTGCTGCCACTCAATAAACAGTGGATAAATATCTTATGAAATTTAAATTAATGTGCAAGTACACATATAACTGCTCACTCCCATTACTATATTTAAAAAAATATTAGAAAAATACTCCAATCATCAGCTCAATATTATTAGCTGTCTGGCAACCTTGCGTGCTGAGCAAACAGGCAGCATAAAGGCAGCCTGGCGCTTAGAGCTTGTCTCCTTGGGTCGCATTGCCAGCATGTGCGACAGAGATGGCGCATGCAGCAACACGTGCTCTTATCAGTTGAGTGAACTAAGCAACAATTGAGTGAAAATCGCATGAAGCAACTGATAGCGAACGACGTCGGCTCGTTGGAGTAATTTTGTGCTCGTTGAGTGTAGCTGCTGCAGCGCCTCGGCTTATTATTATTTTATTTTATTTTATTTTCTTCGTGTGTTGTTTTTGCTTAATTTTATTAGATGCTGGTGCAGTGTAGCTGTGCTTTTTTTTTGTTGCTGTTGTTATTGTTATTGTGTGCGGTCATTCGTCCAGCTGGGGGTTGCAGCATTTGGCCAGCAGCCACGTTGGCCACTCACAGAGCTCTAATTGGTCAGCAGCAAATATTTTATGTGCCAGACAACGGGCCACTTAAAACCAACACAAAAGCCCCTATTTGAGAATTATGAAAGGAGTGAAAGGGGGCGATAAAGGGGGGAACACAATTTATCAAACGACTTTATATGATATTAAAATGGGCTTTAATGTGGGAATAACGTGTGTGAGCGAAAGAGAGGGCAATGTGAATTATTTTTTTGTGTTAAAAATCTATTTATATATTTATTTATTTTATTGTAAATGTATTTTATATACGCACGACGGCTTAACATTTTCAGTTAAATTATTATAGTTTTCTAATAAGCAAAAAAAATCAAAAATAGCTTAAAATAATTATATAAATGTGAGCTTTCAATACGGAAAAATTAATGAACTAGTTCAATATGTAGAACGTAACTTGAGATATGCTGCTATTGTTCATTAAGAGATTTGTAATTCATTTGCTTGATTAAAACTTAACGAAACACTTGAAACGTAACATTCAAGGAAATTGAACTAATTTGAAATAAAAACTAATTGAGAATTTGAATTGAAAGTTTTTAGCATTGCGAGTCATGAACTTAATTATAAATGTGAATAAGATAAATATGAAATTGAGAAATAATATAATAAAAATGAATCAATAAAAAACACGACTTTATTATAATATATATTAAAATGCCTTTTATAATATAATTTTTACTAAAAAATATTTAACTTTTTCTACGTTCATTTTTTTTTTTCATTTTCTTTTTCTAAATTCCTAAGTTTGAGAAGAATATTTTGTATATATTTAAAATAATATTATAAATATAATATTTGTTTAAAATGGCTTTTCCCTTATTAATATAAAATGACTTGCCACTTTCCTGATTTCTTTTATTTTCTATATTAATAATTAAATGAATATTCAAAATATTAAATTAAAAAATACAAATTTATACTGAAGATGCTAAGCAAAACTTAATTTCTAAATTCCCAAAACTCTTAAAAATACTTTCTCTATGCTGGAAAATATTTTAGCTCCTAGTCATCAGCTTCTATACAGGAGCTTCCTCAAGTTTGAATTGCACGCCGCAGGAAACTAATCAAAATTTAAGCGCTTTTGGCAGGCAACCGAACAATTGCCAACTTTATCAAGAGAGCGAGAGAATCAGGGGATAGGGAAGGTAAGGAGCTGAACCCCAACTGACCAAAGTCCAATATGACCATTACGCACCGCTGTGAGATTGTAATCTAAGATCTCGTTATTGGAGCAGGGATTTAATTAGACAAATGTGCGCAATTTGTAAACCCATTTTTCAGCTGACGACCAACTTGGAGAAAAGCCAAGTGTAAAATTTATTTTTATTTTTGGGGTGTTGAAAATGCAAGAGGGAGCGAGATGGATTGATAGAGATGGCGATAAAATTGTTAAGGAAAATGGGAAAATGCGCAAAATATGTGCAAATGTGCAGCATGTGGACAGTGGTCATTATTTTAGTTACGGGGCAGGTACAACTTACGAACTACTATTTGGCAACCAGAGAGGCGTGTGTGTGTGTGTGTGTGTGTGTGCATGGGTGTATGGGCGTGTGTGTGTCAGCAGGCGGTCCATGTTGAGCATGTTCAGCCAGAAAGGCAACGACAAAAAAATGAGATTTGCTGACCAATGGTCATTAAAGCACATTTACAATGTGTGGCTGGACGTTGGGGCCAGTGTCTGCCTCACTGGTGGCATGCAACCAAATGAGGCAGTCAGCAGGCAGCAGACACTTGGCTCTTGCCAAAGACAAGCGATCAAATCGATGCCGAAATTAATTTATCTGCTCGCTACCTAAATTTGACAAATTGCAAATGTATTTGAAATTGACTGCCCGAAGAGCCGCAGAGAGAGAGAGAGAGAGAGAGAGAGATAGGAGAGAGAGACAGTGTGAGAGATAGAGCGGGAGCTTGGGAGTGAGACAATCTTACTATTGATGCAGTCAATTAATCTTATCAAGCTGTGAACTTTTGCGTAGATTTTTTATACTTTACATGTCTCTAGGCGAGGGCGAGGGCGAGGGGTGTGGGGCGAGGGCGACTTTACAGCGCCTGGCGGCAGAGCGTCCACTTGATTGCGCTAATTGGACGCGAATGATGATGAGGCGCAACGCGCGATATACGCAGCGAAAAGGGGACATAGTCAAGGGGCTCAACAGTTGATGATGCGGCAGCTGCTCCACGATGACAAGATTTTCATTCATTCATAAAAAATAATGAAAATAATATTTAACTCGTTCAATGAGGCAGCTAATAAAAGAAACAAAATGCGCTGACCGACCGGAAGTTCTTGTTCTTGATTGCAAATTGCTAATTGTTGCAGCACAGTAGTGAGTGAGTGTGCGTGTGTGTGGGTGTGTGTGTGTGGATGTGGGTGTACGTGTTCTTAGAAATGGGTGTCTTGCTCAAATTATTAGCGAGTTGAAATGAATTGCAAACATTATAAAAATAGAAAATAAATATTTAGTTGTATGTGTGAGAATCACATAGAAGAGCGAGCTAGAGCTGGACTAATATGTAAATGACTAAAATACAATGAGTGAGTAAGAGAGAGAGAGAGAGAGAGAAAGATTGAAAGAGGATAAGTTACTTACAAGATATGCAAATTGCCCCTACGCCGCAACTTTGTATACAAATTTAATTATATATACCAAAAATATATTTTTTTGAATAAAAGAAATTCGTGTTTAGATAAAAGTGTGTGTATTTCCAAAAAATTAGATAAAGTGGGATAAGTTAAGGGCAGCTTGCTGAGCAGCAAAGGAACCCAATTAATTTTGGGATATATAGAATGAGAAAGAAAGATATAGAGAGAGAAATATAGAAATAAAAAATAGAGCAATGGAAAGTATGAGAGAGTGCATGAGTCAGAGAGAGAGAGAGAGAGAGAGAGAGAGAGAGAGAGTAATGGATTATAGAGAGTGGAGGCTATAAACGAGTGTGAGAGAGAGAGAGAGAGAGAGAGAGTAACATAGAACAAGAGAAATTGACTACAGAGAGTCGAGGCTATAAACGAGTGAGAGAGAGAGGGATAGTGAGAGAGAGAGAGTGACATAGAACGAGAGAAATAGACTATAGAGAGTCGAGGCTATAAACGAGAGAGAGCGAATAATAGAATAATAAAAGAATAGAATTTGGAATAGAGAGAGAAAATGAAAATAAAAGAAAGAGACAGACCAGAGCGAATAGAAGAGACCGAACCGTTAGATGATAGAGATGATTAGAGATAGAAAAAAAAAGTAAGAAAAGACAAAGAAAGAGAACGATAAGTTTGAAAGATATAGAAAACGAGAGAGGGAAGGAAGTAACTCAGTGTGACAGAGAAAAAGAGTGAGAGAGAGAGCGAGTAGTATTTGAATATGTGCCCATTTGCACGTGCGTGTGTCCGAGTCTAGTTTATAGCGCTCAAGTCAAGTTCAATAGTGTTAATTGAGGCAAAGCGTTTCACAGTGACAAGCCGCGCAGCATTTCCGTTTTGCAGTTGACGCAGCTGCTGCTGCTGCTGCTGCTGCTCAGTTGTTGCATTTATTGAGCTTGGCTTCGGCTTGGTTCAGAGTTCAAATGCAGGCAAAAATATGTAAATGCAGGGCGCTTGCGTGTCGGGTCTATAGGGAGGTCTGATTTGCTTTTACTTCTTGGTTCTAAAGCGATTACACAGCCACAACCGCAACAGCAACCGCAGCAACAACAGCAGCAGCGGCAGCGGCAGCAACATCAATTTCGGGCACTGGGAACGGGTCACGAGGTGGCGCAGTTGAAATTTTGTGGATGGAGGCGGAGCTGAGCTGCAGTCTAAACGCTTGTTAAAGGGCGCGCTCGAAATTGAGGCGCTTATTGTGGCTGCCGCTGCTGCCACCGCAAAAACAAATCAAGCATGCAAGCAGCCAGCAGCAGCAACCAGCAGCAGGCAGCAGCCAGTCAGGCAATCGGCGTGAAAATCCAAATTCGATTTGCAATTTTCAGAGTTGAGTAAACAATTTTGAATGAAATGCAAGGCTCAAGCCAAAGGGGTGATGTGTGGGGTGACGCGGGGAGTTTTGGGGCCACGTAGAGGGCTTGGCTGGCATGTGTTGATTTGCAATTTCATGGCAGCCACAATTTGCACCTCATCAACTTTGGCCAAGCTGTGCAGATGATCTTCCATCTTTCGCTGGCTTGCCAAATCGTTCAATCAGTCGAGCCGCAGGCATTGGGCCAAAAAGGTTGGCACGTGCAGCCGTCGGACAACAAAAAATGTGTCCCAAATAGTTAAGCAAAACAATTTCTCTATCAAGCAACCAGGAAGTGATAATAATAGCAACAACGGCAATAACGACCAAAAAAAATGGTTTAGATAAATAATGCATATCTCACGCACCTGAACCTCAGCTTTGAACCTCGAAGAAGCTGCTGCTAGCTCCCTCCTGGCCAGCTTTGGTCAAGCGTTTTAATGAAGAGGCCCAGATCCCATGGCCAACGCCGTAAGTAGCCCCCAACAATGGACGCTTGGGGCCAATTTTATGCGGCTGCGTGTCTTTTCGACTTTAGCTGGCATTTTTTTTTTTTTTTTTTTTTTTTTTGTTACTTTTCGATTTGGCGCGATTGCGCGCCGAACGTTCGATTTAATTTAGCAGCAACTGCAAGGAACCCACACATAAGATTCATTAAGTTCTTCGTTTGGGCTGCGAAAGCGGAGGGTTTTAGATTTTCTCCTATTTACTTTTCCCAAGATCAACTTGCCCGCGGCTCAAAAGATTTGCGCCAAATTGACTGCATGGTCTTGGCCCGGTCTGGCCTGGGCTGCAATTGAATGCCTTCCTCTAATACACTTACTTACTTAGAGGGTATAACTAGTTTGGCAAGTCAGATGTGCATTGATCTAGTTGGTCAGCTAAGAAGCCTAAGACTTATAATACTAAGAGGTGTTTAAATTAGTGTCTATATATAGCTAATATAGTCATATCGTAATCTTAATAAAAATATAGTTTAATTATATTTCGCTCATAACTTCCTTAAAACCTAAAATTCTAGAGTATTTGAGTTTCGTTAGGGCAAACATATTTTCTCTCTCTCTCTCTCCCTCTTCTTTTACCGTTGCATTGATGCGGCGCCGATAGACGCTGCAGCTGAGCGCGGCGAAATGGATTCATTAAATACAAATACTAGGTTTTAGAACTGTATACTGTGTGCGTGTGTGTGTGTGTGTGTGGTTGTCATTTGATGGCCCACATTGGCAGGCTAAAGTCAATGGCTGTGCGCCCTTTTGGTTTAATTAACAACGCATTACAAATTACAATTTCTGCTTAACCAGTGAAATGTTGGTTAATGAGCAAAGGCAGTAGCGGCACGCAACAGAAGCGAAGACAGCAGCAACACACCCCCGCAATTTACAATTATAAAATAGCTATGGTTTTTAGGGAAATTACACTGCACACACATACACACACACTCACACACTATAAATATACTGCATTAATTAGAGGTTAAGCAGCTTACTGCATATTGAACGCAAAGCAGCTGCGGGCTTTGTTATTGTTTGGTTTTTAGTGGCGGCATTACTCACCTGTATTTTTGCATATCACACTTTCGCTGTTTTATTCATATATTCATATACACAGTTTTGCACACACTAATTACAATTTGTATTTTAAGCTCATAGTTATTCTTTACGGTTTAAGCTAATTTTTATTTGTTAGCTGCAATATCACGGTAAATAGTCCAGTTCGGCACTGTGTGACCGCAGTGTAATAATTATTAAACAGCTGTAGCTGTTATGCTGACTGTGGCGGTTGGCCGATAGCAGCAAGTGTTAATTCTACAGTAACAGAGACGCAGAAGTGAGATTTACCATATCAAATTTTGTAATTTTAGAGAAGATTAAAACATTTTAGCTTGAAGAGTATTTAAGTATATTGTGCAATAAATATTAAAGATGTAAACGAGCTAATAATATAGCTACAGTTATACTTTGCAGCTCTTTTCAAAAAGACGGCCGCTCGCCAATAACAGCTACATACAGCTTGCAACTCCTACTTATGTGTTATCGATGAATGTTAAGTATCGTGAGTTGAATCCATTTAAATATTTAGATCGTTTAAAGCATATGTATATTAATTTTTTTTTGGAATAAATAACAATTTTTTTACTTAAACGGGCCAGTAACCAAGCCGACATTATACTGCTGCCATAATGATTTCCCAACGTGTTGTATGGAATAAATAAATATTTACATTGACTGCACCAACATAAACAGCTCCTCCTTCAAAAAGTTGACATCATCTGCCGCAGGAGTTGGAATTGCTGGGACCACAAATAGCAGAACTATATTTGGGATGAGTCTGAAGAAATGAAAAGGGTGAACATAAATGTATTATTTATAATTTTCGCAATGAGTTATAGTTTACATACTTGCAATCAAATAAAGTCTTTTCCATGTCTTCCTCACTAAATTTACCGTCGCTGGCGGACACCAAATGAAAGTCAAGTGATTCATCAGCCAGGCAAGATTGCACAAATTCAAATACATCGCTTATCTTTTCATACACATTAAAGGTGCCCTGAGCAGTGAAAGAGAAGTATTACATGAATCCATCCATATGACATAGATCGCAGAGATAGCTCACCTGTATATAGAGACCATTGGGAAATTTGACTCTGATCAGAGAGTAGCGATACATGCGCAGAGTGCGCTGCTCTTCGCGGTCTCTCATCGCTTTGGTCTTTAGTACTTGGGCGCTTTCGATGGCCTGGGCACGCAGCTGTTGCTCCCGCTTTATTTCTTCTGGTGAGATGCGATAGAAGTCATCCGGGAGGACAACGCGACGTGCCTGCGATGGCAGCAGCACTTTAATGTTGCGATCCAGCTCTAGCTGTATGGGCTCTGAGTTCTTCAACGCATCCAGCAATGTGGCTAAGTCCAGGCCCGGTTCCATGTGCTCGCTGGTCCACAAAAGAAAGGGCTCATCATCGATCTGCACCTCATTGAAGCCAGCTGCGTGCAGCACATCCAAGGCGCCATCCACGTAGCGCACCTTGTCACTGAAGATCTTGTTAGACATGCGAATCTTACAGAATTTCTCCTCACTGGGATTCTGAATGAGGTTCTCCAGATATTTAGTTAGCGTGGCAATGCAATCGTCTGCCCGCTCCTTAACATTGCAATTCTGTATGATCAAGCAGGCGGTTAGGCCACGCTCGAACTCCAGCTGTTGGTAGAGAAACTCCTTGATCTTCATTTTCCAAGCCTGCTTGGGCAGCACTTCTTCGCTTATCAAAGGACAGCGAAAGAATACACCTTGACATGCTAAATTGCGATTCTCCTGAGCCGAGTTGCTGGCGGCGGCAGCGTCAGAATTGATAGAGCTGCTGGAAGACAGCTCTTGTTTCTGTCTGCGCTCCGCTTCCAATTCTCGCTTCGCCTGCGCCTTAATGGCAGCCAACGAGGTGTTGAAATCCTTTGAGTCCTTGCGATCGATGCGTGAGAGTGCAGCATTTGCTGCAGCGCGTGCCTCATTGCTCAACTCATTGCGTTTGGGTGGTATATACGCATCTCGTGCGCGTCTCGACGAACTGCTCGAAGGTGCTTCAGGCTTCGGCTCATTCAACTTATGACCCTGACCCATGCCGCCGCCCAATCGCAGCTGCATGAATAAAAACAAATATTAATAGACAGTTGCAATAGGTATCTATGCTTACCTTGAAGGCTGCCTCATCCTTCTTTTTGGAAAAGAAACGCTTAATTTTGGACATGGCTAAACGAATCTTAAATTCTGGGTGAATGCTCCTTCGGCAACTTTAATTTAGCCACAGATAATTTCAGCTCCTCAATTTCCTTTAAAGTGCCTAAAAAAGAATTTCACCAAAAATTTAACGATTTAACCATATATTGGTTATATATATTTAGTTTCAATAATACAATCATACTCACTTGGCCTGACAAACTTTTCTGTGATCACTTGACCGTAGACGCCCCACGCCCAAGCAATGAGTACACCTGTCCCCAGCAATAGAAGCAGCAGCACCTTCAGCAGCGTTGCCTGCAAATCTGTAAATATAATGGGACTTTGCCACTGCCAATTCCACTCGGCAGCGAAGTCAATCAATTCGCTGTAGAGGTGGCCAACGGTTTGTAGAGCGACGCCAGTGAAGTGATCAACTTGTTGGGCGAAAGCCTGGAGGGTTGTGTTCAGGGTGTCCACGTATGTCTCGTAACTCATTGGCCTGGCCGAAAGATTCTCTGGCGTAAGTATTTGTGTTGACGTGTTTTTTCTTTGTTTTTAACTACTTTGTTTACGTTTTACGCATTTTTTTCAGGGCACTGAAAAAAGTGATTCGCAGCTGTCTGACGTCGGTTCAATAATTAATCGTTCTATTCGATTGTACTATTGGAAATTTCAACATTTCCTTTTAACATCAGGCTGTTAAGCTCAAAATGGTAATGTTAAGGCTGGCAATTAAAAACTAGTCGATAGCTGACCGCGCAATTTGAAGTGTAACTGTTTAACTTGTACACAAATTTAAGGCAAAAAGTTAGGCTAGCCGGTTTTGAAATTATTTTTAGCTTAAGTACAGGTTGGTTTATTTAGTGCACAAAATATAAGATGACGTGCCAAAAATATCATTTTATTCGATTGTGCAATAGCTAACAGATAACAAGTTTACACTTATGTTAATATTATCTTGCACTGTTAATGCTATACATTTGCTGTTATTGTCGTTATTTATTTAAGTATCCGATAGTTGCGCGCGATATTTGAATTTGTATTCTTGAAAGATAATTCGAATTTTAATTAATTGCCCTGGAGCGGTGACCCCATTTGCCAGCGCTCTTTATTTATTGAATTTCTGATTTCTTATTGATGGTTCTACTTCCTTTCACAAACATGAGCAACTGGCTGTCCTTAAGCGGAGCAACAGGTCTTAATCCAGGTTGCTTGCGTAATTGTTTTGCCAATACTGACACGCCCCTTATTGTTGCAGCTGTGTGCATTCTGACAGCACATCCTTGTTGCGGTTACCTGTTTGTTGCCTGCGGTAATATGTACCAACAACATAATTGAATGATTTTTGGCCATTTCGGCAAGTGCTTTGCGCTTTGCTTCCTGTAATTTTAGGTGATTTTGCACGCATCATCTTTTTTTTTTGCAGCAGGAGCATCTGTCTGATTGATTTTGAGATGTTGCCAATGCCTGAGCACATTTATGAGTAGTGTCCGTGTGTGGTTGTGTGTGCGTGTGCAAAGAGCTCTTCGCTTGAGCGCATTGGCGCTGGAGTTCAACAGCCCAGCCGAAACATGAGCATTGCATAGAAATCAGCCCAGACGTTTGGCTAGTCAAGAGCAGCAGCAGCAGCAGCAGCAGCAGCAGCAGCAGGCAGCAGGCAGCATGCATGGCTTATGGCTTCCGTATGCCCAGCTCGCTCCACTGACTGCGACCAAGAGACCCCAAGACAGCCAAGTCAACAAACAGACAGACGGCAACAGATACAGATACAGATACATTATACACTCTGCAGATACAGATACGCAAACTCTAATTCCATTTGCCTTGCCCATGTTGATTTGTGCTAGCTCATTGTGCCCTGCTAGAATGTCGACGACTTATAATACGAGCAGCGTGTAAAATTTTTCTCGCCTCAAACTACACCTCGTCTCCTCTGCCACCTCTTCTTCATCGTCTTTTTGCGCTCTTCTGTAAAGATCATAATTATGGTATTGGAGTAACGCCAAGCCTTTGCTATTATATTCCATCACAAAACACGCGATATGTTCTCACTGCCACTTTTTATGAACTGTTTTTTTTTGTCTTTTATTTTTTGCTCAATTAACATTCCTGGCATGTTTTGCAGTCTTGGCCAGTCTTGAAGGCATTTCAGCCGCCTGCAATTGCAATTGTTGTTATCACAGGCCATGCGCCGAACCTGAAAAACTAGTTTCCTTCTCCAAATATGTCTATATATATATATGTATTTGTATTTTTGTATTTAGTTTGTTGTCTGCAAGTGCTGTGGCTCGGGAAAAGCCAAGTAAAAGCTGCCACGCATCGCCGTTTTCACCCCGCCCTGAGCTGCTTGGCCAACATTTGGCTGACTTTGACTTTGTTCAAAGTCAAGGCTTTGGTTTGGGCTTCTTTCAATTGATATTACGTTCCCTCATTAAAATTTATGCGCGCAGGAAACGGAAGCACAGCAGACGTCGTCATCGCCGTCATCGCCGTCGTCGTCGTCGTCGTCGTCGTCGTCTTATTTGGCAGACAAGGCGCAGACAATGTCACAAACAGTTGCCTTCGGTCTAGCTTCATTCCTGGCCAGCAGCTATGGCTATGCTGTCGGCATTCACAAAGACCAGCCAAGTCTCGGCGAGTGTCACTCAAAATTGTTAATGCTCAAGCAGCAGCAACAATGAAATCAAAATTGAAAGTGTTGACACGCCCACACAGCAAACATTGTAAGATATTATAGCTGTCAGCTCTCTTCCTCTCTTCTCTCTCTCTCTCTCTCTCCCCCACTCTCGCTCTCTCTCTGTGCACCTGTATTTATATATTTATAAATGCACGCCTGTCCATCAGCATAATTGAGCTGAAAGGCTTATTTATGACAGCCGTGCGTAGGGCTCAAGAAATCTAGAATCACCCATGCAGCAGGCAGCTAAAAACAGCTAAACGAGCAACTGACTGGCATAAAATGAATCTATAAAAATAATTTGAGTATAATTTGAATTAAAAAGATATTAAATTAAAATAATAAAATTGGATTCATTAAAAAAATGGAGATTAAAATTCGAAAAAAAAAAAATTTATTTATTTATTAAGTTTATATATATATATATATATATATATATATATATATATATATATATATATATATATATATATATATATACATATATTTAAAATTTAATTATAATTATTATTTAAAATTATTTATGTCTTACATAAGTTTTGATAGTATAAAATTTGTAAATGTAAATAATAATTAAAGGCCAAACATTAATAATTAAATTTAATTAGACTAATTAAAATAAACAAATTTTAATTTTTAGAAAATTTCAATATTTATACAGTTAAATATTTGTAAATAATAATATATAAAATATATATTATATATTAATATTTACAAATATATAAATAATATTTGTAAAAAAAACTGTTTTTAAAAATATAAAACACTTTTTATTATATAAAACTAAAATTAAATAAAAAATATATAAATATATTTTAACATAAAAAATACATATATATTAGATATTAATAAATAAAAGAAAAAATTATTAATTTAAATAAAATAGTATTTATTTTTCTGTGTATTTTATATTAATTAATATGTTAATTTATCTACATTATCTAAAAATGTCATGTTATATATTATAGTATTACTACAATTAGCTTAACTTAATACAACAACAAACAATTCTTGATGAACTTTAGACTTGGCCTGGCTCTATCCCTTACTCTCTCGCTTCTTCTCTCCCTCTTCCTCTCCCTCTCTCTTGCTAAGCAACCTCAACCCCGCATTTCACACACATGTTATTAAATTACAAGCATTTATTTATTGCTCTCAAAGAGGCTGACAAAGCAGAGCCCAAAAACAGGAGGGGGCGAGGTAAGGGGAGCCAAAAGAGTTGCTTTACACTTGACTACATCGAGTCGCAGCGTTTCATTTGTTCCCATGAACTTGAGATGTGGCAATCAGTTTACTCGGTTTAATGCAGAATGCCTCTGCCCACTCGTTAGCTCTCTCGCCCTCTCTCTCTCTCTGTCTCTCTCTCCCTTTTCTTAGTCAGTGACAGTTTAGTGCTCGGTCGCTCTCCCTCTCTTTCTTCTGCTTTGTCTTTGTCGCATTTTCTTGAGCTGCATTTCACACAGCTTTTGGCTTTTCCCTTCTCATGGGAGCACCAAGCGTGGGCGTGAGAAACCCACTGAACTTCAAGTGCTTTTGTGGCCACATTTTATTTTTGGGGTGGGAGCCGCTTCTAATGTAACCGGAAGTTGCCAATCTAGCCACGCCCCCCAACTACTACCGCTGCCGCGGCTGCTTCTTGGTGGTCCCCGCGGCGTTTAATGGAAATGAACTAATTAATTCTCTAGTTTTTAGTTTCTCCCCAAAGACCGCCTGAAGCTCAAATTTAATAATTCTTCCTCTCTGATCAATCGACAGCGCCTGAACTCTTAGTGTTAATGGCCTGCCACACAGAGCGTCATTTGAGCTCTGACCTAAGCTCGGCTCTTAGGCATTGTTTATGGCATCCGTCGTCAAACTGAGTCACCAAATGCCATTTGGGGACAGACGGACGGACGAATAGATATAACTAGATAGCTTTTATCGTGTCGTGGGCTTGTCCATTTTCTTTCATTCCTTGCTGTCTCAAATTTCCCAGCTTCGATCAATTCATATGTTAATGCCACACAGAGCATGTTCCAACAACTCAGTGAAGACCAACCAAAAAAAAAAAAAAAAAAAAAACAACAAAAAACAAAAACTTCACATAAACAAATAAAATACGAGCCGTGGAACAAGTGGCTCTTTGGAGGCAGCTTCCAAGCGGGCGTTTGGTTCGATGTGTGTGTGTGTGTTTGTTGTGTGTGTGCGGCTTCACAGCGGCACATCACTCTGTGCTCTTTATGTATACCACGTAAATATTGGGCAAGTGCGGGTTGTTAAGTAAATACTAGCCACAGAAGCATTCAAAGGGGAAGTTAATTGAGTTGAGTTAGCTTTGCTCTAACAATTTATGTCTTCTGATTCTGAGAGCTAAAGTTATACAGTTCATTTTCTATTGATAGCTTCTGGCTCTAAAATCTATCTATATCGAGTTGCTGTAGTGGAAAAATTCTAGAGTGAGAGAGTTAGAGTTACTGAAACTGAATAGCTTCCTTTACCTTATCAACTATCTCTCACTCACTTTCTCCTTTTGTTTTTTCTACAAATGGTTTCCTTTACCTTATCAACTATCTCTCACTCACTTTCTCCTTTTGTTTTTCTACTACTCACCCTCTTCTTCTCTATCAACTTCTCTCGCACTCTCAGTATTTTCTGCTCAATTCCTTTTACTGTTTTTCTATTTCGCTTCCGTCCCTTTCTCTGTCTCCCTCTCACTCCCTCTCTCTCATTCTACGCATACTTATTTCTTTTTTTTCCATAATTTGCTCTCTTTCTTTTCTATCTTTATTTAGTTCTTTTCGTCTCTCTCTCTCTCTCTCTCTCTATCTCTCGCTCTGCCTCTCTCCCTGCCTCGATCTGTCTTTCCCATTCTTTATTTCATTCCCGTCCCTCAAACTCTCTTCCCTTTATATTTCTCTATTTCTCTCTCCTTTTCTTTTTCTTTGACCCTCTCTCTCACCCAAACTCCCCCTTTCTTTCTGTCTCTCTATTTCGTTCCGCTCTCCCTGCTCTCTCTCTCTCTTCTCACACACTCTGTCTCACTCTATCTTTAATTCAGATCCTCACAGCTCAGTTGATTGCAACTTACAGGGTAATTGGCAGTCGCTCAATTTTTTTCAGCGCTGCTCTTCAATTTTCAAGTTGTATTTTTTCATATTTGTTGATTCATTTCATTTGTTTACCCCGTCGATTCCAGAGTTCGTGGGAAATATCGCGCCCATTCCCATTTCCCATTTTGTTTGCAGTCTCCTTCTGCTGCCAATGAACTAATTAAAGCGGCTGGCTGGCTGGCCCCGAAGAGTTTCAATTGCACAATCGTAACCCCCTATTGGCCCCCAATGTTTGTTGTTGTTGATGTTTCGTTTAGCGTTGCTGGTGTTGCTCTCTCGATAAGCTGCGGGTCAGAACTTGATTAACAAGAAACCGAAGCACTTGAGTCCAACCTATTGATGTCTGCCTTACAACATTTTTGGTTAAGTCATTTCCTTTGCTACACAAAAGTTAATTTTTTTTTTTTTTTTTTTTGGGGCGGCCGGAAAATGGGTGAAAAGTCGCTTCGAGTAAATTGGCAAAATCTGTAGCTCAGAATTTGTAGCTCTTCATCATGATGATGACGTTTGTTGTTGTCGATCGGAGGGAAACGTCGCTTCGTTTGGTTTCCACTTCCGTTTCGTCATCTATTTTTTTTTTTTTTTTTTTTATTGTTTTTCGCACCTCGGCTTCCGTTTTGGACTTGGGGTCGCCCCGGCGGATATTCTACTTTACATAAGCGGCATTTCCTATAAAAATTTTCCCGGTCTCTGGACTCAGTTTGTGGGCTTTTGTTTTG
The DNA here is from genome assembly GCA_035047625.1 of Drosophila mettleri. Taxonomy (NCBI): domain Eukaryota; kingdom Metazoa; phylum Arthropoda; class Insecta; order Diptera; family Drosophilidae; genus Drosophila; species Drosophila mettleri. The sequence goes on from JAWNPI010000085.1 coordinate 10,813,098, forward strand.
CTAAGCGCATTCGCATTGATTGATCGATTGATTGATTGATTCATTGATTGATTGATCGATCGAGCGGAATAAGAAAACAGACACAGACTCAGTTTAAAAAATCACATTTCTACATTTTCACATTCCATTAAGAAAATTACAAGCGGAAAAACATGGCGGAAATATACTTATTGTGGCACTTCGACCATCAGATAAATTGTAATGCTGAGAGCGAGCAACAGAAAGACAACTTTGATAAGCTCCACTGTGTCCGGATGGTGCAACGGAAGGGAGGGAGGGAAGGAGACATGAATTTTCAATTATGAATTCAAGCTAAATACGCACCAATTGAGACGCGCAGCGATGGCTGCACCATTGCCAGCGAACCCTTGGGTGCGCTGCGGCGACAATGCGATCGATAGACGCGATTATAGTGCTCAATCTTGGCCGGCGGTATGGGACGGTCGACTTCGCGTTCGTTATCAATCCACATTTTGGTATTTCTGCCCCATTGAACTCTCTTCACTTTGCGGCTCCGTTCGGCGCACAACTTGCGAAAATTTGTCTGTGAACGCTGCAGGAGCTGCTTGGCCTCCTGCTGCCGCTCGGCATACGCCTGGGGCATTATGCTCTCGTCGAGCGCTTCAACAATTGCCTTCTCCACAACCAGCTTCTGATTGCATTCGGGCACAAAGGCGGATATCGAGAGCTTTGATAAACAGGTCATATAAATAGCACTGGCTGACTTGTATATCTGTACGGGCATAATACTGCGATATAAGACTTAGTATTTGATCGGTTCGTATGGGGCCCAAAGCATTCACCTCTTTAAAATGCTTCGGCCTGCTTGCATTTTGGATTTAGATTAAAAAAAAAAAAAAAATTAAAGAAATCTAAACGAAGTCAAACAGCTTAAAATATGCATGAAATTTGAAATGAACGTAAAATATTGTTAACCATTTCCTAAATGCCTACTAGGTGAGCCAACGCTCGCAGCACTCATAGAGTTTATTGGCCTTTTAGGTCTCTAGAAAGGTTAAGTGATTTGATAATTACCAGCTTGGCTGGCAGCTAGCTATACATCTTGTGTGTAACTAACTTTATAGCTAAGTGGAGTTCTTTACACGCTCCGCTCACTTTGCTCCTTTATTATCAATATCATTTATCATTTAAGTATGAGTACTAAAATTATCAGAATAAACTTTATTATTTATTAATTATTATTTTTTAGCTGAAATTTTGACAGAAGACCTCTGATACACAAAGGTCAGTAACTACTTGATTACTAACTTTGACTTCTTGACTGACGAGCTTTGATTGCTGTAGGACTACCTAGGACTTCCTGTAAATTATAATCCTTTAAATATTTTTAAAAGTTTGTCATATATGTTCTAGAGCTGCGCTTTTAAGACTTGTTTAGCTAGAGTTTTTCAATCTTTTAGCCCTTAATAATATAAACCCAATTAGCATAACCTAAAGCACCATTAGGCTGCTCTTTGCCGAGCTCTAGCTATGTTTATTATATATCTATATCTCATTTGAGCTTTATCTTAGCTAGAACTTTTAATTATCTACTTTTTTATACGAGCTCCAGATAGTCTTTCTATAGACACTATATACACTTTAGACCATATAGACTCTATAGACCATATAGACTCTATAGACCATATAGACTCTCTAGACCCTATAGACTTTATAGCTCCTATATACCCTATTACACTAAAAACCCTATATACCCTATAGATTTTATTGAACTTAAATACCTTATAGACCCTATAGACTCTGCAGCCCTATAGACTTTCTATACACACATCGACTTCAGCCTTAACGTTTATCATTTGGGTGCTGCTACGCTCATCATTTGTATCAATATCTTTGCATTGTAAAAATGTTGTTGCGTCAGCTGTGTTGTGTGTGGCATGAGGCATGCAGCATGCAGCAGCAGCAGCAGCAGCAGCATGTGGCATGTGGCAGGTCGTGGCCGTCGCTGTCGCCGTTGCTTCTTGACAACATCTGTTTCATATTACAAGGTAGCCGCACAAAGGTACAAGCAAAGTACTTGCCCTCGCTGTTGTTGTTGTTGTTGCTGCTGCTGCTGCTGTTGTCGGTGGTTGGCCCATTTGTCTCACTTCCTTTACCTTTCGGACTGGCGCACAAACAACATCCCGGATGCCAAACTAAAGAGAGAATTAAAAAAAAAAATTAAAAAAAAAAAACACACAGAGACAGACAGACAAATTTATAAAACTGCACTAAATGCAAAGTTCCAAAGTTACAACAGCGGCCAGATACAGGAAGAGCTGGCGTATCTGTATCTATGATTGTGCCTCTATCTGTGTATCTGTAGCTGTATCTATAGCTGTGCTGGTATCTGTAGCTGTAGCTATTCATTCACAGAGGCACAAGCCCAACACAGAAGCGGATGCACGGGCGGATGAAGCGCTTGAATCAGCAACTAGCGCTACCTAGCTCTATTTCCCTTGCATCTCTCTCTCTCTCACTCTATCTCTCTCTTTCTCTCTATTTGTGTATATTTATTTTTTTTGGCTCTATTTGTCTGATTATCATGTCTAGTTATTGTTGTTGTCATAATTGTGCAAAAAAAGAGAATAAAAAGCAACCAACAGTGCTCTAACTGTAACTGACCGACTAGCATATACCCTGGAGCACAGTTTCTATTTAAGCATTACATTTAACAAAATAATAAAAAAAAACCCATTAGCTCCTCTAAGCCAACTTAGAAGTTCAACCAAATATCATTTCCCCCATAATTAACAGCAAAGTCTAGACTACTTTGCCCCCAATCTACCCCACTCGCTGCCGGCTGCCCACTCTCTGTTCTGTTTTTCCATACACATAAATCACGCTCCGTCTGGTCTAAAAATAAAGACTCATGGGTGTTCTGTTCTGCCGAATGTTAACATTAACTTCTTGGCCAACAATAACAAAGAGTTTATTGCACTTCCATTGAGATACGATACGAGTTTTGTTCAGTTCTTTCCCTAACGATGTGCTAATGGGGCAACATGTCAATGCGCGGCTCCTCTCCTCTTTAGTGCCCAGTTCCATTTCCCATTTTAAATCGTTAAAGACATAAACAGCATATAAAATGCGGAACTAAAATGCAACAAGTTGAGCTCATTCAAAAATTGTTTGGAGAAAGTAGTCAAAGATTAACAAAAAGTACGATGGGAACTGATAAAGATAATGCTATCAAAAATGGAAGTGAGACAGAGGAAGAGCGCGATAGTGGCTCAATCTTTTTTTAAGCACTTCAAGTATAAGCTTTATCTTTTTTAAAAATTATTTTGAGCATATCAGTTGAAGTCCGGAACTGGAAACGTTGAAGGTTTTTCTCTTGAATTATTTTTGCAGCTTTTTTTTATAGCTATCTACTATCGGAATTCCTCTGATAGAGCTTATCATTGGCTTACAGCTAGACAGCTGTGCTGTCATATGTAGAAAGTTATTGCTATTTAATTGATAAGAGGCGGATATAGGTGCCTCAAATATTTAATGATGCTATTTAAGTGTATAGGCACTGATATAGCTCAATTTTATGGAGTGCTCTAAGCACACATATCTTCAATATGTGAAAAATACATATAAAAGGTAATAATAGTATAACAGTATGACAATAAGGCAACATACAATTATATCAGTATAATAGTATGACCATAAGAATGAATGCATAACATTGTCATAGTGTTAGAGTATACACCAGTAGCACAGTATACAATTATAACAATAGTATAACAGTATGACAGTAAGGCAACATACAATTATATCAGTATAATAGTATGACCCTAAGAATGAATGTATAACATTGTCATAGTGTTAAAGTATACACCAGTAGCACAGTATACAATTATAACAATAATATAACAGTATGACAGTAAGGCAACATACAATTATATCAGTATAATAGTATGACCATAAGAATGAATGCATAACATTGTCATAGTGTTAGAGTATACACCAGTAGCACAGTATACAATTATAACAGTCTTGACTTATTTGCCTTTCCACATAATCTCTTCAATATAACAGAGTTGCAGTTTCTCCGCATATCTAAAGATACACACCAATTGAGAATAACTCAAACTCTTTCATATACATATCTCATCTGCCATATTCAAAGATCATAAGTAATACTTTCGAGCTCTTAAGATCCCAACTTCATTTCCATTTAGAGCATTCACTCCACTTGAAACAGACAAAAATTTCATTTGATTTTTCATAAAATTTCATTTTATATTTTCATTAGATGCAAATACTTAGATGACTAATAGGACAGCATTTGAAGTGTGCCCCGCAACTGGGCCGATTGAGGCTGGGCAGAGGCGGGGCATACTTCGACCACTTAAGCGATTAGGCAAATGCATTTAGGGCTACGACTTAAGACTAGGTAACTCTATAAATGTATATAAATGTATATGTATATGTATGCTATATATATATACTAGGTATATTTACAACCAACGCTTGGGTATTCAGTTTTTGTTTTTTTTTTTTTTTTTTTTTTTTTAGGAGAGCAAAGCCATGGCGCGCGCGAGACGCACACGAAAATCACGATAGAGCATCTTGCCGCCGACGGGCACACGACACAGATACATGTCCATGCTCATCAGGCAGAGGGCTTTACCGTTCATTGGGAACTTCTGTGGCAGCTCGGGCGTTACTTCGAGTCCCTCCGATACGGTCATATTGATTAGCCATTTCCACACATCGGCACGTGTCCAATCGCGCGGATCCAAGGGCAAGCCATCGGAACCCATGGGATAAGGCAGGCTGCTCTTATGATGTTGAATGCTGCTGTTGCTGTTGTTGTTGCTGTTGTTGTGGTTGTTGTTGCTGCTGCTGTTGTTGTTGTTGTTGATGTCGTCGGAACTGAGCATAGTGCGGCACTTGTCCAACATTTGATAGGGATGATGACGCTTATTGGTCGCCCATAAGTGCTGCAGCTGATCTTGGCCGGCGTTGACCTGAGAGAGATCCAAAGGCGGCACGCGTCCGGTGTATTTCGGGTAACTGGCCTCCAATTGCATCGTGCAGCAGTGAGCTATAAATGACAGAAATGGCACTGATTAATGGAAGTGATTCATTAGCAAAGAGGGGCGAAAGGGGAACACTGTGTGTGCAGACAGCGGAAATGCTTTCACAACCGGAGAATTGTCTAATCGCATCAGTAACAATAATACGCATTTGCCGCATTTTACGTGCAATAATAAATTAAAAAGCCTCAAAACTTAGTCACCAGGTTTGTGAGTTTTAAAGATAATACAAAATAGGGCTGACCTCAATATGTTATGTTATCATTACTGTACGCTCTATAAAAATAACATAACATTCCTGAGCACTATTAAATGGCTAACATAAATGCATATGCAAATCTCCCATGTATATTAACAGTGCTGTTAAGTTAGAGTATTCAAATTTCGCATTGGTATGCGGTTTTCTGTTGTTATGCTTTCAATGATATTTGTTGTTATTGTAGCGCAAAATTAAATCTGACCTTGTTGCCATCGAAATAATAAAAAAAATGGTACGTTTCAGCGATCGCATGTATGTATGTGTGTATGTATGTGGGGGGGAACAGAGCGAGGCTGCTCGCACTCAAAAGGAAGCGCTAAATAATCATTGGTCTGCTGTCATCATATCGATAGCGACAACAATAACAACAGCTACAATATGGTGAAAATAACAGTGTCCGCAAGAGCAGCAGCAGCAGGCGCTGTTATTAGCCATGTCCACATTTTAATAAATGGCCCACTTTTGTATTGCTGACAATTATTTGATGGCTCAGTGCTTTTGTTCAATTGTGTTGGCCGACATAGAAAGGCAAGTGCCAAACCGGAATCGCATCGATTACGATAATAATCAGAAGCTATGCGGCAAGCGGAAACAATTAGCAAACGGGGTAGCCGCACTAGCGGCAGCGGTGAATTGCCAACTTGCGAATGAGCGGAGCAAAACAAAGCGCGAAAACGCTAAAGACGGCGAGCATGGGCAATCAGAATGGCAAATACGAATGGGCATGGAAATGAAAATGGCAATGACAAGCAAAACATCCGCCGGCACAAATCTACAGCTAAAGCCAATGTTAAAAGGTGTACGCAAACGCGTGTGTGTGAGTGTGCGCGCGCGTATGTCGAAGGCAACGGAAGCCGAGGGCGTCACGGCAAACAGCGCCATCCGAGATTTCATTTCACACAGTGTAACCAAAATGGGGGAAGCCAACTGTGGCAGAACCCTTGAGTATTGGCCCATATGTCATTTGCCTGTGTTAATAGTTTTCCGGAACCCGTTTCAAGTGCTTCCGCCCAAGGAAGTGCGTAAAACCAAGCTGAGAATTCGCCAAGGAATCGAAGTTGGAAGCCGCAATTTTAATTATACGTGTGTGTATGTGTATAAGTGCGTTCGCGCGCGATTATTCCCACGAACACCGAATTCGAATTCGAATGAATCAACAAATATGTAAAAGAGAAAAACAAAAATTCAACTCCGAAAACTCTTTCGTGGTTCTTTTTGTTTGCTGGCCAGGAAGCCACACACAATGCCCGCTGAACCACTTGTTGGGGTATGTGCACACAATATTTGTATATTTTTGTTTTGTCTGGGACGGGGAAAAATGTTGAGCAAACTAAGTTATTAACATATTAATTGGGCATTCGAGAATGCCGTCTTACTGTCAAAGCCCCCTGCAACGAAAAATGTATGAATCAGTGTGTATGTCGGCTGTATTGGTGACTCAGGCCATAGCGGATGCCATAAACATGCCCAAGTTTGTCCAAGACGGCGCTTTAAGTGCATTTTATTTATTATTTATTTATGTATAACTTGATGCGCTATATTCGCGCTCGAGCTGGCATATCATTATCAGCAACAGTCGATAAGCATTTTCGATAAGCGATCAACATTCATTTAAATATCAAATGTGACCGCACCATAGACAATGCACACAGCAGGTGCTTTAAATTAGACAATTATAACAGTTTGAATTTTTTGTATTAGGGACCACCTCTTGAGGCAATTTCCGGCGACTTTATATACAAATTTCCCACAGAGCATAGAGAAACAGATAAATTGATCATTAAAGCTGTCAGCGATTAAGTGGGCGTTTTAATGTTGAGAGGGCTGATGCAGGATAGAGTGCAATGTGCAATTACTCAATAGGTAATGCCAGCAGAATTGATTTCACTAAGCAATTACTCAATAGGCAATGTTTCCAAAGGTCAATAAGGGCGATGCAACAGGATCGATAGAGAATAAACCAATTACTCAATAGATAATGCTGCTCATATGTCTATTACGCTTCCGTTGAGCCAAAATAATCATTAACTTACACATCGATCATGTTGTCTATCTGGTGTTTTTTTTTTTTTTTTTTAATTTGTCAACATTGGCATTCCTTTTTGGTTTAGCTACGCACACTACGCGCGCTGAGCACGCGTCGTCGTTTGCCCTTAGCCCAGGGTAGGAAATGGTTTTCTGTTACTAGTCGAAGTCAATGACAGGAAGTCTGTGCAATGTGCGCATATCCGCCTCCGCCTCCGCCCGCGCACAGGATGCACAAAAGGAAACTCTGACACACACACACACACACGCCCAAGTTGAGCAAATGTGCGATATGTCGGCACAGACACTCATACATACAAATGCATTTACGCCAGTTTTAATTACGTTGACGTCTGCACTTTGCACTGTCGTTTGTTGTTCTTGTTGTTGCTACTTAGTGCCAGCTACTATATAAACACTGACATACTCACCCATACACTCGTTGCTTCTTCTGACAGCAGCAGCAACAACAACAACAACAACAACAACGACAGCAGCAGCAACGAAAACGACGAAACGTAAAATCGTAATTTGAAGTTCGTAAAAATGACGCGTTTCCTGTCATTTGGCGAGCACTTTAAGTGCGTAATTTGCTCCCCACACACACACACACACACACACACACACACTCACAGACAGAGACATGCACACACACAGTCAATTCTACACTTAAATCTTTGCTGTGTATTTGTCTGTTGACGCCTCCCATCTTTATCTGCAGGTCGCTTCCGTTTTTTGAAGAACTCATCTACCGCGAACTTTTTTTTTTTTATTTCGCCGGGCATCACGAAAATCTTTTGCACAATTTCGCATATAGATTTTGTATACCCTGTGAACAGGGCTTGCCATATGTGCTATGCCAGACTGTGTGGTTGGCAGCAAATAAAAACTTTCAGCTTTTATTATTTATATTTATGTATTTTCTAAAAATCCAGAAATATTCTCTAGTCAGTTAGGAAATACGCTTTCAAATACCTATCAGTATTATTTTCAGAAATTAAATTATTTAAGTGTCATAGATCTAATTTCGAATACACTTTATACATATATTTGTATATATCCATATCTATATTCATAAATATTATTTATTGTAGCAATTCTCGCCCTAAATTTAAATGCGATCATCAGCTTTGTTTACTCCATTAAATATTTGCAAGTCTTAGCTCACATCGTGACCTTCAGCATGCAGACTAATATATACTCTACTCTTACAGGGTATTTTTTATGTGGCTATCCCATCTCGCTCTCTTTAGCTGACAGACTGATGTATACTCCCCTTTTACAGGGTATTTTCTAGGCTCATTTCATGCCTGCACGCTGTCGTTCTCGCACTGTGCAATTTTCTTTTGCTTGGTTTACATATCAAATGTCTGACAAATAGCAAACACAGCAAACTATGTAAATTTGTTTTTCTTTTCTTTTTTTTTTTTTTGCCTAGCTGCCATTAATTTGATTACAATTTGAACGCGCACGAAGCCTAAGCTATAGTTGTAGCTGTATCTGTATCTGTATCTGTTTCTGTGGATGTGTATCTCATAGATACACTTGCGCATGTCTAAATTATGCGCTTCCTCCTAAGTCAATTTGCTGTTGTTTTTCTTAGATTTTTTTTTAGGGGTTCTCAAATTAAGTTAAATTTCCAGCTGAGGAGTTTTGAGCTTTTGATGTGAAAAGGTTTTTTTTTTAGCGGAAGGGCAGAGGGAGAGAGAGAGAGAGATAAAGAGGGAGGCAGAAATGCTTGGCTACAAATCCAAGGCAAATAAACTTGTTCATTCAATAACAAATATTTATATTTGTATAAGTGTATATATTTATATATATTACAGAGTGCACACAACAACAACAACAATAATAGACAGCAGCAGACGACAGATGATAATCTGCTGAATATTGTTAAAAATAAACATTTTTTATTGTGCTTTTGCTTTTTGCCAGCCAAGCAACAACAAAACCGGATTCCTACATGTATATATATGTATATATATATATATATGTGTGTTTGCTGATATTACAAATCATGTAACGCTGTCGCTGCTGCTGTCGGCGGCAGCGGCGGCGTCTGCCTGACGTCTGCAAAAGCGCAGCAATTGGACCTTAGGGGCATTTGGTGCTGGGGCCATGGGGGTCATGTGGGGAGCACATTGAAATGTTGGAACTGCGCCCATCGCATAGTCATTCATCATTTTCATTTGGGGTGCGGGACGCACGTTGATGGACGGATGTGTGACGACTTTTCCTCGTTTAAAAATAAAGCAAATGGCGCCAAATGCAGTTGGCTGGTCGAGCGTGCGCGCGCCAAGATCGTGAGATGGTTGGGGGCTTGGGGCGTGGGGGAGCTGATGTAGTTAGTCTGTGCTGTAAATATTTAGTTGGAAATTAAATGAAAACAGAACGCAAGGCAAATGCTTTGATGATGACGAGTCGGCGACGGTGACGGCGATGGCGATGGCTACGGCGACGTCGTCTGACAGCCATTGAACATTTCACGCCCCACACGTGTCGCTGGCAATGTAGCGTGGCATGCAACAAGCCAAGTGGCGGCTGCTAGGCGGCGAGACACGCGCCAAACCAAAGACACGCACAGCCCCAACTGCACTGATGCCAGTGCAGCTCAGGTGGGCTTTACCCAACGCAGCTCAGCAGGAAATGCGCAAGCAAATGCTTATTTATCGAAATTCATTCATTGATTGTGGATTTTACGCGGTAGCTATCTAAGCAATTGCATTTGCCGGTAATTCGAGTGCTATGTCATGGACAAGTTATTTCCTTTAGTGGGTCAAAATGAGGTTGAATCAGAGCAGCGAGAGAGAGAGGCAGGGAGAGAGAGGCAGAGAAAGACAGCGCAACTGATTGCTTGAGGCATTTAATTAAGTGTTATTATACCCTGTAACTTGTTGATTAGCGGTAAGCTGATGTATGTAAGCAAAGAGAGCTTACTTTAAATTTTAGTTTACTAGTTAAAGATTTTCAGTCTTATATATTAGATCTTATCAATTATATAATATTATTTCTTATCAAATATTTATTTTTAATAACGCCAATTGGTCGCTTTAATTTTAAAGTATTAATTAATGTAAATGGTTTTTTCTTAATATTAATAAATCTGAATTTTTACCTTTTCTTCAATTATTTAATTTTATTGTTGAATGCTAAACATTATTTTTTTTTTAATTATTTAATTTTTTTATTTTATTTTTTAATTCCATTTTAAATTGAGAAATCTTTGTGCTGAAATTTTATGTTTCATTTTATATATACTGCTACACAATAATACTTTTCTCATTTGCATATCTTTCTCAGTATATTGTATGCATTTGGCCTTAGGGTATCTCAGATTCGTTTAACCACATTTTGCATTTAATTTTTTCGGTCTTGTTATGTGGCCAGGTGCGTTTTTGATATGTGTGGCAACAGCAGCGGCAGCGGCAGCTGCAAAGATTACAAAGAGCCGACTGCCACAATAGTTTCAACGTTCTCTCTCCACTTGGGTCACATCCTTTGCGCATGCGCGCGCATTCACAATATGCGGGCTGCGCAGGGCAACCAAGCGCCCAAAATGCAGCGAGCTCTCTGCCTCTCTCTCTCTCTCTCCCGCTCCCTTACTCTATCTCGCTTGACTGAAGTTGATTCTACTGGTTTCTTATTATTATTATATATATATATATATATTTTTTTTTGCAGCTGCCGTCTTGGCATTTCGAGTGTGTCGCTTTGTCTTGTGGTTGCGGCTGCCCCGCCTCGCCGCTCACCGCTTTGACAATTCTGTTGTTAGGTTTATTTTTTGCTTTTGCACAGCTCTACCAACTATGAATGCGGTCATGGCAACTGCACATTGAGTCTAAAAGAAAAACACAAACTGTGAACGGCTCTTGGGAAGGGCCAGCGCTAAAAACCTGGCTTATAACTGTTGTTAGCACCAGAATTGGCAACAATGTACAAAGAGATTGTGCTCAAACTTGTTCGCATTTCAACTAAAGATTATTAAGACATAGGAGCTGCTGTTCTAAGAGAGATGAGGGCTGCAGCTCTTAGACTGTATTACATATTACATATTACCTAATTTGCCATTCTTTTATATAAAAGAGTCTCTATCAGTCTAGACTCTTTTTCTTATAGAAATATTATATATCTTGTTGCGCTCTAATTTCCTAGATCATTTAAAACTTGAAGCTGATATATATTTTTGCAATTTATTATAGTTAGAATTGTATTTGCTTAAATATTTTTTATAGATCAATCTTCATTACAGTTTTGCTCCTTCCCTCTCTATCTCTTTATACCTCTCTCCCTCTTCATATATAATTTTCAGCCCATGGCTGCTCTACCCCTCAACAATCAAAGTCTTTTCCCACAGTCTGTGCTCTTGAAAGCCCACGATCTTCGACCAAGGCTACATTGATTGTGTCTTGCCTTCGAGACTGACCTATAGCTTTATACATTATAATGGAACATTAAAATACGCGCTGGCACTTTCAATTTTGTTTAACAAATCTATTTTATTTATTTATTTTTGCTCGCCTAAATGTTGAGCTTATGTTAATTTAAATGATCTTTGAGTTGCCAAAGACATATATATATATATATATATATATATATATATATATATATATATATATATATATATATATATATATACGCACCTTTTAGAGGTCAATTTGTGTGTGTAGAAAACGAAACTCTGCGCGCAAGCCAAAAAGGTATAAAATTAATTGTGCCATTTCTCAACATGTCAAACAAGACGTTTACACTGGCTAAACACTCAAATAAGATCTACAAATAACAACAAGAAACTGTTAATGAAGCCAACAATTTGCTTGTTTAATGAGCGACAGCCAAAATATATGTGCGAGATCAATAGATAGATAGGTGTAGGCATGCGGGTGAGAAAAATTGAAATGCAAATGGAAATGTGTGGAAATATAACCAAACAGCTATAATACTAGCTTTAATCAAACAACAGTAAATAAATCAATCAGCACAAGAAAGTTCTGCAGAGCTCTCAGCTAATATCTGTCAATCAGCCGCAGCACACATATAAATTATATATTATTTATTATATATAATATATATGATTATATATAATTTAATTAATATAATATATAATGTCATAATATAATGATTGTCTGACTAATTAATGTACTCCATATTTACATTATTATAATAATTGCTTTGCTCATAATTTTTTCCTAAAAAAAGTGAGAGCTCTCATTCAGTCAATGAATTAGGCATGCAAGTTGCCCTGCAGTTCTGTGTCTTAAAAGCTATCAATCAGTTAATCGAAACATGTCTTTTGTGCCTTTAGTTATTGCTGCTTACCTAGTTAAAAGTTAATCCAAAATGTGCTTGCGGTTGTAAGGCGCCGACAATATCCGTTGCAATATAAATCTTTTATATATGTATATATATATATATATAGATTTATATATAATTTCTACGTGCTTATTTGTAATTTGTTTATGAATTTCTTTTATTTGCGTTTTGTTTATGGAACTTCCTGCGCGGAATTGCGAATGCAATTTCAGTTGTTGTCGCTCGAAAATTTTTCCATATATATATATACGAAAGATATATTTATATATATATATATGTGTGTATATCTTAGCTTTTGCTTTTATAGAAATTGCACTTGTTCGCTTTCGCTTTAGCTTTTTCTTTTTACTTTGCGCTTGTCTCTATCTGTTTGGTCTTTGTTCGATGATTTTCACTGGAGAAGGGGCGGCCGCTGAACCTATTTGTCAGATTTTCACAATTTGCTAAAAATCTATCTCACAACAACAACACTAACAACAGAGCAGCTGTCGCGCTCTGAGCTACTTTTCTATCGGCTTCAATTTCGAAAGTTTTGTTGCTGTTTTTTTTTTTTTTCTTTTTCAAATTGTTGCAACTTTTTTGTTCGAGCTTCGAGTTTCTTTAATATTTGTTTTTGCTTTTTATTCACTTAACACAAAATTCCAGTTTGCAGCTGCAATTCGCCGTTTGTTGTTGTTATTGCGTACGAGTATCTGCGTATTTCAGCTAGTCTCTTTTTCTATAGGATGCGTGTATCTGTGTGCTGATGTTCGTGTGTGTTGCGAGTGTGTCTCTTTATCTACGTTCTGTTCACGCGCACTTCACGTTCTCAACTGATTGCGATCGTCGCTGTGCAGCGGGTTTTGTTGCCTCAGCCGGGCACGAGCTCGCTCTCTCTCTCCCTTTCTATCTCACGTTCTCTCGCTCGCATACACACACAAATTGTAATGGCTCTCTTGCTATCAGATAAACGCTCTCCCGCTCTCTTTCCTGACTGCGAGCAGCGCTCTCTGCTACACTGCCAAAAATTTTAATACATCTTGTGGTAATATAAAATAAAAATTAAAAAACTAATTTAAATTTATAAAAAAATAAAATATAATATAAAAATTAAAAAAATAAATTTAAATTTATAAAAATAATGACAAATTTAAATATTATTTTTTTCAACGAATAAACAAATACTTTTATTTGTTTATAATAATAAAAAATATAATTGTAAAATATTTTATTAAACTTATTTTATTTTATTATATATTATAAAAATTACTAAAATATTTGTCTTTAAAAATAAAAAAAAAAATAAATAAAAATTATTTAATTAATAATTTATTTAACTATTTTACACTTTATTTAATATTGAGTTTATTCATATCTAATATAATTATATATATAATTTGTTATTTATACAATTGTTTTCTAAATTTTATTTTTATTATCAATATATTTTTAAAATATTTATTTATTTTATTAGTTATTTAAAGAACTTACTTATGGCTTTGGTTTTTCTTAAGTTGTGTGAAAATTTCGTATTTAATTAATTAATTTTAAATTTAATTTTCTATGTTATTTTACTCATTATTTATCTTGCTACAGTCTACGGTAACTCTATTGATAAGAGACGCCTACCTGACAGCGGTGGACACATTTTTAGTCCCATTGTGTATGGGCGTCTGGTTCCTTTCATTCATAGAATGTAGAGCTCGCATTGTTCGGCCTTAAATCGATTAACACATGGATCGCTGGCTAAACAAAATAAAGATTTGTACAAGCAAAAATAACTCTTGCAGATTGAGATACAAAATCGTGGTCATGGCCAATTGATTTGTAGAACAGTTAAAGACTTGGAGACAATTGGTTTTTAACTATTCTTCTTTACGGATTTGAATTGTTCAAAAGATACAGATTATACTTGATTATTTTGCCTGATTTTAAATTTAGATTGGTTTCTGAAGTTGTAAGAGTATAATACGTAGGTATACAAATAAATATATGTGAAAAGTAGAATCCTCTGTATAGGAATAATTAAAAAATTAATCCATGAAGTCCACATTAACTCTCTAAACTACGGCATGAATATCTCTCAATATACTATTATTTGTCATCAGTTTAAATATAATATATATCTCTATTTGAAACCCCTTTCAGCTACCATACGAATTTATCATTTATCTCTCTTTACTTTTCCTGTTCCTCCGACGCTGACAGACTTCAATTTATCAATTTAATTCTTTATTGAAATATCTTTTTGTGTACAAATTAATGAACGATTTCTGTGGGCAACAAATTCAGTTGCCATCACGTGCTACATACATTATCGATATATATAAATATATGTATATATATGTGTGTGTGTCTGTGTGTTGACTAATTATGCTGCCTAGACGACGTTCTGTAATTGCAGGAAATCCTTTTGGCTACACAGCAATAGAACATTTGAATGCGCGCTTTGCGGTGTCGACTTCCTTTTCAAACTGACAGCCAAACGAGAAGAAAAAAAAAGGATCACTCGGGTGGCATTACTATTTGATCCTGCTAGCATGTGTTAGAGAGCTGCGCATATGTTTTGGGCCAGCTAAGTGCCAGAATCCTTTCATCGAATTTATAGACAAGCGTGAAGTGGAATACTCGAGTTACGCGGCCTTTTGGCTTGCCGTTCCCTTTCATTGGAATAACCAATGCCCGCGACGCGCCCTCTTCTTGAGGCACGAGGACGCGCGTCCTGTGCGTGAGTTCAAATTGCAACAGCAACCGTCATCGGCAACAGCAGCTGCTGCTGCTCCTTTGCAGCAGGCAATTCCAATGAAATTATCTAAACACGAACGACGCAATTATAACTATTGGGGTTTTTCACTTAAGATTGCACCTTTGTCTGGTTTCCTATTTATCTGTAGCTGACGCATGTGTCTGTAACTGTAGCTGCGGCTATAGAATGTATCTGCAGCTGCTCAATGTATCTGTAACTGTTGTACGTAGCTATATAATGCATTTGTTGCTGTTGACTGTATCTGTACGTCAAGTTGTAGCTAAGTATCTTTAACAATCTGTTTGTATCTTTAAGTACATTTAACAGATGTATCTCAAGTATCTCTAAGTATCTTTAACTCTCTGTTAATTTATCTACAGTTGATTCAAAGATCTGTATCTGTAGCTGCAGCTCTGCAATGTATCTATAACTACATATTTTTATCTGCATCTATTTGTAGTTATCTAAACTGCCAGCTGTAGCTATTTAATGTATCTCCATTCGAGGTATAGATCTGTATCTGCAGCATTAGCTATGCAATGCATTTGTATCTCGGCATCTGTCACACTAGCTATAAAAATGTATCTGTATCTCTCTAATTGTCGAGTGTATCTCAAACTGGCTCGTCCTGTCGCCGCCTGCTTTTGAAGCCTGCAACAGAGTCTGTAAGAGCGAGCGAGCTAGAACTAGTTAGAGTTAAAGGTCGCTTGTGCCCGCATCTAATGGCTTGTTTATCGCTCACATCGATCGTAGACCAAATAAATTAAGTGCTTTAATTGGCCGCCTAATTGATAGCAGGCGTCGTCTCTCTGCTCTCTGGGCCCAGACGCTGATGCACGATTAGTTCCTTACGCTTAGCTACTTATGGTACCAACTGCTTGTGATCCGATTTGGTCTGAGCTGCACACATCCTGCCAAAAAAAAAAAAAAAAGTAGTAGAAGAAGAAGAAGCAGAGTATGAGTTGGCTGCCGTTAATCCGCCTA
Organism: Drosophila mettleri; assembly: GCA_035047625.1. Taxonomy (NCBI): domain Eukaryota; kingdom Metazoa; phylum Arthropoda; class Insecta; order Diptera; family Drosophilidae; genus Drosophila; species Drosophila mettleri. The sequence continues at coordinate 10,829,434 of JAWNPI010000085.1, forward strand.
GTAGGCATCCTGTCCAGCTGCTGCTGCTGCATTCTCTAGCTGCCTCCAATTGCATTTTGCCATTGTTTTTTCCACATTTTTCCAACGTTTTCTGTTGGCCCACACAATGCATTGTAAAATGCGCACACACATGATAAGCATCGGACAGGAAGCCCAAAGACAAAGGATGTTTGCTTAGGCTCAGCGACTAATACATGTTTGCTGGTACGTGACTTTCTATGGCTTGTGCGTTAATATTCCGCATATATAGGCGACTGTGTACATACATCTACATACATGCATGCATAAATACATATATATATATATATATATATATATGGGTGTGTGTGTGTGTGTTTTTCCATATTCTCTATATTTGTGATTCCTTACCTATTTGCTCAGCCTGTTTATTTTCAATTACAGGTATTTGTGCTCACGCATAATTAAAATAAATGCGTAAAGCATAAGGAAGTAAACGCTTGACAGGCAACAACAAGTTTCACACATGTATGATCGACTACTAGATATCCTTTAGGCCATTCGGTATTGTTTATTGTTTTATAAATCTGTTTACTAGTTATGCAAGTGTTGTGCACATTTCTGTGTCCTGAGGCAATATTTCAGGAAATTCCCATAAGTAGGACTTGGTTATTATTTTATTTTAAGTGAAATCCTAAACTGCATATGAACATATATATTTCTGTATACCATTTTTTTAGCTTTTATATTTATTGATATATTGATTATAAACAAGTCTACTGAACGTTGTCACCTCTGCCATATATCTCTCTCTCTCTATTGTTTTTCTCTCTTTCTTCATCTATCGATCTCTTTCTTTCTGTCTTATCCGTTTTCAGCCTTATGTTTTCTTTCTCCTGTCTCTCACTTTCACTCTCTCTATCTTTATAATTATATCTCTCTCTCTCTCTCTACATAATTTTATCAATCTCCTCCATTCTTTTACTTTTTATTTATTTCTATTTGCACTGTCTCTTCTCTCTCTCTCATTGTTTCTATCTCTGTTTCTTTAGTTATCTCTCTATCGCTCTGCAATCTCTCTCTTCCACTCTTTCTAGCTACTGCACTCTATCCCTCTATCTCTCTCTCTTTCTCTGATTCTTTCTATAATTCTTTCTATCTCTGTTTCTTTCTTTAGCTTTCTCTATTTAGTTATCTCTCTATCGCTCTGCTTTCTCTCTCTCCCACTCTTTCTATCTACTACACTCTATTCTTCTATCTCTCTCACTCTCTTTGTACACATACTTCTCTAGATAGATATATAGACATAGAGATATCGTGACAGATAGATATGCTCTAGTCGAACCTCGATCAAGACTCTTGTCCTCAATAACTGAACAACATTAGAGTACTCTATTTATAAACTACTTTCGATGGGCACACAATAGAGTCTATAAGCAAAATGAGGATAATTTCTAATAGTCATTGCTCAAGCTGAGAAATTACAGCTGGCAACTACTGCAACGCGGGAGGGAGGGAGTGCAGCACCGTCAGGCAGCTAGGGGCGTGTGCCGTTCACATATATCAAGTTCCAAATATAGTGACCGAACCGAATAGTTTTAGGGAAAACCCCACAGACGACGAGCTGAGAGCAGACGCTGCTAATCAAATGTTATCACAAGTACCAAATGTGCCCTCTATATATAGATCCATATACTGTTATACGGCTGAGCAGCCACCCTCGACTAAACGATTAATGGCCAAAAACTGTTCAGGCTTTGTCTGAGACATTAAAACTGCACCAAAATATACAGAAAAAGTGAGTTTTACGATCTGGGGAAGGAAAACATAAACGAAACGCCTGCACAGGGCATAGCTAATCCTAGACTGGCTCGTGGCTCATGGACTGTCATTTTATTGGCACTTTCCCGAACTATAAATCAATAAACAGATGTCCCATAAACTTTTCAGCTGGAACTATTTAGTTGTTCCAAGGGGAGTTCCTTAAAATTGGACGCGTTTTTCCTCAGACTTGCGGTAATTTCGTTAGGCTCATCATAAAATGGGCGTCGAATCGTTTGTCATTTCGTGTTGGCAGCTGCCCCCGCTCATAAAAAAAAAAAAAAAATAAGGTAGAGGCAGAGGAAAAACGATCATTAACACCAATTTCTTGTGGAGCTGAGCAGAACTTAAAGCCCAGTAGTAGCTCTATAGACAGAAAGATATATATATAAAGAGGGAATAAAAAGCGATCGTAAAAGCAGACGGAACAGATTCCAACAGACATTCAAATGCCACACACACAAAGCGTAAACGCTGAGAAAACCCCACGATCAAGATAGAGACTGGGTGAGAGCGAGCTAGGTAGATTTGTAAAAAGCGAGCGAGATAGCAAGCGCAACTGCTCGTGGGCACAAGAATGGGAAACAAGCCGCACAGACTTCCGCTTTCATTTCATAAATTCGGATTAAGGCATTTTCAAATGATAACAATGAAAATAAATAAAGACGAAGAGGGACAGGCAGGGGGAGAGTGAGAAGAAAACAAAATAAAAACCTTAAGAACTTTGTGTAGAAATGCGCCGTGAATCTGATTAACGGCAACTACAACGTGCACAGCGGCTCGGAAATGTGTCACGTAAAATGGTTTGTTGCCCAAGTAAACCCACAACATGCCCAAGAACAATCAACGGAACAAGCTGAGGCAAAGCTCAGCGAGAACAGCAGGGGGAGAGAGAGAAGGAGAGAGAGAGAGTGTGCGATAGAGACTGCATTGTTTGATAATTGACGCAATGTAAGTTGAACTGAGTATAAATAGCAACAGCAACAGCAACAGCTCAGCTGATCTGAAGCTTATCAGCAAAGAGATAAGTTAAGGCACTTAAGAAAGGGAAATTTAGTTAAAAGGAAATTTCAATTTATGCTATTTATATACAATTTCCTATGCACTTCAGCATGAGCTGGGCACCCGAGGGAGAGGGCACAAATCGATTTCGCAAACATTTGCTCAAATTTGAGGCAAACATTGAACACAATTGCGCTTCCTGCATAAAATGCATCCTGTATTACTTACAGCACAGCACAGCACATGGGCTTAAGCAGAGGAAACACTGGGACGGGGACTGAAGGGATGCATCTGTTGCTGCGTGGCCCGAACAAAATTTTACGAATGATGAGCGGAAACGCTCTGAAGGCGCGTACTTTGTACACAAACAAAGAGAGGGTAGCTAGCAGGAGTGACAGACAGAGAGAGCGAGAGAGAGAGATAGACAGGGGTAGCAATGCGTGCTTGTAAAAATAAATGTTGGCAAACAACAAAAACAAGGAAAAGGATGTCCTGGATGTCCGCTGGAAAAGTGCGTCTTTTGGGTAGCTGCAATTAACATTTTCCTTCGGTCTGCTTGGCTGTTTACTGTGTTGTCCGCACACAGCAGGACATGTGGCCAGTAGGCAATTAGATGCTCGTCTGGCGGTGTGAAATGCAGCGCAGGAAACAGCTCGACGCGCCCATTGTGTGCACACGTCCCAACAAGAAACGGAGAAAAAAAAATAACATAATGTGTACCTGTAGGTACATGTTGCTGCTGTTGCTGCTGCCTGTTCTGCACTCGTACCATCCCGAGACCCATTGACCGACACCAAATATTGTTGGTGATTAGTGACTTTGCGCCTGCTGCGCAGAACTCTAGGATCTTTGGCTTGAGGAAACGCCTGTGGCGTTAATTGTTTGTCCCGCAGTTGTGTACCGTTTGATTTGCGCCGCTGAGAAGTTAATCTGGGCCAGCGGAAACGGAAGCGGAAGCAAATGCAAAAATCCTTAACCTGCTTGGGTTTATGAGAGGTTTCTAGAGAGTGGAGAGTAGAGCGTAAAGAGTGGAGAGTAGAGCGTAAAGAGTGGAGAGTAGAGCGTAAAGAGTGGAGAGTAAAGAGTGGAGAGTGGAGAGTGTGAAGAGTGGAGAGCGGAGAGTGGAGAGTGGAGAGTAGAGAGTAGAGAGTAGAGAGTAGAGAGTAGAGAGTAGAGAGTAGAGAGTACAGAGTAGAGACTAGAGACTAGAGACTAGAGACTAGAGACTAGAGACTAGAGACTAGAGACTAGAGACTAGAGACTAGAGACTAGAGACTAGAGACTAGAGACTAGAGACTAGAGACTAGAGACTAGAGACTAGAGACTAGAGACTAGAGACTAGAGACTAGAGACTAGAGACTAGAGACTAGAGACTAGAGACTAGAGACTAGAGACTAGAGACTAGAGACTAGAGACTAGAGACTAGAGACTAGAGACTAGAGACTAGAGACTAGAGACTAGAGACTAGAGACTAGAGACTACAGACTACAGACTACAGACTACAGACTACAGACTACAGACTACAGACTAGAGACTAGAGACTAGAGACTAGAGACTAGAGACTAGAGACTAGAGACTAGAGACTAGAGACTAAAGACTAGAGACTAGAGACTAGAGACTAGAGTAAAAGAAGCATATTTTTTCCTGTGTTCAACCAATTTTATTATATTATATCTGGAGTTTGTTAGATTTTCTTATATCTGGAGCATTTACGGAAATTTTCTGATTCTGATATTTCTGGATGTTTTAACTATAAACCACTACGCGGCTGAGCAAAATTATGCATTATATATTCCATACAGAATATGAAATCCATTCATTTTGGATGGATCAGATGCTATATACGATCTACACAATGCGTAATTTTCGTAGTCAGCGCGCAAACTGTGCAGACCGGCTGGGAATGGTATGGCCCGTACTGGCAGCTGGCCAATCCGGCTGGGCTGTTCGATTTGGATTCGTTAAGTGATTGAATTCCTCGTTGTGCACGCGCTCATGAAGTGTGGCGCCCGCCGCAGTGCGGACCAAACTACGCCGCAAACACTCGCCGTCCCGGGCGAGCACGTAGGTGACAGGAAACTGCGCCATGCCGGGTCGATAATGAGTCACCACCCGTAGTCCATTGGCAAGTGGCAAGACGTCTGCTAGCCCCTGGCCACTGGGGCCGTTGCCAAATTTGCTGGCATCACCCGCGCCCACTCGATCCAGAGTTTTGCCAGCTTTGAATCTAGCGCCTTCAGGTCTACCATAGCCGGACGGCTGCGGCTTTCGTCTTTGTTTATCCGTATCAGCTTTAGCAGCTGGTTTACTGCTTGACTTGATTTGTTTCTCTCTTGGCGACTTTCCGTCCGGTTTTTCTTTCTCTTTCTTTGCTTTTTTGGAGCCCGCTGTCTTGGCTCCATCTTTGGGCTTCTTCTGCTGCTTCTGCTCCTGCGTGGGCCCCTTTCGATTTCTCTCCGAATTGCTAAACATTTCCAATATCTGTACGAAGAGCTTAAGCAGCGCATCAGGACTCGCACTCTGGTTACACCTAACGCTCTTACAGCAGCAGCTCTCCTGTTCATCATTATCATCATCATCATCATCATCATCATACGCATTATCGTATGCCGAGCAGCTGCAATTGTCGTTGTCCTCGAAGTCGCTGCCTTTGCTGTTTGCCTTGTTCTTCTTAGTATTTCTGTTTTTTCTGTGCTTTGATTTGTTTTTGTTACTCTTGATCCTCCGCTTGGTGCTTTGCTGCGACTGCAATGTGTATGTCGAATCAACATCGTCATCATCGCAATCACATTGGCAGCGTTCGTTCCAATCATATCTTCTGGAAGCTATCAGAGATTCGAGAGAGTCGATTTCATATTTTATTGGTGAATATTGGAGCTTTACTTACGATTTAAATTATATTCCTGATTATTCAGTGCTCTGCAAGCGCATGATTCACGCTCTTGACTAACCTCAGCTTGGCAAGCACAAGATGCTTCATTATCGTAGTAGACGCGTGGACAACAGTTGCAGGCAGGATTTGGTATTACGGGAGGGCTGAGAAATTAAGTTAATGAGAAATCAAATACATTTTTAAATAAGCACAAGCGTTGGTGTAGGATTTTCTTTAATAAGAAAAAATATAGATTTAGATAGAGTTAGATTAAAATTTTGCTACTCTGATATACTTTAAAGTAGAGCAATTTCCCAATTTTTATTAGAGCAAACCACAGATAGCTACAGCTTTTATATATACATATCATATATACTTCATGAATACAAAATTTCATAAGTATTAATAATTATTTTATTAAATATATTTATTATTATATTTATCAAGGAATTCAAAAAAAAAGGAATCTTCGACCAACTAAATGATATATCTATGTAGTATGTCTAAGAATTTTAGATTGAACTATTTCAGATTTCTGGAATTTAACAAGAACTTACTATATCAAAACAGCTAGGATCTCAGACGATATAATTTTATTAGCGGTGAAAATCATGTCTCTCTAGAATTATATATATATATATATATATATATATATATATATATATATATATATATATATATATATATTTATTTATTTATTTATTGATTGAGAAATCGAGAAATCTATCTGTTTATCCTATCTCTCTCTAGCATATTTAGATGTTTTTAAATAATTGGTATTTAATTATGTCAGAGAGGCAGGATTTAATAAGCTTTAAATATATTAAATAATTTTTTAATAAGCTTAATATATAGAGATACTAAATGGTAAAGATATTGAAATGGATATAGATATTAAAATAAATTAAGTTATTAAAATAGGTATTAAAATATATTTAGATATTTAAATATATATAGTTATTGAATACAATATTTCAATAATTATATTATATATATTTTTTTAAATAATTGGTATTTAATTATGTCAGACAGATAGGATTTAATAAGCTTTAAATATATTAAATAATTTTTTAATGAGCTTATATATAGAAATACTAAATAGTAAAAAATGGAAATGGATATAGGTATTAAAATAAATTTAGTTATTAAAATAAGTATTAAAAAAATATATTTAAATATTTAAATATATATAGTTATTGAATACAATATTTCAATAACTATATATATTTAAATATTAAAATATATTTTAATAATTATACAATATTTTATAGCTAATCCAAAATATACCTCATTAATTTGTTATAACTAGACAATTTCAGACCGAAATCTATAAACCTTTGGCATTCTGAGACTTTGAATTTACTCACCAATTATTTGTGTAATCGCTGCCATAAGCATTGTTGTTGTTGTTGTAATCAAAGTTTCTGTTGTTGTAGCCATTGCAGTTGTTGTTGTAGTTGTTGTAGTTGTTGCTGCCATTGTTGTTATTATTGCAGTTGAAGCTGGCATTGTTGCCGTTGGGCCCATTGCTGTTGCAGCTCAAATTGGCATTGTTCAGTTGCTGCGGTACGATCTGAGCCAAAACATTCGTCAGCTGCTCGATTAGCTGATTATTATTATCACAATCCTGCAGCACTATGATGCTAAAGGGCGGAACATCATTCAGACTGCCAGGCGCTTGCTGTGGTTGCTGCTGCTGCTGCTGCTGCTGCGGCAGCGGCGACTGTTGCTGTCGCTGTTGGCAACACTCGAACTGCTGCTCATAATACATTTCAGGATACGGCTGTGCCTGTTGGCTGAGTCGCCTCTGTTGAGCTTGCATTGACTGCCTGGGCGGATTTGACTCTTGACTCGAGCGTCGATACCACTGCTGCTGCCGCATGGCCTCCGCCTCCGCCTCCGCTTCTGTCTGCTGCTGGCCCGACTCACAGCGTTGAGATCGACTCAGGAAATTGGCAAAAGTTTCGCGAACCGTCGCATTGCACTTGTCGCACAGACACATGTCGGGCGAGAGGCCAACGGCGATGTCGCGCCGTCCGCAAATCGGACACGATTTCCTCGGCCGCATGGCCTTCGGTCTGCGCGATCTGCTGCGTGTGACACGGAAACTGGGTCGAAATTGTCTACGCCTGGCGGACGAGCGGTATTCCACGGCTACTGGCTCAGCCGCTGGCTGCGGCAGCGGCGGCGGCAGCGGCGACGACGTCGACGGTTGCGTCGCATGCTCGGCGTAAAGCTGCTCCTGGCTGGGCATGGAGTCGCTCTCCAGCTCGGTGGCCCTGGAATCGTTATTCTCGCAGCTGTTGACATCCGGCTCATACGGCGGCTGGCTGCCGCCTAGTCTGCTGTCCTCGTACAAGTTTTTGTAGTGGAAGGAATTTTTTTTTAGACCGAAACGTGGCATTTTTTAGGCGAAACAAATTTGGAAAATTTTTGTCAATTTTCTGACAGCTGCGGCTAGGCGCTCGTTGTCTTTGCTTTGCTGCTGAACAGCCAGTTGGGCAGCAGCCTGCGCCACGACCACGAGGAGCCGCCGCTTTTGCGATTCGCATTACGTGACTCCTTCAGCGTTTCCAGCTGCACAATCGCCGCGGCGCCCATGAAGCCACTGAATTGGGGCATGCATTGCCAACGATTGGGCACCACAAACGAGGAGCAGCGCGGCTGTGCGTGATTGAGCGCCTTCGGCCTCAGCATGTTCTCGGCGACGGTCAGTATCGACTGACGGCGCCGATCCGGCTGCGCATTGGGCCGTATGGACAGAAAGCTGCTGCGATAGAAATGATGCACGTTTGGCGGCATGAAGCCAGCGCTTGACTCTGGCACCACCTCGATCAGCGCATTCTGCTCCACGGGCACGGACGCGGACGCGGACGCACGCTGTGATGTGCTCGGCTCCGTGTCACTCTTCTTATCTACGGTTTCACTCTGCGCTTGTCTGTCACTCGGCTCCAATACTTGATTCCGCCTGCGTTCTGTCGCCAGTCGCTCCTGCGGCTGCTCTGCCAGTCGACCTTGAGCTGGCTTGAGTGCTTTTGACTTGGAATTCAATTGATTTTGGGCCTGGGGCTGATATCTGGTGGGCAGATCAGGTCGTGCCTTGCCGCTCACCGTCGACTCCCGCTGCTTGGCTTGCGCTAAAATTCTGTCGCGCTTCACGCCCGTCGTTTGACTGCGCGGCGCCCTGGAGCCGGAGGCATGCTTTGGCCTATGCGCCGTCGGCTGCGGCTCTACACGCGGCCGGGCAGCTTTTTTGGTATTATGCAAGCTAGTGTTATTCGATGTCAGCTTGCCGCCGCGACAGCGCTGCGTGCACTTCAGGCAGAAGGTTCTGCTGGGCACGCGTAAGGTGCAGGGCTTCAGCGAGCTCAGCGGAATATATTTCTTGCTGGCAAACAGAGCCTGCGGAGGTAAGGCTATTGATAAGTAACTATGTGCATGTACGAGGTGTGCTCGAAAAGTATTGTGAATCGAGTGCTTATGGCTATGAGGTGGAGATCAGGGCTCAATTAAGTTAATGGCATCATTTTTTTGAGGCGGAGAGACAAGTCCACAAAAATAAAATCTAAATTCGAATTTATGTAACGCGCAGAAATTAAAAATTGGATATACTTTTCGAGCACACCTCGCGTAACATATTAACTTAAGTTCAAGCTTACGCCACAGGCAGACAGACGTCGATTGGGCAGCTTGAAGCGTCGCTTGGTCAGGTGCAAGCTGCTCTCCGGCATGATGCGCGCCTGTTGGAACAGAAGAGTTAATGGAATGATTTATGGCAGGAGTAACCCAATCTCCAGGCGCTTACAAAAGAGCCGCTGGCCGGCCGGCTGCGTGACCTCTCCGTGATGCCGGACAGTCTTGTCGCTAGCTGCAGAGCAAAGTCAAGTCACTCGATCTATAATCAATGGAAAGCTAAATTTCATGCTTACCCCGGAGCTGAATCTGGCATTCGTCTTGGGCACAACTTTGCTCTGGAAGTAATTGACGGGCACGAAATTCGCGCAGCAGGCATTATTATTGAGCGGCGGCAAGCCGTGGGCCGGCTCCGGCCTGGCTATTTCGCGGCTGTTCGCATACTCACAGTGCGGCACCGGCGGGGCTTTATAGCATTTGGGCTTGGCGCTGGGCGGGGGTATGTAACGCTTTTGGATATTGCAGCCGCAGCTCGAAACGGTCAATGGATCGTTGATAAATCGTCCGCTGCGAGAGGTTAGCTCCATGTAGTCGACTTTCTGTTCGTCCTGGGTGAACTGCTCTTCGGGTCGCTGCGGCGCCAGGCAGGGTCGATAGCCGTAAACATTGTCAATCACATGCGATTTGGGCGTTGATTTTTGCTTCTTGCTGCAGGAGGGATTCGCGCATGGCTGCACAGCCAAGTTAGTGGGACTCGCTGTATACTCCGACTGGGACATTGTGTCGCTCGCATAGTATTGAGGGTAGACTTCCGCTGGAGACTCGTAACCCTGCTCCATATTGGTGCGCGGTGCAGCCTCCTGCGCTCGGGCCTCGTAGGCCGTTTCGCAATGCTGGCAGAGCTGCAGATTCGGATTGGCTGGATACTTGGCTGCGCCGTAGGGTCCCTGAGCTGGGCTGCCGCTGCGCGATTTGCTATAATTGCGCTGCGGCGACTTTCCACGTGAAATCTGCTGTTGGTTGCGTGGCGCCGACTGCGATCTGGGCTGCGGGTTGCCTTCGCGCGCTGCTCCCTTGTAGCTCTTATCGCCAGTTGAGTTTCTTCGCTGCTCGGGCAGCGGCGGCGGCGGCGGCGGCGGCGGCGGCTGCTGCTTCTTGCCATCATATGAATCGTAGTATTTTGTGGGCTTCGGCGAGCTGCAAGTTTTGCAGAAGGGCGTGAGTGGCGGCTTCGCCTGATTTCGCTTGCACTCAGCGCCCGGCTCGCAGCACATTCGCACAGTTTCCGGCCGAGGTGAGGGCTCCAGGGGCTCTGATGTCTGTGGGGTATAGCGATGCTCGGAGGCTTCATCGTAGGCCTTCCAGCCAGTTTCGTTAGTTGGCGTGCGTCGCGGTCCCTGCTGAGACGGCTCCTCGCGCTTCATGGGTCTACGATGCTGGGGAGATGAATCACGGAAGCGCACATCAGCGGATGCACGGCGCGGCTGTATAACGATCGGCGCAGAGCCATGATACGTTGTTGGACGATGACAGTAATTGGCGTCCTGCTCACAGGTTTGCGAAGCAGCATTGCACGTCCTGCAGGGAGCTCTCACTGTCTGCTTCGGCGCTTGATCGGTTCGACTCTTGTTGGGGGCCACTCGACGGTAGGGTTTCTTCTGGTTAGCAGGCCCCATGCCTGCGGGCGTGCGAGTCGGTCGCTCGATTTCGTACGCCTGATACCGCATCAGAGTCATTTCCTGGTACACGCCCAGCGACAAATTTGGTATAGACTCGCAGCACTGGTGGTCGTACTGCAACTTGCTGCAATCGGACAGCTCGTAGTAGGGCTCCTCGGATAGTTGCGGTGGCAATGAGTGCTCCGGAGTTGGCTGCTCAGCGGTGAGCACCGGAGGCTCCTCATACGATTGCTGATACTTTACATTAACTGAATTCTCTGATAATTTCTGGTAAAGATTTTCGTATTGATCTGCGGCAGGTTTTCGGTACTCCACCTTGCACAAGCTGGGGCACAGATCGTGCAGCTCCTGGTACGCCTGCTCGCATAATTTGGGGTATGGACTTGGCAATGACACTTGATGCCGGCTCTGGCATGGTTGCTCGGCATTTGGTGGCTGCTTGGATTCTAGAAGAATTTCCTGGTACGACTCCTCGTTCAACTTGGGGCATGCATGCAGTAGCGATGCCTGAAACTCCTGCTGATTAGGCAACTCTGGCAGCTTCGGGCGCGGCTTCTGGCACAACTGCCAAACGTTGTTCGTCGCGGTCTTCGGGTGTGTCATCTGGCATGCCCTCTGATACTCTCCGGTATACTTACAATCTGTGTGTCCTAAAGGTTCGCTTCTAACGCTGATCAGACTTGGCGTCTTGTCGTCCATTCTAAAAGCCCACACTAATCCTGGTTTATAGCGCGGCTCACATTATCTAGCGTCCGACGTGTGTACACATGAAATTTTTTTATAAATTAATTTGCTGACAAGCTGCAAAGGCAAAGCTCATGCGATCGGCCTGAGGCGAGGATCGAAATTTGAGAGAAAACAAAAAAAAAAAAAGATACTTGGATCTAGGCTGGGTTCGACTCAAAACTTTATTCAAGCAAGTGATAAGGGAATAGATATTTGGATATAGATATAGATATTTATGCATATGCATACCACATGAGAGCAGCTCATAGTCAAGCACTTCATCAACTATGCTCTGCTCTCAGGTGCCATCCATGCACATAAAATATATATAAATGCTAGCTCAGCGGAACCAAAAATCCGAATAGTTTCCGGTCAGAGGCGTCTGGTTGAGCAGCGGCTTGTGCATGCGCTGCTGCTGCGGTTGCTTCGGACGCTTGCGATACTTCAGCGTTGAGCAGCGGCTGGCCAAGAGCGGACTGTGCAGGCCGCGCAGCACCAGCTTCTTGCGCTTCTTGTTCATGTGGTGCAAGACGCGTGGACTGGGCCAGTGCAGGGGCCAGCGCGTGGCCATACGCATGATTTCCGCATCGTGATCCCGCAGCGGGAAGCGCTGCGAGCGCTGCTGATATCCGCTGGGTGGCGGCCTATGCTTGGGCTTTGGCTTCTTCTTTCGTTTATTTCGATGCGGTTTGTGCACGAGCCCATCGACATCGGAACTGTCCATCACATAGTCCATAGGGTAGTCGCCTTTAGTCCTTTGGCGATCGCCGGCCGTTAGGCGTTCGCCAGCCTCCTTCGAGTTGCGCATCAGCTTCATCAGCAGCGATTTCCAGAAAGGATCTGTTCCGTTGTCCTTAAGATTCACTTGAAACTCGTTCGCATTTCGGATCGTTGCGCCGTCCATGTAGTTGTGGTGCTCGTCCTCTGCCTGCAGCATCTCCTGTAAGACCTCCAATTGATCCGTTGTGAGATTGAACTCATGCTGTATGCACTGGCTTTCCAGATCGCTAAACTTTTGTTGGCTACTCTGCTTCTGCATCGTCGCCACACTAGCTTGCTTGGGCGGCGTTGCCGGACTGTTGACAGATTGCTTTGAGCTTAGCGAGGCTGGCTTCGGTCGCGACAGCTCTGCCTTAACCCTACTGTTGAGAGATTGCTCTGAGTTTATCGGCGACAACTGCAGCTCTGATTGCGACGGCGTTGCCAGATTGCTATCAGACAGCATGCCATATGATTCGGATAGCTCAGAGTCTGAGAGCAGCGGTGCTGGCAGTCTGCTTGTGGGCTGCATAGACTTCCAACGCGAGTACCACAGCGTTGCCAGACCTTTGCCTGGCTGCATTGCGTTCGGCCGTAACAAGTCCGCTTCCGATTGACATGGCGTTGCCAGACTGTTAAGCCGCTTTAAACTGTGCTGTGACACATCACGATCCGCATGCAACGGTGCTGCCAGACCGCCGCCTGTCAGCCCTACATTTTGCTCCTCAGCCTGTTCTCTCGCTCGACTAATTGACGAACTATTGCTAAAGCGCTTTCCGAACTTTTGTGTAGATTGCAGCGTTGCCAGACTGTCGCCATGCTGTGTCCCTTGACACAGCGTTGCCACACTGTTATCAGCTTGTATTAGCCCTGACTCCTGCGGCGTTGCCACACTGCTGTCCGGCTGCATAGCATCTGCCTGACTCTGCTGCAAATTCTCTGACAAATCTGCCAATAGAAGTTTCGTTATATACTTGAGATTCGCATCGAAATTTTGTATTTTATTCAGCCTGTGGACGCCCTTGACGTCGGCCTCATTTTGCCCATTTTGCTGGCCACCTACTTGCGCCACGAATTGATTAATTAACGTGGTGCTGCTCTCGTTATTAACAGCTTTATGGCTCACCGGCGATTTGGGCGCTATCTCCGGTGATTCCACCACCTGTTTGACCATGCGCTTCGCCAGCTTCACATAGTTCAAGCTGTCTGTAAGCTTGTAATGCTCGTGCTGCTTCGGATGTTGCTGTTGCTGCTGCTGCTCCTGTCTTAAATTATTTATTTCGTTTCTGCTTGCAGCTTTCTTCATCTGGATATAGGTAGCATTGCTCGCCATGCAACTGATCAAGTTATTTGCACATTTGCCAAAATTGAAGGGCACAAAGCTTGGTCTCAATTGTCTAGGTTGCTGCTGGCGCTGCTCTTGTTGCTGCTGCTGCTGCTGCTGGCGCTGCTCTTGTTGCTGCTGCTGCTGTTGATTCTGCTGACATTTGTGCTTTAGCTGGCGCAGCTGTTGCCGCAGCAACATCGATATATCGGCAACTGTCTTTGGCTGCGCTTTCGCACAGGCTCCCGGTCCCATGAGCGTTTGCGACCAAATCGGCGAATTGGGCTGCAGCTGGGCGGGCGAACCGTACGGCAGGCTGGGCTGTACGTGATAAACAGCGGCTGGTTGGCAGTTCGCCGTGCTCGCGAATTGCGGCGAAATGTTCATGAGATTTCGCCGCAGGCGACTTAACGTTCGGCTGCTCGGATCGGGCGAGCGCAGCTTCGGCATGCGCGGCACAGCGCCCACCATTTTGCTGCAAACGCTCGACACGAACGTGTCGCGGCGCGGCGTCCACTGGTGCGTTGCGCCGCTTAGCCAGGCCATGTTCAGTTGGCCCAACGACTGCACGGGCTGGGGCTGTTGCTGCTGCTGGCGGCGGCGGCTGAAAGGGGCTGCACGTTAGGCCAGCACCCATGCCGCGGCGTCGTGCCATCATTGTTGACTGAAATGCAAGTAGCTAACGAAGAAAAAGCAATTTTTTACTTGAAATTTGTGCGGTTGAAACATTTAAAATTTTGAATATACGCTTCGTTCCATAATTGTAGTGTGCGAAGCGTCAGTTACGAGTCCAAAAAAAAAAATAAATAAAAAAATAAAAAAAAAAAAAACAAATTGACGAGCAAAGCAAAGCGCCGCAGCATCTCAGCTGTTTTGTTTTCGTTTCATTTCCTTTGATTTCGCTTAAAAGCGCGCCCACGTGTTTACGGTTAGAGCTTTCGCTGCTGACGTCACGTTTTGCTATCGCATGCGCGCTTCTGCGCCTTCCTTGCCGGTCGGTCACATTGGAATTTTTCATTCATTGCGGCTTTACTTCCAGCGCAAGGTTCCAACTCCAATTGGAAGTCTACGCAGGCCACTCTCGCACGCTCTCTCTCTCTCTCTCTCACATAAGAAGCCAATGTTACGTTTTTTGTGCGCTTAGTTAAGCAGGCGCGCAAGTTGAGCTCAAATTTTGTTTCGAGCTCGAAATATTTAATTTTTAATTCATTTTACTGATGCTTTTGAAGGGTAAACAATAAATTTCCGTAACAGATTTTTTTTGGTATTTCAGTATTATTTGTAAAAAAAAAACCAGACTGCTTACCAAATTTAAGAAACCATTATTAAAATAAAATAAAGAAATAAAAAACACAACAGAATGGTGAATGCCGGTTGCGTTGCCAAGCTACTGGGCGGACTTCATTTGGGAAGCAGCTTCTGGGTGAAGCGCGTCAACCCACACTGGTATGAGGCACGAGAGTTGCCCAGGACATTGCTGAGTGAGAAGTTCGAGGAAAAATTAAAGATGTCGAATACACGATCGGCATCTGGACAGAAATATCGGAAATCCTGTTTACCGATGACACCGTTGGCCAAGCGTGTGTCTCTGTTGTAATTAACAGCAACAGAAGTGCTTCATGTGAGATAGATATTCAGATATTCAATAGCGATGTGAAAGAAAACTTAAATTTTATTTATAATGCCCGCCATGTACAAATGCGTGCTGCCAACTTAATTGAATAAATACTAACAGTGAAATTAGCTTAGCTTAACAGAGTGCTGCCACTAGTTAACAGACCGATCAACAGCCAAATGCGACGCTGTGCGTGAGAGAGTTACATTGTCGATGTTTAATGTATTTGTGTGCTTGTGTGTGAAAAGAGAACGAATTGCCAATCAGTTGGTGCCGAGTTTTTGCTTCGTATACAGGTGGGCCGCGCTTCGCGCTAAAATCGTATAAGAATCGCTACTTAAACAATATAAAAAAAATTCCAATAGCCGAAAGCGAAGGCACTTGATAATATAAATCGCGGCGCATGCTACGCCCACGCGTTCAAGTTCAGTGCAAGCGAGAAAACAACCAACAAAAGCCAAAAGGCAATAACAAGGCGCAAGTGATAAGAATTAATATATATAAACATATATATGTATATATAAATATATATGTATATGTATAATATATATACATATGCATATATTTATATATGTAATATAAAAATCAACGTGAAAAGAAATCTGGCGACAAATGAAAAAAAAAAATGAAATATTGAAACAAAATTTAATATAAAAGATAGAAAGCATTCGTAATGTGTACGCAAAGAGCAAAAAGCAGAAAGCCAATTGGAATGAGACAGAGAGAAGATTAAACAAAATGTTTCATATTTGAGGCAGAGTTTGTTATTGTTGCTAGTGCTGCTGCTGCTGCGGCGGCTGGAAAAGTAAAAACAACAAAAATATGTTATAGAGCGCGAGGGAGAGAAGCGATGAACTAAGTTTCAATTATAAACACTTACATATATGTGTATGCGTGTGTAAATGTAATTTCTTATAAGATTTCGTATGCGGCTGTGTGTGTGTAGCGACATGCGGAAGCAAAAAATATTCATGAATGGCAATTATGCTGCTGTATATGTTTTTTTTTTTTTTTGAGCCCGCAGCCAAAATGACGACGAAAACTACGTACGCTTTTCCACTTGGAAGTCGTGACGTTTTTCGATTGCATAGCTACATATGTATCTGTGGTGCGTGTGCTTGTGTGTGTGTGTGAGTGTGCGCGCAACTCTCGCCCGCAAACCCATGTGTGTGTTTGTTTGACTGCGAACGTCATAGCAACTTCAGTAAAACGCAAATAAGCCAAAGAAGAAAAGCTAATTGCTGTTGAGTGGTCTAATTGGACACCTTGCGTTTGTAAATTTTGCTTTTTTCATTCGCCCCGTTATCAACCGTGTGTATGTGTGAGCTGTGTGCTTTCACTGCCTTCCTCTCTTTCTATCTTTCGCTCGCTTGCACACAGACGTACGTTTTATTCGAGTGGTTTTGTATGCTCGACCTCGACAAGTTTCGTTTTCGCCCCTCCACAAACACACACATGCCTATGTGTGAGATCATGTGTGTGTGTGTGTGTGTGTGTAATTGTCATCATGCTGCTTCATATTGTAATTTCTGCTGTTGTTTTTTGCGAATTTCCTTGACTCCTTGAACCTACCCAGGCACACACATACTTAAGTACATACATGTGTACATGAGTATGTCAGCGCACTCACACACGCACATCGTAACCTGTCTGCCCCGTAACTGTTGCTGCGCCCCCGCCGACTACACCAACACACACATACTCATACACATGTCGTCGCGCGCTCCGCTGGTTGCTCTTGCGTTTTATTTGCCTGCTGCTCTGAGCGCTGGCGCTTCTGAATTGTTGTTGTATTGTCGTCTCTGCTGTCTGGCTGCTGCTGCTGTTGTTTGTAAGTCGAAGTCGTTCGCTAGCTTTTGTTTTTTTTTTTTTTTTTCTACTCTTTTATATTTGTTGGCTCATTTACTTTGCTTGAACGTTGTTGCTATTTTTTTTTGGTGCGCGCGCGACTTTTTTGTTTTTGGTTTTCTCTTGTTATGCTTGTTGTTGCTGTTATTGTTTTTTTTTTTTTAATCTTTCTCATGTTTTGCCTTTTCTGATTTTACTGTCGTTTTGTTGTTGTTTGCAAGCAGAGGGCACGAGTACGACCACAGCAACAACATGAACTACTGAGGCGCCTTAGTTATCAGCTATGCCCAACAGATATGGTGTATGAATGTATGTATGTATGTATGTATGTACGTGCGTACATGTGTAGACATGCATGTACATATGCTCACACTATTGCTGCTCATAAGTTTAGCTTCATTACGTATATTATTAACTTCTGTCTAAACTGATCTATCTCAATTTAATAATTTATAGTTAACTCGTCTAATGAAAGTTTTTTATGCTTTGGCATTCAATACGTCCGCACATTTGTTGTCCTTGCTGCCTCAGTTGTGAATGACAGCAAACATCGACGTAAATCATAAAGATTTTCGTCTTAATTTCGCCGCAATCGCTTGTGACGTCTTTTACAGCTGGCTACGCTTTCGCAACTCTCTTTTGCTCGCTCTCTCTGGCTCTCATTTTGCGTGCGTGCGTTGGAAGTTGTCAAGTCAAATGAGGCTCCAGCTTCAAATGCTGCTTCCATTTTGGAAGTTCATTCAGCTTTGATGCGGCGTTTCCAGGCTCAGGTCATCGTCATCACTGCATTCATTTATTTCAAACATTCGTCGTCGTTGCCGTCGCAGTCGCAGTCGCAGTCTGTTGATTTTTGTACATTGACTTTGAGTTAAGTGTGTGTTTGTGTGTGTGTGTGTTCGCTTTGCTTCACTAACGCCTCTTAGATTTCCATTGCTGCTGCGTCCATTTGGAACTGTTTTGTGTCTTTTCTATTAATTTAATAAACAAACATAAAAAATAAAATACATTTTCAATTGGTATTTAATAATTTGATTCGATACGCTTCAGAAATGTTCAAGAAACGTGAAAATGTGCAAATTAAAAGGCTGAGAAAAACCACTTAAAAATTTTTTGCATTGTTGACTGGCCGGCGAAACAGCTGCCGTTGCTCTTTCGCACCAACAAATTGTTTACAAATAGTACGTCATACATATGCATGTTTGCATGCGTGTGTGTGTATGTGTGTATGTGTGTGTGTTTGCTGTTATACTCTATAAAGCAAGCACAATAGGGCATTTGAAAGTGCGTAGGTAATTTGAATAATAAATGGAAGGTCGCATTTTCGTAGCAATGAGCTTTTGTAGTTAAGCAATGGAAGCCTTGAATTTAATTTATGTAAAAGCGCTGTTCATTAATGTGCATTATAAAAAATCATATGACTTACATAACTGTTAAGATTCAAAGATTCTCTTGATACACCTGCGAGCTGTAGCACACTCATAGTTCTTCAAGCCTTATTCAACTCAATTCTTTCCATTCTTTTTTCTTCAATTGGCTATAAAACTGTGAGCGCGCGCGTGTGTGTGTGTGTGTGTGTATGTGTGTACTTGTTGTTGTTGCTTCCTCTTTCTGCAACTATTTCGCGCTGTTGCTGCCTTAAATTGATTTCAATAAAGAATTTGTTGACTTGAGCGCTTGTTCCAGCAAACATTCGCCACTTGACTTGGGCCACGCGCGCCATCTCGCTTGCGCACTTAAACGACGTGTGCGTGTGCGTGTGCCTGAGTGTGTGTGCGTCTGGCCACGCGACCTTGATGCTGTACATTAACCCATTAAGTTTTGTCGTGGTTCGCAATGCACGCAGCTTATATAGCAGGCGACAGAAGAAGAAGAAGAAGCTGAAGAAGAGCAAGGAAGAAGCAGGGATCAGGCGAGAGAGAGAGAGATAGCTAGGCTTGTAGTGCACGACAGCTTATGTAGTAGGCGACAAGCAAGTAGGAGGTGGAAGCGAGAGATAGACCGAGAAGAGAAGAGAAGAAATGGCAGACACTAGTTTCCTACACTGTCTGCCAAAAGTTGTTGCCTAGCAGCTGTAATAAAAGTGCCGTGTGTAGGTTTTGTTGTTTGTCATAGATAAAAAAAACAACAGCTGTTTGCTTGCCACGCCCACTAGCGGCAGCAGCAGCAAAAGTGATAAGGAACGAAGGTCAAATATCAAATGTGATTTACTTTTAATTGCTTTTTTTTTTTTTCTTCTTTCAATAATGTTCGCAGCAAGGCTAAACATGTGAAAAGAGAAAACACCTCAAAACAACAATAAAAATAAAAATAATAATAAAAAAAAAAAAAAAAAAAAACAAACATCAACAAGCAACGGCAAGTGTTGAAGTGAGGCAGCTCAAGTGGCGCAAGAAAATCGAATCGGAGACGCCTCACGTGCTCGTTGCAGTTGGCCACGTGGCCGTGTCCAATGGCCCAGTCGGGAGCAGATGCCACAGCGACAACAGCGACGAAGCAGCTGCCGTTGACCTTTGACACAGCGAATGCAACGCGCAAATAATTGCCGCAATTCAATTTGAGAGCTACGAATCGAATTAAAATTTCAACGCTGCTGCTGTTCCCCCCGTGTGCGTGTGTGTGTGTGGGTGTGCGTGTGCGTGTGTGTCTTCGTGAGTGTTCTGTGTGTGAGTGCATGTGTGCGTATGTATGTGTGCAGCAGCAGCGGCTTTGTGTGGCAAATGAATTTGAATTCAAGCTCGGCAAACAAAGGAAAATGCAGCTTAAGTGAACTTCCTGCGCTCACGACATCAGCAACAACAACAACAACAACAACAACAGCAACGAGTGGGAGGGAGGCGGCGCAGTCAACGCAACTGTAGCCAATTGCCAAAACCAAGCAACCAACCAAAAACAACAACAACAATAACTAAAACAACCAAGTGCAATGGCCGCCTCCACATCAACGCCACAAAATTACAAAGTGCCATCGACGAGCAAAATATCTGTGGATAAACTCTTACGCGTCGGCTACTACGAGCTGGAGAAAACAATCGGCAAGGGAAACTTTGCTGTAGTCAAGCTGGCCACAAACATTGTGACCAAGACAAAGGTGAGTTCGGCCACACACTCATATATATATATATATATATATATATATATATAAGTAACTTTGGTTACATAAGCTCTGTACTCTATACGTACAACTATCTTCATAGACTAATTTTAGTCTGACCTGCATTATATATACTTTATTTAAGAATGATTTTTTGTAGCAAATATCAAATAAATGAATAAAAAACTGGTAATAACAGGTAAATAATAATTAAAAAATAAATGAAATAAAAAATATTAATTAAAAATTTAATTAATCAAAAATAAAATAAAATTTATGAAAATTAAAATTTAACTTATTAAAAACAAAATTAAATTATTATTAATTTAAAGTTATTGTGTGCATGATGTATGCCTATAAAATTAATTAATATTTTATATAAATAAATATCATATATATAATATGTAATAATAATAAAAAAAAATTAAATTTATTAAAAATAAAATAAAACGTATTAAAATAAAAATAAAATAGATTAAATTTATTAAAATAAATAATTATTAATTTAAAATTATTTAATTAATATATTATATAAATAACATATATATAAATATTAGACAATGAAATATATGAAATATTAATATAATAAGATCTTTAAGAGAGGAGCTGTGCAGACTTTGATCAATTTATATAAATTATTGATATAGATCCTATATCATTATCATTTGTATTAGAGCTTTGTTTCTTTAGGAAGCTTCCGACCTATATCCTATATATTGATGTGTGCATATAAAATCTACTTCTGTATATTATGAAATCCTCATAATTATATGCTTAAATGAAGCTTACCAACTTATAGAAAAAAAAAAGATTTCTGTAATTCTAGGTAAATTAAATATTCTTAGCTCTTTAGTCAAAAGTCCAAGGTACTCGAGATCCGATGAGTGCTTGTAAAACATCTGATGTTTCTAGTTCAAGAAGTGGACCATTTAATAAAACAAAATTATGTCTTTGGGTCAAATTTTAGTTTAAGCTTCGACAGAGAGATTGCGAATTACGTTTTTGTTTATAGCTCTAGCTATTATTTTTGTAAATATTCCTTGCCTGTCTGCAGAGTAACTGAGAGATTCTTTCATCTCGAGGAAGCATCAAGTGTGTGTGCGTGTGTGTGTGCATGTGTGTGTGTGTGAGCGTATGTGTAGCACTCATGTTTACACATCGATTCCATAGATCGATTTCACTTACGCATCGCATAACGTTTTATTTGTTTTTGTATTCCATTTTGTTTTCTTTCATTTTTGCCGTTAGGCTGCGCATTTGGCTTGATCAAATTGATTTTAGTTATTATAATTCTTTTGTTGTTTTGTTTATTGCCGCGTAAATATGTGCGCATAATATACTTAACTGTTTACCCAACTTATTGACAGTGCATATTTGTACTGGCTGATCGGCCAGTTGTTACTCCGATTCTCCATCTCTCCATTCCCATTCCTCTGCCTCTTCCCCCTCTTCTCGTGCCCTTTTAGATATTTGTTTGCTTTACGTTTTTTGCATACAATTGGCTTGAGAGCCACAGACGCCGCAGCTTTGTCGGTTTTTGGCTCTCAGATCAGATGATGCTAATTGAAACGCATTTAACTTCATGTCTGTCCCGCTCTGTCTCACCACAACTTTGTCGTCTAGCTCTAACAGAGAAGACACGTTGGAGCCCTACCTACTACACACACTCTCTCTCTCTCTCTCTCTCTCTCTCTCGCGCTTTCTTTGTATCTCTCTCTATCTGTCTCTGTTTGGGGAAGTAATTTAGCTTTGTTTCGTTCTGCTTAAGATCATCTTGTTGTTTTATCTTTCCTGCCATTTACATATACTTTTGGATAATAATTTCCGTATGAACTTATCTCTTAAATGCATCTCGAAAATGGCTGGGATGCTGCATTTAATTGGTTGACGACGCAATCAGCTGTGACTACATTCGCACCTGTTCGTAAAGTTGCTTTAAAAACATTTTTCTGCTTCTGAACTGCCCTTTAGCCTGAGGGTATATTAGCTTGAAAAGCTCTGAAATGCCTTAAAACTTGAATACCAGGGTATTTAAAAGTTGTGCAAGTATATGAGCTGCACATGTTACTTGAATTATATTCTAATTTGCATTCAAATACGTGAAAAGGCAACTAAAGTCTTGCCAAGGCGCAGTAAAAATAATTTATAGGGTATGTAAATGTCATGCAATCAAGTGCTGATATTGATACTGGGTTAATAAATCACTTTAATTTAATCCTCGCTGTCATAAAAAATATATGATATGATTGCAGGGTATTTAGTATTTTGACATATATTCCTTGTTCTAATAGGGTATGTATTATTCGGTCATTCATTTCAGTTACAGATAGCTTTTGCATAGGTATAACTATTCATGTTGGTATTTACTATAACTTTTAAAGAGATTTTATTTATAATATGCAGGGTATTTCGTTAGTCGCATCGATGCCTACACCGCTTGCGGTCAGCTATCAGCTGAGCGACAATTTCTCAACATTCTTTGTATATTATAAATTCCGAATGCATTTTACAGCTGCTACAGCTAGAAGTGATAATGAGTCACCTTCAGCTGGTTAACGGGGCGCTGTGGGCTTAGGGCAAACAGACACAAAAACAGAGAGAAAGACAGAAAGAGAGAGAGATAGATATGTGTGTGTGTGTGTGGACAAGTGTTTGCATAGAGTAAGACAACAAAGCACACAGCTGTCACAGTGGCTGTTAACTACATGCGAACGCTGATAATTTCGACTGTCAAGTGACACAAGCACAGCAACTGCAACAAAAATTGGAGCAACTGTAACAACAACAACAACAACAACAACAACAACAGCAGCAGCGAATGCTCTTTAATAGTTTATCACAACAATAAGTGCAAATTTGTAGGCCAAACAGAAAAATGCCTCGTTAAATGCATAATTGACAACGAATGTGAATAATAGAGATCGAAATCGGAAGGCAGCAGCAGTAGAAGAAGAGGGAAGAGTAAGAAGAAAAAAAAAACAACTGTCAACAGGCAGTCGTTGTGCGCGCTTAGTCTCCACTCATGCAGTGTAGAGATTCATCCCATCGCACAGAAATGACAGCACGTGCCTGAAATTCAAAATGGCGGCTGGACAGTTAAAAGAAAAATGAAATTGAACAAAAGCAAAAACAAAAGTAAAAACAAAAACAATTTACATATGACGCACATATTATATTAATTTCACTTAATTTCCATTTTCATTTGTTTTCGTTTCATTCTGTTTGCTTTTACAATTCCTTATTTGTTTTTTTTTTTCCAATATGCTGATAAGTCGAGAAAGATTAAAATTGAGAGAGAGAGAGACAGAGAGGAAATACACAGCTGTTTGTCAATTTCAAGGTCCACTCACACTCACTTATCTTACTTAACATTCACCATGGACACACACGTGTTTGTGTGTATGTGAGATATGCACTGTTTAAGTACAAGACTTTGGCTATATTATCATATTATCATTGCAGTCATTATTATTGTTATTATTATTGGCCATAGCTTAAGATTATCTGAGCTGAGCGCTTTTTGCTAATAATTTGTGCTTTTATCATGTATATATATATATATATATATATATATATATATAGTGTGTAAACCACTCCGATAACAATGTAAGTTTGTTAGGCTCTAATCATATTATATTAACATATATATATATATATGCATATATCTGTCATGTCACTTGATATGATTCTGTGTGTTTAGTTTACCTTGAAGATATGTCAAATTCTATTATGGGTTTAGTTTTGATTTGTCAAAAAGTCGTTAATTCTGCAGCTAACTTTTTGTAAACATAGAAATATAAAAAATAAGAGTTGCCTCTCTACTCGATTCTCATGAGCAATAGAGTTACTCATAGATATAGACAATAATCTATATACGCAGCAAGAGAAAAGAAAAGGAAAATAGTAAAAAAAAGAGAATATATATATGATATATATATCTCTCTCTCTCTCTCTCTCTCTCTGTCACCCTCTCTTCATCCTGTATCATTTTATATTATCTTAGAAACATGACCAGATATACAGAGAGAAATCGTTAGCCGGAGAAAAAGTAAAATTTAGATACATAGAGAGAATTATAGAACAAAACATATGCAGAGAGATAATATAGATAAACACAGAGAGAGAGAGGGAGAGCGATAAAACTGAGCTGAGTATAGGATTAGACAGCGAGAATATAGAAAGATAGTAGAAAGAATCACAAAAATATAGAAAATAAATATGTGTATATTACCTCGATATGTAGAGAGTGGGAGAGCGAGTGTGTGTATTAAGCTCCTGCTATGAGCGCAGTTATTAAAAAGTAAAAGAAATGCTTTTCATACACTTAAAACTTCAATTGCTTTATCAATTATAAAGCGAGCTATCTATTTAATTAAACCCTTATTAATATGATTATTAATTCATGTTGGGATTCCCCTGGCCTAACTAGATCTATATATATATATATATATATATATATAAATATATATTATTTAAGAATTTAATTTGTTGGCTCTCAAAATATGGAATAAATATTTGGGCTAGCTGCCCGTATTAACTGCAAGTCGTTATGATGCCCTTTTTAATTGGCTTGGCTTATGCCTACCTTATGCCTTAGCTAATTAATTGTCTGATTGATTGCGTCTGATTGAACATGGAAATTTTAATTGAATTTCTGGCGCGTGGAAGAACTGAGGCGCTGCGCTGATTAACGCTCCAATTGTGACAAGCTAGAACTAGATTTGCTGTTGGAAAATTTTGACTGATATTTATTTTCGTATGCTTGCTCAGCGGTTGAAAAGAGTATATTGGTTTTGTGAAACTTTGTATACAAAATAGATGCTTTAAGTTGTACTTTATTTGGAAGATCTCTAAACTTTTCCATTTGGTATATGATCAAGCGATAAACCTGAATTCCTTGAAAATCTGAAATTTTGCTGAGCGAGTATTATACAGTTGGCTATGCCCATGCTTAATATTTATCTCAGTTGCTTTATTTTCTATTCTGTTTTGTTTTGTTTTCTTTTTATTATTTGCTAACTCACGAACTCAGCAATATTATTTTTATAATATTAATAATAATAATAATAATAATCACGCTCCCGTTGCGCACTGAGGCAACATTGATTGATCATTCGCTATGGCCAAATATTTAACTTGAGCTCACGCTGTCTGGCCACGGCGTCGAGATCTCAAACTTGTTGCTGGTCGCTCGCAGATCTCAGCTGAAGTATATAGAATATATAAAGACAACACACATACATATGTATAAGGTATATATATAAATACTTTACGACTCAGTCGCATGGCTGCCCAAATCATTTAACAATTTTTATTTACTTTTTCATTAACTATTTCGCGGTTTTTGTTGTTTTTTTGCGTTGCCTTCTTTTTTTTTGCGTCTGTCTGGCGCTTTTTTAACCAAAATTCAGTTTTTTTTTTGGTTTTCTCTCTTTTATTTGAGATTTGCTGTCTCTTTTGCTCAGGCTTTGTGTGTGCGCCAGGGCACAGCAGCAGTCGAAATACCCTGTAATTTTGATGTTATTAAGAGATTGTATTAGATTGGGTATAAATTGGATTGGAGTTTATATATATTATATTTATAAAACACAATATATATATATATTTTTATATATATTAGAAAATTTTACTTAGCTCAAATATTTTTTCTTATATTATTTTCTATTATATATTTCCCTCTTTAAACTGAATATTTTCTATAAACTGACCAGCAGTTGGGCATATCTTGCATATAATTTGTACAGGGTATTATTTTGGTTTAGCTATCATGTTTAGCTATCTAATTTATTGTTGATTCGCGCTTCAATTTGCTTTACGTCTGCAACTTGTTGTTGTGGCGGACACACACACACTCGATAAACATTCGCATTCATATGATAACAAGCGCGTTATCAAAATACGCTTCCAGTCGTAAATTAACAGCAACAGCCACAGCAACAGCAACAACAACAATAATAATAATAATAATACTACGTAAACAACGTAACAATTTGCGAATCAATCACGTGCAATAACTTATGTTCTCTCGCTCTTGCTCACTCTCGGTCTCTCCTTTGCCCCTCTTTCTAATTTCTAACTTACACTCTAGCTCTCACTTTATCTTTTACTCTCCCTCTCTCTTTATTTTTCACTCTCCCCCCTCTCTCTCTCTTCCTTTCTCAATCGCATCGACTAACCAGTAAAACCTCAAGTATTTCAACACTTTCTATAAATGATTTATCGTTTTTGCTTGATTAAATGTCAAAGCTCTCCTCTGCACATGTAATACATTCTAGTTGTTGTTTTTATTTTAATAGATATTTTGTATTAAGCTACAGTTGCCCTTACGTTAAGTAGGCCAGAGCTATGAAAATTTCTAATCGATTTTCTGTAGCGGCGCTTAGTATTTGGGGAAAATTGTTTAAAGCAACGCTTGGCTTAACCCAAATAGAGTTTAGCGACCCTTGGCATAAAAACGCGACGCACTAGGGTTAAATGAGAGCGCAAGTGAAAGACTCTGAGAGAGAGAGAGAGAGGCACCGACCGAGAGAGAGAGAGAGAGAGAGAGCTAGAGTGAGAGGCAGCATCAATTGCAGCAGCCGCCGACTCTGCCGCAACACAGAAAAAAGGGGCGCGTTTCTTCAACTATTGATTAAACACGAGCCAGGTGTAGCGAGGCGGGGTGGTTGGGCTGGCAACACACGTTTGATTACCGCGTGTAAACAGCAACAACAACGACTACAGCAATAACAATACGCGTTGCAAGGACTCGCCTGCATTGTGCAACATTTGTGTGCCGCTAACGTTTGAGGCAAGCAGGTCACATGTCGGCATCTAGTGAGTCAACTGGCGCGCCTCCGAGGCACAAGCAGAAAGCGCCCGTTAAGCCGCTGCGTGCCAAAAAGCAGCCAACGGCCACGCCCACCAGCCTTCTGTGCGAACTGATACGTTTGAAGGCGCAGCAAAAGTATCTCGAATGCAATCAAGTCAAGCTGAATGCCAACAATTTTCTCGACGACAACGACCCTGAGCCAGGCGACGACGGCGACGACGACGACGAGAGCGACGGCGGCGACAAGGATAATGCCGGCAAGGATAAGAAGCCTGTGGCCGCCAGTCGCCGGCCTTCGAGTGGCAATAAAGTCGCTGGCCTCATCAATGACATTGATCGACTGAAGCTGGATATGGATGAGAAGCTGCGCAAGCATCACGCCGAGAAACGTGGCCAACTGCAGGACATGTGGCATTATATGAATACGCTCAAGGAGGATGTCTTTCAACCGGAACGCCTCAGCCTGTATACGGTGAATGTGGTTCGAGAGCGTATCATTGCACTCAGTGGACAGCTGGAACGCTTGAGTGTCCAGAATGCCAAAGAGCTGGAGCTGCTGCGTGAGGAATACATGAAAATGGAACGTGAGAACGGATTCGTGTGGAAGGACAGCATTTGAGAAATTTCGCTAAGCAAAGAGAATAAACTTTTTTATATACTTATATATATATAATAAAAACAAGTTTCACTTGATTTTGAATCGAAATTGTTCCATTTGAAAGATCTAGTTACAAAAGAAAGGACCTAACTGAGCTGGATCATGAAAGGAAAGAATAAATGCGGATGGCAGAAAAAACTTAAATGCCAAGCAGTATTAGTTGAAAGAACTAGTTCAGAATGAACCGATTTTGGTCATTGGGAAAACGTACTTGTATGGAATGGTAGTTTAGGAAAACAGCACTAAAGCAGTGTAGATAAAGTTCATATGAACTAGTTCAATTTCATAACAGCCCAAATATTAATATATTATTAATGATTATTTCAATAAATTCTATGCTATACTAATTCTGAAGAAACCAATACTTTGTGACTCATATGAACTAGTTCATTTTAATTGTGTAAAGATTTGTAAGATTACAAGCCTTGATTTTAATAATTTAATTCAGTCAATAATATTTCATATTTATCCTGATAAAACATTGAAAAGATTCTACTGAACTAGTTCCATTTTTTTAAAATTTGCACATATACCTAAATTCTTTTCTTATCAATTTATAATCATTTAGGGTAATTGAACTATTTCATTTTTGAATTAATACATTTTTTTTGAAGATATATTGTAGGCTTCTTAAAGCTGAGCCCATTTACTTCTCAATTGAACTAGTTCCACTTTGCAAATCTCCTTTCATTTTGTAAATCCAATTCGAGCTTTAGAACGTCTCAAATGCAAATTTATGTTTCAGCTTTTAAGTTAATTCGAATGCTAAATTGTGAACCGTGAACGACTCAAATGAGTCACAGCTTTGGCAATCAAAAGGAATTTACATTTTGTAATAGCATTTAGCATTCGCCTTTGTTATCGTTTCTGCTGCTGCTGCTGCTGTTGTTGTTGTTGTTGTTGTTGTTGTTGTTGTTGTTGCTGTTGTTGTTGTTATTGTTGTTGTGGTTGTTGTAGTCCTCCAGCCTTTAAATCAATATGTGCGCCAAGGAGTAAACCATTCTGCCTCACATTCGCCTTGGCTATATATTATTTTCGTTTTTATTTTGTGTTATGCCAAGCGAAGGATATCCAAATGTGACATTGTTGCTGTTGTGGCTATTGTTGCTGTTGCTGTTGTTGCTGTTGCGCTTGCTTCGAATGTCTCATTTAACAGCGTTTGTTCTTAAGGTTCATCGCATTCGCGGCAAAAGGTCAAAATGGCACGTGGCATGGCTTGGCAATGGCATTTCGCAACGGCATAAAATGTTGCCTTGTGTGCCCATCAGCAGCTGGCAAAACAATTGTCTCAATGCAATTATTGTGTGGAACATCATTTGCAGCTCAGCGCGGTGGGGTAGATGTGGCCCGCTTGCAATAACATATTTTATTAATCCAAAACTTTTAATTGAACTGACCTTTCAGTTGTGGACATCAAGATGATAGTTTAGTCTGTCGAAATACATTTTATTATTGTTGAATCACCACTCTGACTGACTAACTGACAGATTGACTGTTTATCTGCCTTTAGCTGTATATTTGTTTGTACTTTTTGCAATTTAAGCTTGTCTAATTAAAATGTTTTTTTTAACCTATTTATCAGGTCGAACGCAAAATCTTTTTATCAATTTAATATCAGGAATATTCCTATATCTTACTAATAAAAATATTTATTTTTGTATTTTTTGCTCTTTTGATCCATTTTATTGTCTTTCTATCTGCATATTTTTCTGCATATCTCTAGATCTAGCTGTTTATCTTACATAGTTAACTTATTTATCTCAATATAAACCCTTATGTATAAAATGAATATCTCTAGTTATCTGTTATAATTCTTAAATAAATTGAATATTTTATTAATATTCGTAAATTTCTATTTGTCCCTTTTCCTAAGGCTTCAACTATTTATTTATGTTGCTTCTTCTGCATTTATTTTTATGAATTTATCTATATATTTACATTGCCATATTTCTCAAGTTTTCTATCTATCTATCTTTATATCAATGTAGTCTATCTACTTATCATATATACTATATATTTGTCTATTTCTTTTGTGTGTTGTCTATATCTTTAATTTGATATATAAAGGTATATATGTATATATACTTAAAAAATGACAATGCAGAAAATATAACGCATACGCCAAGTGTTGCATTAGCAACTTTTTACTCCCTCTTGGCCGGCAGAATTAACAAATATTTAATAAAAATAATTTATTGATCAATAAATTACCAAAAGTCAAAAAGCAATTGATTAATATGAGTAAGCATAGTCTAGCTGAGCAGTAACTAAAATATTACGCATACGCCAGTGAATACTATAATAATAATAAAATAAAATATAAGAGAATACAAAATTATAACAAAATTAAAAAATAATAAAATTTAAGAGAATATTATAATAATAAGAACTGTTCTGTCGAATTTTATTTATTTATATTCAATTATTGCATGCAAATTGAGCCAGAACATAGAAAGTGCTGCTTAAGGCTTACTAGCGGAACGGCCACAAAACTCAATTTGTTTAAATATTGAGCCAGCAGCAACAATAGCAACAAATTGAAAAACCGGTGTGAGGCTCATCATGATAATATTGTTGCTATAAGAGCAAGTGAATTGCCTTGCTTACTCTATCTCTCTCTCTCTCTCTGTCGCTCCATTTGTTTCACTCACTCTATCGTGCACACACACACACACAGCGTACGCCTGATTGTTAATTATTTGAGCTGTTTGTTAAATAATTATTGAAATGCCTGGCAGAAATACAAAAGCAAATAAACGGACAACGTTGTCTAAAGTCGTGTGTAAAGAATGTTTTTATATTTGTTGTTGCTTATTTTTCTGTCTGCCCTAGCCCATACGTTGCCCGCTGCCCCTATCTACAGCATCATCATCATCATCATCATCATCATTATCGTCGTCATCGTCGTCATCGTCGTCATCATTGTCATTGGCAGCACCTCTCTTACTACAGCCTCACAGAATTTAACACTCGCGCCATCTTTGGCGTTGTTGTCGTCGTCGTTGTCGTGAGCGTCGTGTTTGCTGCCGTTGTTGTTGTTGTTGTTGTTGTTGTTGCTGCTGCTGCTGCTGTCGCTGTGGCTGCAGACAGTGCGCCACCTACCACCTGACCCCCAGCAACAAATGCGACCGTGCTGTCCCAGCCGAGATATGTTTATTCTTTTTCGTTTTTTGTTTTCTCGTATTACTCTTACGTAGCGGGTATCGACTTTACGTCACGCTATGTGCAACTCATAAAGAGCACTAAAAATGTTGAGTTATTTTATTATTATTTATATTTGTGCAGATCATTTGTTTTTAAGTTTTAATTAATTTTCTAAAAATTGATTTATATTGACTCATTTTCTTTGAATTTGTTTTAATTTATTAACTATATTTTTAGCTTTATCCAAAGTTTATATATTTTATGAAAATCAAATTTAATATATAATTTCCTAGCAAATAAACAAAATTAAATAAACAAATATTGCAATTTTATTTAATATATATATTAAATAAATATTTATTATATTATTTAAAAATATAAAATTATTGAATAAATATAATTATTGAATAAATATAATATATAATAAAAAATCATATATGTTATTTATTTTTATACCCTGAATCCATTGAAAATGTAAATTTCAGGGTATAATGTTTTCAATTTAGTTATTTAACTTTAAATATTGTCTAAAAATAATTTAGAGCTTATTTATATTAAACTTATATAAAATAATATATATAATATTTACGTTTGTTTTATAAAATACTTATATATTTATTATTAGTTTATTATTATTAATTTATTAGTATTATTTTAGTATTATTATAATTATTTATTGTTATTACTTTTATCATTTATTTACAAAAATCTCTATACATAGAGGGCTAATCTACAAAAAGATTATAAATTGATAGAAGTCTGGAATCTGATTAAGATTACAAATCCAAGCGAGCTTTTGGCTCATGTAAATACTATAAAATAAACACATAAAACATGTCAAATACTATAAAATTTTACAGTTCACACATACTTGTAGAGTGTATTGAAGAGTCGTCTTATTGTGAATTCGTTTTGTTTGCTCTTGTTACTGGGCAAGAGCAAGACGTTGTCAGCAGCCCACACACAGCTTGAATTTCTTGCTGGCTCTCGGTGTGCTCTCGTTTTGTCAATCGACGACGCATTCTGCTCTTGAGGCCGGTTCGTTCACCTTCTCTTGCCAAACCCAAAAAGCACTTTTTTGTTTTTTTTTTTTTTTTTTTGTTTTGCATTTATATCCGAATTGTTGTTTGTAAATTATAAACTGTGACTGATGATCCGATCTGGTTTGTTTCCTGTACTCCAAAATTCCAGGTGGCCATCAAGATCATCGATAAGACATGCCTCAACGAGGAATACCTGAGCAAGACGTTTCGCGAGATATCGATACTCAAATCGCTGCGTCATCCACACATCACGCGCCTCTACGAGGTGATGGAATCGCAATCGATGATCTATCTGGTGACCGAATATGCGCCCAATGGCGAGATCTTTGATCATCTGGTGGCCAATGGACGCATGAAAGAACCGGAGGCGGCACGTGTCTTCACACAGCTCATCTCGGCGGTGCATTATTGCCATTTGCGTGGAGTGGTGCATCGCGATCTCAAGGCCGAGAACGTTCTGCTCGACAAGGACATGAACATTAAGGTGAGCACTGCCAGTTAGAGAGCGTATCGCGAGTGTTTAACATTCTCTCTAATCCCCTCTTGCAGCTGGCGGACTTTGGCTTCAGCAATCACTACGAGGAGGGCAGTCCGCTGCGCACATGGTGCGGCTCACCGCCCTATGCGGCACCCGA
This sequence comes from Drosophila mettleri, assembly GCA_035047625.1. NCBI lineage: Eukaryota > Metazoa > Arthropoda > Insecta > Diptera > Drosophilidae > Drosophila > Drosophila mettleri. The sequence goes on from JAWNPI010000085.1 coordinate 10,862,053, forward strand.
GGTGTTCCAGGGCCTGGAGTACGACGGGCCCAAGTCGGATATCTGGAGTCTGGGCGTAGTGCTCTATGCGCTCGTCTGCGGCGCCTTACCCTTCGATGGCAAAACCATACTGGAGCTGAAAAGTCGCGTGGTCCAGGGCAAATTTCGTATACCTTTCTTCATGTCGCAGGGTGAGTCGAGTGCGAGTGCACTCCAGTCCATCTGACAACGTCTCTAATCCATACGTATTCCTCGCCAGATTGTGAGCACTTGATTAGAAATATGTTGGTGGTCGAGCCAGATCGTCGCTATACCATCAAACAGATCATCAAGCATCGCTGGCTAAGCGACTGGCAGGCGGAGCTGCAGCACGAGGAGCGTCTCAGTGCGCTGCCATTTGGCACGGCTGGGCCCAGCTCTTTGGCCAGCTCAACCACATCGCTTGCGGGCGGCGATAGCGCCGAGGTGTCGTCGACACCTCAGCTGGACACGGTGGTCATGACGCACATGCTGCAGCTGCCGGGTCTGACGGCGGACATGATAGCGCTGTCGGTGCACGAGCAGCGCTTCGATAACATCTATGCCATATTCAATCTGCTGCAGGATAAGCTGCTGCAGAAGCGACGCGAAAACCAAAGACTGCAGCATCATGCAAACCTTGCCTACTCCAGGTCCCGCAAGACGAGCATCACCACCGGCATTGTGGATCGCTCGGAGCCCGTTAAACAGGAATCTCTCGATCGGCTCAGTCCGCTCAGCAGCAATGTGAACGCATCCAATACGACGCTGGGCTTTGGCTGGTGTGCCGATGTCGGTGTCGATTTGGAGAAGTTTGGCGACTTTGAGCTCGAATGCCTGGCGCGTTCCAATGAGGTGGGCTACACAACACTTTGCCAGCCATCCAATGGCAGCCAGTTAATGCCACGGTTTCTGTCTGTTTCAGCCACCGGCGAATTCGCAGCATTTGAGCGCCACGGCGGGTGGCATTTCAGGTGGGAATACGCGTCGCCACACGGTCGGACCGGGCGACGTTGCCCACGAGCAGGCGCTGGCCAATCCACAGATGCCGCCCATCGACTTCAAGTGTGCGCCGCAGTGCAACGATGCGGCCCAGGCGACGCTCTACTATCCCACAAATTTGCCCATGCTGCAGAATCAGCCGCTGCACAATTTAACCATCAAGGATCAGCATCTGCTCAAGCCGCCCGTGGTCATGGGTGCCAGTAAGTTCAATTGTTTCACGACAGCTGCTCGAATCTATTATTAATCTTGGCGCTTTCATCTCCAGGTTCGTTTGGACGACGCGCTTCGGACGGCGGCGCCAATCTGCACATTTATTATCCCGCCAGCATTTCGGGTGGCAACAGCGGCGTAGCCGCAACTCCACAGCAAATGGACACCGCCGGATATTACATCAATGCCAATTTGAGTGCTGCGCCCGGTCCGTCGGAGCTGTCGCCGCTCGGCGAGCAGCCGGCGGGTCAGCTGCACTGCTGCCCGGAGAACAGCGGCGAGGAGTGCAGCGAGGAAATACAAAGGCAAGACCGACCCGAATGCTCAATGATTTGCCAGACTGAGCTTGCTCACCTCATCCATATTTATAGATACATGCAGAAGCGTGGCTGTGTTAAGCGCCACACCGTGGGCTGCACCGAGGATCTGTCCGTTAGCCATGGTCCCGGCGAGCTGGCTCACATGCAGGTGGGCCAGCCAGGCGCACAGCCCCAAACGCCCACCGGCAACGGCGCTGGCGGTGGGAACATGCGCACCCGACGCACAGGTCTGCTGACCGTTACGGAACGACCGCCAGGTACGTGGTATCTATATATAAATAAAATATATATATAAAATACTTTACATAATGGGAAAATAATGCTCATTTTGATGTGCTGAAAATGAATGGAAAAATAATGGGAAATAATGGGAAAAAATGCAGCATTTATGAAAGATAATTTAATAATAAAGATGGAAATTTAATAAAAATATAATAATAATAAAAATTAATAATATTATACGAATTTAATAATTATAAAGGAAACTTTATTTTAATAGACGGAATCTAATAATATTTATTTAGGGCAATCAAAAATAATTATACACAGAATTCAATAATAATTTGACTGAGAGGGATAATTATTACAAAAAAAAAGGGAAATTTAAGCAACTATCAAAAGTCGCAAACAAAGTTAAACTAATGCCTTAATCATAATAATTATTAATAATATAAATACAATTATAAAGTGTATTAATAAAAGGAAGGGAAATGAAAAATAAAAATAAATTAATTAAAATATTAACGGGAAAATATAAATAAGAGAAATTATAAAAAGAAGAGATTCAAGGCGGTAAAATTTTATAGCAGAGCTACAAAATGAAGCGTAAAAATAAATAAAATAATTATATTAATAAAGGGAATATATAAATAAAAAGTTAAATTATAAAAAGAAGAGAAATGCAGAAAATAAAATAAAATAAAAAAAATAAAAAAAAATTTAAAAGTTAAAAACAAATAATTGAATTAATTATAATAATAAAGGAAAAATAAAAGACATGCAAATAAAACATAAAATTAAATAAATAAAATAATAAATATATTTTTAAATATATATGTTATATATATATATATATATATATATATATATATATATATATAAATAAATAAATTATAGGATGCTTTAGCCAATTAAATAAATAAAATAATAAATATATTTTTAAATATATATGTATATATATATATATATATATATATATATATATATATATATATATATACATATATATATAAATAAATAAATTATAGGATATATTTGAACATGAAATGCTGCCCTGCTTTAGCCACGCTTTTAACTTAGTATGCCTTAAGTTTTTCATATATATATTTGCTTTTTAAATACCTAGTTTTTAGTAATAATTTCATAATTAATATTTAATTTAATTTTTAAATATTTTTATTTTTATTTTGTTTTTTTTTCTTTGTATTTCGTTTTATGATTTTTCGGATATTTTTGGTTAATTGTGGCTTGTGTGTAAACCGCTAACGCCTGCTGCATCACAACTGCAACAACAATTCTAACAACAACAACAACAACTGCAACTGCAACTGCTGCTGCTGCTGCACGCTTGAATCCCGCTCGCACGCTCTCATCTGCTCAATTCACCTCAGTCATTTGCCCTGAGCTCATACGCGAAGTTGAATCTCGCATGAATCGCGACTATTTGCCGCCCACACTCAAATCGCTTAGCCAGTCCCCGCCCAGCGCGGCCTCCTTCGGCTTGGGCAGCGCCATGGCTGCGTCGGGTGCACCGCACTCGTTGCCATTGAGCATAGCTGGCGGCATTGGCGGTGGCAGCAGCTCAGTGCCGCTGGTGGTGGCGCCCACGGCGGCGGCGAACAATCGGCGCGCCTATCGCGCCGCCCACTGTAAGCTGCCCACTGTGCAGGAGGGTGGTAAGTGGTCTAGCGCCGGCTGCGGCTGCACATCGAAACGCAACTCTCAGTCCAGAGTTTTTTACTAATCTCATTTCTCTCCCCCTCCCCCTCCCTCTCTCTCTCTCTCTCCAATCTCTCTCTGTCTCTCACACGCTGCCGCTTAGCGATTATAGGACGCTACAGTCCGGTGCGTCGCGCCTCGGAGGGCTCGCGCTCCCAGTTCCAGGGGCCGCTGCAGGAGTGCCAATCGCTGCAAAAAGGTATCGCACAGAGAAATTTTTTGGTTGCACCCAGTCCGCCGCTTTTAGAAAATTCGATCAGTCTGCCAGGTAAGCGAAAATCCCACAACCAATGCTCGCTAGGAACAACACATCCTCTCTCTCTCTCTCCCTCACTCTCACTCCTCCTCTCGCTCTAACTACTGTAACTCCTTGCAGGCTCGCCCATACACGGCAAACCCACAAATCTGCAGCTCGCCTTGCGTCGCGGTCACGACATCGAGGTGCCGCCGGAGGCCATTAAGAACCTGATGCCCGCCCTGGATCGCCTGGTGAAGGAGCAGCGCGTCAGCTACGAAATTGCCAAAAAGATAATCTCATCGAATGTGGTGCCCATTGATCTGGCGCCGCAGCTGGGCCTGGCGGCGCATGCGGCCAGCGGTGCGGTGGCCGTCAGCGGTGGCTACTTGGATCAGTCGCATCTGTACCAGCCGCAGGCGCAGCCGATGCACAGCTACAGCGTCTCGCCGCTGACGCTGCCGCTGCCGCTGCCGCACGGTGCCAACGCCTCGCTGACGTCGGCCAAGCAGATGTTCGGCCAGCCCATCTGTGGCTATCAGTACCACCAGGTGACGACGACGACGACGACGCCGACCAGCACGATGGGCGTGGCAGCGGCCGGCGGTGCGGCCCTGTCGCTGACGCTGCCCCTGCAGCCGCAGCAGCACCAGCAGCAGCAGCAGCTGGTGGGGCAGTTCAGCAACATCAATTTGGGCGCCAGCAATTCGAACAGCAGCAGCGGCTGCCAGTCGCCCGTCTACAGCGGCTGCCTGGCGAACAGCAATAGCAACAGTGGCAGTGGCTTCAGTGGCAGCGGCTTCAGCGGCAGCTGCTCACCCAATCCCAATCCCTATCTGCCCGGCACGGGTCCCTTCAATCCGTGTGCGGCCGCCGTGGCCACATCGCCGCTGCACCAGATCACCAAGGGCATCTCGGGGCTGAGCACGGGCGGCGGTGGTTCGATCACACGCGGCACTTCTGCGGCCAGCGAAGGTGTCGCCCAGCAGCCGCTCGACTTGTCCATGGACGTGTGCAGCATGGATCCGGCGGCCGACTATGCCAGCAGCGCGAATTGGTTTATGCCGACGCCGGCGTATTATGATCTGAAGCCCCTGAATTTGTCGCCCGCACAGCCCGTGCGTGTGGTGCCCACGCCGCCGGCGTCGCCCAATCTGTGCATCATCCAGGAGGAGAACGGCAACGGGCAGATGTGCCACACCATCAGCACGGGCACGCCCTATGCGGGCTGCACGGGCGGCATAACGCCGCAGATCTGCCTCACCGATGTCCAGGGCAGCGAGATAACGCTCGTGGCGCTCTCCTCGGACAACAGCAGGGACAGCGAGGATTCGCTGGAGACGCACACGCCCATCATGTCACAGCAGGTAAACTCTTTTGCTATAGCAGCTACCGGCTAGATCTTGGCCCTAAATTATCCACTCTCTCTCTCTCTCTCTCTGGCTCTCTCCCGAAGCAGGGCCTGATCATCACGGAGGCCAGCAGCGATATGCCGTCGATAACGCGCGGCATTGGACGCAAGGCGAGCCTGGACTGTGAGCCGGTTGGCTCGGCGCACGGCCATGCCGGCCAGAGCTCAGCTCAGGCGGAGGCGCACAGGCGTGGCAGCGATAAGTCGCTGGGCTTCTCAGACGATTCGCTGAGCAACGATTCGAATAATTTGTCACCCTCCTGCCAGGAGCCGTCGGCCAGCTCGGGCTTCAAATCGGACTCACATTCCGAGATGGGCGATCACACGGAATGCGGCCATCTGACACCCGACTCCATGTGCGACTCGCGTCGCATGTCCGACGAGATGTGCTACGAGGTGCCGCTGCCGCACGAATGCTCCAACCTCGACTCGACGCGCATACTCGAGATGGTGAAGCAAACGATCGATTCGACAATGCCGCCCAAGGGCTTTGTGCTGCACAAGGGCAGCATTAGCTCGGAGGATAGCGGCGCCGAGTCGCGTCATAGCAGCGCCTCGAATGCCTCCTCCAGCGAGGCGCCGTCGCACGCCGCAGCCAATAGCAGCAGCAGCGGCGCCGGCAGTAGCAGCAGCAGCAGCAGCAACAACGGCACTGCGTCTGCCTGCCACACAGTCAGCTATGCCGAGCAGCCGACCACGAATCTAAGCCTGGAGTACTCTGGCGGCCTGCAGATCGAGCTGCAGGTGTGCGAGGGACGCAGTCGGGATCATCATGGCGCTGCCAAGGGCATCAAGCTGCGGCGCATCTCGGGGGATCAGTTCGAGTATGGCAAAATTTGCCAGCAGCTGATTAGTACCATAACCATGCAACAGGTGGCGGGCTAAGGGCGTGTGTGTGTGTGTGTGTGTTTGTATCTCTGTGTGTGTGTGCGTGTGTGTGTCCTGTAGCTTAGACAAACCAAACGTAAATGACTCGCCTTGCCTATAAACTCTGCGTAGCTGTGATTTAAGCCGATATGTACAGATATATATGTATATATATATATATATATATATATATATATATATATATAAAGTGCATATAAAAATGTCAACTGTAACGAAATCCGTGTGTAACTGTCTGTATGTGTGTGCGTGTGAGCGAATAAGCAATTGAGAGAGATAAACAATTTCCGCCTGGTTCAGTTCATATTTTGTTATTGTTATATGGCAATTGTTCAGGACGATTATGTTTATTAGATCTGTTCCTCAAATAACTTTGTAACTTTAATCAAAATTTTAATTATCAATCTGCATAATAATGTTAACTATTTAGATAAATAATTATGCATTTTTTCAAATTTTTATATCTTCGATTTTAATTGTATATATATACATATATATGTAGCTATGATAATGCACCTTAGGCTTACAACAACCAACTAGATATATCTAAACACACCCACACACACACACACACACACACACACGTGCATAGCCAAACAGGCAACTTGAACTATATCTAGTTTATTATTAATTTTATATTTTATATTTTGGAACAACTCAAACGAAAACAATTTAAATGCATTCCAGTAGCTAAATTTTTTTCATACATTTTCTGACGTTCTAGTGGTATATATACATACACACACATAAACATATACATATATATATATATGTATATATATATATATCTAATTAAATATGTAACTAATATGTAGTAAGTAGTTAAGTCTAATATATATTATTTTTAAATTCTGTGCAATCCGATATGGCAAATGTGTATAGCGGCTAAACGATTCTGCACGATTTTTCAATTTCAACAAATTTAATTTTATTCTTGATAGTTAACGAGAATAGCGGTAATTTGTGTAGTTAGTTAGTATGCAGTTTTTGCTCCGATATTCGTAAGCATTATATGTGTAAGCCTCTTTGATTCCGTAACGTTTTTAAAAGTTGATGTATTTAGTAAAACTTTGTTCGTTTGTTAACTGGTTAGTAATGGCGCCTTCGATACGCGTTCAAATTGAATTAAACACAAATTGACAAAAAACAAATCTATTATTAAAAGACTGCTGTGATTTTAAATATAATTAACTATTTAGTTCAGAAAACAAAAATAAACAAGAAAACAACAAATAAACAACAAGAAGAACTTAGTTATACATATGATTACATAATAATTAATTCAACTTTATCTTAAATAAATTACCAACTCTCCAAACATTCAATTATCAAAGTTCGTGCAATTTATTTACATTTAATGCAAGTGTTGGAAATGTAATTTTAAACTGCGCGCCAAAAACTTGTTTTCGCCCTCTGTCGGCAACAGCAAAATGTTGTCTGCTAAGCAGCGTTGCACTTTACAGTACTTATCGATAGTAGTGAATATTCATCGATAGTCAAAGAAAAAATAAACAAGAAGCAGCATATTGTTTTGATGCTAAATTTTTACGCTGTGCGAATTTTATGTTTGTTGAGGCATTTAATGGAATAATCAATGCGAAAATGATTTGCCGTCTGTGCCTGAACAGCGCCAGCGACACCATTCACATATTTGAAGGCGTCGGCCTGTCGCTGAACGTTGCCGCAGTGCTGGCCAAATATTTCTGGTTCGAGGTAAAATATTTTTGTGTAAACACATCAAATTCGCAATTGTAAACAAATGAAATGAATATAGCCAAAATGCGATGATCCCATATCGACGGACATTTGCGTGGGCTGCTGGAGGCGCGTAAGCGACTTTAATGAGTTCTACGCCAGCGTGGAGAAGGCGCATCGCCTGCTCACCGAAAGATTCTCAATCAAAGCAAGCGAACAGCAGGAGAAGGAGAGACTTACCGCGGACAGCAACAGTGACGCACAGAAGCAAGAGGATTCGAAAGACTTTCTCATGCGCAGCGATGGCGATGCCGAAGAGGATTTGGCCAACGACGAGCAGATGCCCACTGCGGAGGCTTTGTATACGAGCGGCAATGAGAGCGATGCAGCTGCGTCGTTCAGCAACGAGCAGTTTCTCAGCGATGTGATGGCGCAGCAGGGAGCGCCAGATGCGGTTGCCGATGCCAATGCCAATGCCGAGGCAGCACACGAAGTGCCGAGCACAGAAACTGTGCAGCAGGAGCGACGCGAGACACGCTCGACGCGCTCCAAGAGCAAAGCTCAGCAGATTACAGAAGCTGCGAGTGCTGAGGCAAACGCCTCTGCTGCTGCTGCTACTGCAACGCCTGTGAAGCGCCGAGGCAGATCGAAAGTGGAAAAGGCCAGCCCCAACACCGAAGATGAGTTGCCGAAGAACAAACGCTACGTGGATTACAAGAAATCAATGCTAGAGATCGACGAGAAAATCGCTCAACACATGCGGCTCACGTGCAGCATTTGCCACGAGGGGCAGAAGACCTTTCTGGCGCTGTGCAAGCACATGATGCTGGCGCATCATCGCAAGGGCTATGCCGTCTGCTGCAACAAGAAGTTCTACAAGCGTTCCTTTCTCACCGATCACATCGATCGCCACTCGAATCCCGAGAAATTCAAGTGAGTGGTAAACTCGACAACAAAGAAATGCAGTTGGTTTCCCGTATAGTTAGCTAATCTGACCTGATCTCCCTCCTCTCTCTCTGTCTGTTTGTCTGCAGATGCGAGCTGTGCGATCGCACGTTTGCGGACAAGCAATGCCTGCGCAATCACGAGCTGCTGAAGCATCAGCCGGAGGAGCAAAAGAAATTCATGTGCGAGCACTGCCCGAAGCGCTACACCAAGCAGTATTTGCTCGATCAGCACCGGGTCATACACAAGGAGCGCAATGTGCCATGCGACATATGCGAGCGGCGGTGAGCGCAGTCGAATGTGATGTAGCTCCAAGAGACACAGTGCAACTCATTGGCATTAGACGGAGCTCAGCTCTCTCTGTCTCTCTCTCTCTATGAGTTCTCTCTTTGCCTTGCCCTTGCTTATTTTAACTCTCTTCTCTGCTCTTCTCTTTTAGTTTCCCCAATGTGTCGATGCTTTGTACCCACGTCAAGATGGTGCACGGCAATTATGGCACCATGTGCGACATTTGCGCCCAGGTCATACGCGGACGCGCCGCCTTTCAGCGCCATCAGCTGGAGCATGCGGGCATCACGGAGCCGAAGGTGCAGTGCGAGATTTGTGGATCGTGGCACAAGAACAAGTATAGCTTGAAGAAGCATGTGCGCCGGCACAACGGCACCTCCGAGGAGTGCACGTGCAACATTTGCGGCAAGGTCTCGCCCAATCGCAGCGCCATGCTCAGCCATCAGCGGTACGTGCACAATGCGGATCGCGTGCACGGCTGCAGCGTGTGCAAGAAGAAGTTCAAGAAGGCCATCAATCTGAAGGAGCACATGGCCACGCACACTGGCGAGGTGCTCTACAAGTGTCCGCACTGCCCCAAGACCTTCAATTCGAATGCGAACAAGCATTCGCATCGCAAGAAGTGCCATCCCAAGGAGTTTGAGGAGGCGCGCCGGGCCAGAGTCCAGAGTCGCATGGGCGACACCGACAAGGGCCAGACGAGCATGATAACCATAACGACAGACGCCAGCGATGGCCAGCTGGAGACGCATAATATACTGGTGACAACGACAACGTCGGCACAGAACGGCGGCGGCGGCGGCGACGACGACGAGGAGGAGGATTACAAGGGCGCAGACATTGAGTACATGCTCACGACGCTCAGTCCACAGGCGGTGGAGTAGCTCCACTTATATATATATATATATAAATTGGGGTAAATATCAATAAATATATATGTCTATAGAGATATTATAAATTATTTAATTAGTTAGTCGAGTCCTTAGGCTAGCAGCGAGTAACAGAAAGAGACACACATATGTATATATATATATATAGAGTCGGGAATGTTGAGAGATTTGCTTGCTGTCTACTAACCGCGCTCGCAGATGATCTCGACGGCATTCGGCTCCATTAGCACCGACTCCAAGCAGCGATGCACGGCCGAGCCAAGAATTTCGTCCAGCAGAAAGTTGACCAAGCTGTGAACATTTTGAAATTTCATTTCATTTTCAAATTTTAAGCTCTTTGTGGGACTCACTTCTCGTCGCTGACGAAGCGCCAGAGATTCATTTGCAAATAGTGCGCATCGACCTGTATTTGCTGCAAGCCAAACTTGCTGAAGGTGCGCAGCCGCACGCACTCCAGCAGCGTCTGTCGAGGCAGAGAAACCAAATGAAAATGAAAAAACAAAAAATTGATTACAAAAATTTGAGTGAAGAAGAAGCCACAGCGCACCTTGAGACCGATTTTAATGATGCCCATGACAATGGAGGCCTTGCTGAACTCCACGGAGGTGAAGATGTCCACGCGCTCGGAGAACAAACGATGTATATTGGACACATAGCTCGACTCCAGCTGCGAGGGCGTATAGTTTGACCAATTGGAGCGATATTGTGGCTTCGATGCATTGAAATTGCTAAAGTAGGTTTTGCGGCTCGAATCGCTGCTGGCCGTGGTGCGAAAGCCCGCATTGCCGGCGGCTTCGTAGAGGCTGGCCAGCACCGTCTCTATGCTGGCTAGCTCCTCGACGACACGCTTCATGACCGCGCGCACCGAACGCGGCTCCAGGCAGTTGAGCCAGTCGCGCGTCTCGACGCTCTTGCGCAGCATTTGCGAGACATTTGTGCCCTGCAGGCGAACGTATGAATCGAGCAACGATTGCGCCGTCTCGCGCATCTCGGCACAAATCTCCGTTTCGTGCGTCAGCGTGGCGCTGTTCTCCGAATCGATCTCATACAGATCATCGACCAGGGCAATCTGCAAGGTGTGCAAACGATGAAGATGGGGACACAGTTAAATCCGCGTCGATGGCTTACCAGCGTGTGCACGCCCTGCTGCTCCAGCTCGAGGCAGGTCTTGGACAGCACCAGCAACAGATTGGGCGGACTTGAGCTGGAGACATCCGCAAAGCCGGACATCACCTTGGCAATGTGACGCAGGAACCCAATCAGCAGCTGCTCCCGAATGCCCTCGACGCACAGGGCGCCCTTGCTCTCCGCTTTGATGTTGAAGGACCAATCGGTGCGCAGAAATATCATCAAATCGTGCAGCACCACCTTGATCTTCTCGACCATGGCCACATACAGATTGCTAATGAGCTCACCCAGATTGACGTCGCTCTTGGCCGAGACGAGCGACAGACGCACAGCGCTCAGACTGTCGGCAAAATGATCCCTGAGCGTTTTGCTGTGCGCATCGCACAGCTGATGCGCAGCGCCGATGATGATGTCCAGCGTGTGCCGCTGCACCTGCAGTCCACGGCAAATGTTGCGCATCGCCTGCAGCCGACGATGCAGCCGATCCAGAGCGCGCAGCATCACCTGCGTATCGCCATAGCCGATGTCCGACTCGACGCGATCTTGCACCAATGTCAAATACTTGTCGATGCTCTCATTGAGAAACACGTTGAGAGCATTCAAGGCGTTCTCCTGGAAGTCGTCACTGAGGAGAGCAAATCCGATTATTATTTTTATATATATATATATATATATATATATGTCTGATTTATCTGTTATATCTGCTGCTCACCGCTCGTGCTCGTAGTGCTTGGCCACGAACATATCAAAGTAGGAGGTGACCACCAAGGCCAAGTCGTTGAGGAAACCATCAATGCCCATGTCGACGAACTCGAGCATATCCCGTTCCGTTTGATCCTGGAGCATCACAATCTGTTCGTGCAGTCGCTTGCCGGCGCATCGCAACATCTCGCTGGCCAGATCGGAGGTCTTTTCGTCAAGCTGCAGCAGCAGCTCACCAATTTCTGTTAATGATTGTGCCGTATTGCCCGCACGCTGAAAGTCCAGACGCAGTCGCTCCTTCAGCTCCTCCATTATGGCATCGCAGTCACGCTTAATGCCATCGAACGACGGCTGGCGGCCATACTGGGCGAACACCTTCTGGGCGTGCAGATAATCCTGCACAGCCTGTGCATAGTTCTGCTCCTCAATCAATGCCTTCAGCTTGGCCGGCAGCGTCGATAGGAACTGCAGGCGCTTCAGCAGCGAATGCTTCTCGGAGAGGCGACAGAGCTGCGAGCGTGTGCCCTGCAGAGTGCCCGTAATTTGCTCACTGAATGTGGTTATTGATTGCATCTTGTTCATTAGCAGATTCACATCCGTTTCCATCTGCTTGAAGTCGTCCTTCATTTTGCGTATCGTGTCCGTCGCCGAGATGAATTTGTTGTAGTTCTCATAGACGAGCGTCTGCATGTCCGAATGCAGCGTTTGGGTGTCTTTGACGACGGCTGCCTCGGTGTCCATGATTTGCTTGAGTGAACAATCCTTTAGCAGTTTCTCCAAATACCGATCGGCGTCGAAGCTCGAGCTATCCATATCAAAGGGATTATCTTTTTCATCCATGGCAGAAGCAGGTTTTTCATTTACAATTTACTTTCATCTGAAAACAAAAACATATGTTTCTCTTGAGCGAAAGCTTAACATGGCGCTGTTATTAACAGCTGCCTATCGGCTCCACTTGCCAAGCAATCGATCACTCAGTCATAGTCGTGTTTTCCACCGTGTGAGTGCAGAACGCGTTTTTACAATTGCTAGTCGCGGTTTTTTTTTTTTCTTAAACAAAATGCCAGAAAGTGTTTTAACAAAATGGAATAATAATTTGACGTATTGCTGCTGTGTATAATTGATGTGGTAAGTCTATTGACATTGTACTTTTAATGTAGAGCACAACGGAATTATTGAAAGCGCGCAATTCATGTTTAATTATGTGTGTGTGCGTCATGGTTGCAATTTATGTGCTTATCGGCTAGCCGCCACAAACCGAGCGACTTATTTGAATGGGTAATAAAATACATACATTTCTAATTGAAAGATCTAAATATATGAGGTCTAGGCAAATAAATATTTTAAATATAAATAATTTAGTGATAAAAAGATTAAATAGATTACATGTAAGATAATGAGCTTAGATTACAGTTGCTTAGCTATATAGTTAGTATTCGAACTGATAAGCTGAAATTCATTATCTCTACATGAGTATGAGCTCGGCTTTCAAATGGTTTTTTCCCTGCATTCTGTAAATATACTCTCAATGGGAAGTATCGCTAAAATTGTACTGCTCGCTGCTTGGGCGCTGGCTGCGTCTATATGCAACGTGGCTGCTGGTAATTTGACTGTAAAGGATAATTTAGCAAAAAATATTTAAACTATTTTTGTTTGAGCAGATTGCGTAACTGATCCCGAGTCAATGCTGTGCGTGTTGGATCCAAATCAGGGCTAAAACAATTGTGTGTTTAGGCAAAAGTAAATAATAAACAAAGTGAAACTGAAGGCTTTTTTATTTAAATTTCTAATGTGGAACGTATGTTCAGCTTGTTGTTGCCATATCGATAATATATCGAGTTGCCGCCATAAAAGTTGTAGTGCGCATATTAAAAGCCAATTTAAAAGTTAAAAATGCTAAATGGTATAAATATATATATGTATAATATTATCAATTATGCAATGTCAATGAAGTAATATAAGGTTAGCGGGTCACGTGCTCTTTAGCCAAAACAGAGCTATCTTTATATATATATATGCACACGTAAATACATAGATATGCACGATACGATAGAGCCATAAAATTGTCTAAAACGCGTAACGAATGCGCATTATAATGGCCAATGGCTGGACTTTCAAATGGTTTTTCCCTGCATTCTCTAAATATAATCTCAATGGAAAGTATCGCTAAAATTGTACTGCTCGCTGCTTGGGCGCTGGCTGCGTCTATATGCAACGTGTCTGCGGGTAATTTGACTGCAACGGATAATTTGTCAAAAACTATTTAAACTCTTTTTGTTTGAGCAGATTGCGTAACTGATCCCGAGTCAATGATGTGCGTTTTGGATTCAAATCAGGGTTAAAAGCATTTGTCTTTAAGCAGAACTTAAAAATAAACAAAGTGAAACTGAAGAGTTTTTATTTAAGTCTCTAATGTGGAACGTATGTTCAGCTTGTTGTTGCCATATCGATAATATATCGAGTTGCCGCCATAAAAGCTGTAGTGCGCATATTAAAAGCCATAAAATAGATAAAAATTATAATATTATATAATATTATCAATTATGCAATGTCAATGAAGTAATATAATTACAAAGAATAATAATATATAAATTGATATATTATTCTTGTTTCTACTACATATGTTGACCTACAGATTAAAATCTGACACAATTTTCGTTATCTGCATGAATATTTATGAATATTTAAGCGCACAGCCAAGTTCGTCGACTTGAGTTTGTTTATAAATAGTGTCGCTTTTTGTTTTCTTTTTCTGTTTAGCCTTGCAAAAATATAGAGCAGCCTTGTCAGAGATTGTTGAATTTACTAAGTGTTTCACTCACAGAGACCTATGCCAATTGCCAATAGATAAATAAATTAACAAACAAGCCGCAATAAGCTACTCATTGAGCTGGTCGCCCCAAGCGACTGGCAAAGTTTGAGTATTTTTTTCGCCTTTGCTGTTCACTCCAAATCGCATTATGCCACATTGAAGGGCTCTAGCTCTGGCTCTGGCTCTAGTCCGGTCGTGCATCATCGTGCTCGATTGCTCGACCACTTGTGGCCAATGGACGCAGCTGCTTCCATTCTTATAGCTCTTTTGCTGTTGTTGTTGTTGTTGTTGCTCTCGCTCTTGGGCATGTCGAGATGAATGAATAAACATGAAGAACTTTTCCACTTCTCTCCAGATCTGGCCGAAAGTTAAAGTAAAAGTAAAAGTGAAAGTTTTTTGTGCCGTATCTCATTCGTAACGGCTGCCACATCTGCCAATGTTGTTGCTGCTGTTGTTGTTGTTGTTGCTCTGGCATTTGCCTCATTTCAAATACATTAATATTTTGACCTTTGGCAAAAGTTTTTGGCTGAAATTTGTGTAAATCACGCAGCCTCAGCCGTGTTTACGGCTGCAAGCTAAGCCCTTGCATAGCTGCAGGCACAACACCCACTCACCTATACACACACATACACACCTTCACACACACACACACACACACAAGGTTTACATTCATCAAACAGAAAATTGAATTTACGTATGCCAAACGAATGTCAAAGAAAGGCAAAAACAAAAAAAAATAAAAAATCGACGCCTACCCAAGTCAAGTCAAGTCAGTTCTTAAGCAGTAGGCGGTTCGGCAAAAAGTGGGCGTGAGCCGTGTGGGTAGTTCTGACAGCGTGTGTGTGTGCGTGGAACGTGTCAAGGTCATGTTACACTTACATCCATTGTCGACTTTTGTCTTCCCGACCAACTGCAAATATTTTGCCACCAAAAAAAAAAAAACAAAAAAATAAAAAATTCTCGCGCAACAGGAACAACTTTCTCATGTGTGTGTGTGTGTGCGTATGTGTGCGTATGTGTGTGTGTTGTTAAAGTGCGGCAAGTCGTTAAATGAATTTCAGTGCTGCATTGAGTACACTTAGAGAGTAGCGGAGCCAAGTGGATGACTACTGCGAGCATTTTCAGCTAAAGCGAGGGTAGCTTGAGTAAACGTTGTTAGATGAGAAGTAGCTGCATTAGGATTTTAGCTTTGTCATATGAGTTGGAATTTTCAGAAGATATACGAACAATGACAGTTGGAAATTTACTGGAAAGTTGGGTAGAGAGTAGTATTGTGAGTAGACTAGGGTGTAGAGCAGAGAAAAGATGGAAGGGAATATAGAGTATGTAGAGAATGGGTAGACGTAGACAAGGCATGGAGGGACTAAGGAGTAGAGTAAAAAGTAGAGCTAAAAGTGGGAGCTAGAAATTGGCTTTATGCTTGGGTATACAGTAGGGAGAAGGGTATATAAATAAGTTATAAAATTGAGTATAGCAAATCACAAATATAGAGTGAGTTATTGAGCAGAGTTTTACTTTAGAGTTGGGTACATAGGGTGTAGAGAATGACATTTTTTGACTTGACTGAAAAAGGGACAGACAGACAGAAGACTTGACTCAAAAAACTAGAATATGGTAGTCTATGCTTAATACTACTTTATTATTAATGAATAAATACTTGCATAATTTATTAGTTAACGGTATATAGCTCTGAATCTCTCTCCCTCCCTATCTTTCTCTTTGTTTTTCTACCTTTCTACCTCCTCTATCTCTCCATTATTCTTACTCTGACTCACTCTCTCCCTCCGACTCACTTTGATGCCATTTTTTCTATCTCTCTTTCTTTTTCTCTCCATCTCGTTCACTTATATTCCCTCTTCATCCCGCTCACTTCTATTCTCTTTATATATACCATTATTTTTTATGTCTCTTTATCCCTCTTATTCACATTTTCTTTACCTTTTTATTTCTGATTCCTTTTTTTTGCCTCCTTTTATCTTTTTACACCTCTCTCTCTATTTGCCTCTTTGCGTGCCAAATGAAACTTTTGTTGCCACCCTCGTTGCGTTGTTCATTTTAATGGATTATATACAGAAAATTGGACGCTTGACGGGGATTACTGCCAAGTGGCGCAGTCAAGTGCCCGATGCCCTCTGCATGTGGACAGCAAATGAAAGCCAAACAAGTTGACGTTCCATGACATAACTGTAAATTACACTGTGCAGCAAACACGTATATATCTATATATATATATATGTATATATATATATATATATATATATGTCTATATATATATATATGTCTATATATATATATATATATATATATATATATATATATATATATAATATATATATATGATATATATATAGAGTAAAATTTCTGCTTAGCAAGTGTGAACAGTTTTATCAGCTGCACGAAGAGAAATGCAAAATGCGCTCGAAATCTTTGCTCATAAATCGTGCAAGCTGAGTGCTTCCGCCGCCAGCCGCTAGGTGGCGCTTTAATGACACTAAACTATGCACGATAGCAGCAGCTGCAGGCGGGCACACAAGCCGAACGTGCATGGGTCTGGGCACAATGTAAATGCAGCGCAATTTCGGCAGCTGCCTGCACTTAAACAGCATCCTTAAAGAAATAAAAAAATAAAAATAATAATAAAAAGAAATGTGTCACGACAGTCGCAGTCGCAGGTGGTGGCGTGGGCGACAGGTGAGCGGCTAAGCTTCAATGCTTTTTTATTTTTGTCTGTCAATTTTTGTATCATTTTTCTATTTTTTTCATTCTTATTGCCCTTTGGCTGTGCGAGGCGAGTGGGCGTGGCAAAAGGCTTTTAAGGTTAGCGGGTCACGTGCTCTTCAGCCAAGACGGAGCTATCTATATATATATATATATATATATGCACACGCAAATACACAGATATGTATGTGTGTAAAATTTGTCGCATTCCTTGGCGTAAAATCTGTGTCGCATCTTTTGCAAAGTAAAGCCAATTGAATTGAAATGAAGTCAGGCGGCCGTGACACAGCGTCCCAAATGCCTTGCCATAAATCAGGCATCAAAATTGACATTAATGTCGAATAACCCCACCACGGCCCCACACCCGTCGACGACTCGATGCAAACGCCAGCGGCAGTCGGCCCAGGTGGGGCGGCGATGGCGTCTTGTATTCAATTCACGCTGACTGGTCTAGGCCAAGACTTGGCGTGTCGCTGTGCAGTCGATCACGCATGGAATATTTAAGAGACAATCTCTTGCCGGGCCACGTTGCGCGGCTGCTGCGCCACGTAGCAAATGCAAAACAAACAGCGCGAAATGCCAGCTGACAAGCTGATTGCCTAATCTCCAAAGCAAAAGAAACAGCTTAGAGCAATGCTCAGACATAAATATGCACTGTAACAAATAGTTGTGCAACTTGCAAACTCTCAAGCAGGCATTAGATTAGTTTTAAATGTAGCTCAAGTGTCTCTTAGGCGAGTCAATTGAGCCTTTTCCGTTCGTCCGTCTGCCAATTCATTAGGCCGTTCATCCGTCTCTCCATCGTCCGTGTTGTTTTCCTGACTGACCAGTTATTCATTCAGCCGGCTACTTGTCCATCCGTTCACCTGTCCGTCTATTTGTACAGCTACCGTTTATCCATTCATCCGATCGTCCGTTCGCCTGTTCACCCATTCCGTCCGTCTGTCTGTGTATCCATTCGGTTGTCCGTCCATCCATCCTTCATTTGTCTGTCCGTACACGCACTCGTTCTCCATTTATCCGTCCTTCTGTCCGTTCGTCTCTCTGTCCACCTGTTCGTCCTTTCGCACGTCTGTTCATCATTTAATCCTTCTGCATTTAGGTCACCCCATATGTAACCTGTAGGCTCTGGATACTCAAGTTCTTAGATCCAGCTTTTGTCTTCTTGGAATAATCGATAACATTTCATTTCCATTGAATTGATTACAAATTTAATCATGCTTCACCATAAGTGGAGGCTTTACATATACAGAATAACTTTTGTATTTAAGCTACACTGCAAAAAATGGGAATTGACTCTACCTGCTGTAATAAATTGTTGTTATGCAAATGAGAAGTTGCCTTGCCTCAGAGCCATGCTCATTGTATTTACGCTCGCAGCTAAATACTTGAGAGTGAAAGAGAGAGAGAGAGACATATTTATAGAGATGGCAATAGAGCCATAAAATTGTCTAAGCATTAAAATTGCAAATTGCCTTCAAATTTAATACCTGCAACCAAGTAACTTAAGATATTAAAAGCCTGGACAAGTTGGCCAAGTAAATAGCAAGCAACTGGGCTGAAACTTGAATTTAGTTTGTATTGATGCAAAATTGATTAAAGTTCAATGTGAACTAGATAGTACATACTGTTTCGCACAGTGTAGCACTGAATATATGTATGTATCCCCATATAACTATGTGGCACCTGGTCTGCTGCTGCTTCATTTAGTCTGCGGTTAGCTGTGTATTAGTCTCGCTAATTTCAACTGTATCTGCATTTGATTCCAATTTGCATATACGATTAATGTTTATTCGCCTAAATGGGCAAACACACAAAGCAAGCCATAGAGTGAGAGAGAGAGAGAGAGATAGCGAGTGAGATAGTTAGAGCGAGATACACCTGCCTGCATACATGATATATGAAGCATGCATCACATAAATTCAATTAATTACAATCTGCGGCTTTGGCACACAGGCACAAAAACCACATAAACTATCAATTAAAATAACAGCCGAATACTTAATACACTTTTCATATTTAATTATAAATTATTGTTGATTTTCACGGTATACATAAAACGTCAATGCCTCTAAATAAATAGTTTTCGAAAATCTTATGTCAATCAAAAATAGTTAAGAGACTTGCTAATCGATAATTAAATTTAGTAATTTGATGCGCAGAATTTGTGATTGAGACTAAAATATATTTCGACTATAGAGAGTAGAGCAGAGGAAACTAGATTTTAAATGATGTGTCTATACGCCATAAAAAAGTATGTCGCTTCTAAATAAAACTAACACTCCAATCGCAGATTAAAATCTTGAGTCCAAATAGATATAGTGGGCAAATATATATATATATATAGTATTGTTTTTGTTTCCATATATTATTTATATCCAAGTATATATGATTGCATTATAATACCTCTCGTATTATATTCAGCCGTGATACAAATTGGCCATTAAATTAAGCTTACTTTTTTACGGTATTCAAATATTCTCCATAAATTCTTAACAAATTTGCGTAAATATTTAAGCTGCAGCCATATTTATTGTTTACTTTTATAATTTGCCTCTGGCCAACTTATCTACAAAATTAATTTCATTTTAAATATTTGTAAAAAGCAAACACAAATTTTAATGAAATAATAAAAGAACAAAAAATGTGGTAAATAAAAAAGGTATAAAATACAAAACAAAAAATATAATAAATTATAAACAAAAAAGTTAAACATTTTAATTAAAAAATAATAATAAGAACAGCTTTACAGAGCTAGCTAAAAGTTGTAACTATGGGAGCGGAAGCAGCGCTCATCCAATGATCTCTGCTTATGCAATTGCTCACCTATGCGAGTGTACAAGATAGCTAGGAATCTGAAGAGGTGAACAGGCACTTGTTTTAAGGTCACGGAATTATTTTTTATGCTGTAAACAGCTGGGACTCTTATAGAACGTTTTTTTTATTTCAAACTAAGATTGAGATGCAAAGTTATTATTTTTTTTTATGTTTACAACTTTTATAGCTTTTTTATGCCTAAAAAAATCCTTAACTCATCTTTTGTATAAAATTATTGACCCATTGTCCACAATCTTAAGAGCCTCACTGTTTGTATAATTTACTTTTTTGCGCATAATTTTAATATCTATTGTCTTATACAAACATACATGTATATATATATATATATATATATATTTATGTATATATGTATGTATATATATTATCATATATTTTTTAGTCTTTTACAGCTCCTAGCATACTTTTTACTGACAATTTCAAGTGGTTTTAAAGTCTTTTGCATATTTTATTTGAAAATTTAACTTCAGCCCATTCTCATCACTAAAGAAGACATATCTGTAATCAAATCTCTGCATATTTTGCAATCGTCAAAATCCATTTAAATATGTGTATGCCAGCTTGCAAGGCTCAAAAACAGCTTAGCATAGCTTAGCAACAGATAGAGTCTGGCAACCGCAACCAGAAACAACAACTGGCACAAGCAGCAACACGAAGAATACCAACAACAACTGTTAACCACTATTTAGTGTGTTGAATTGGTCAATGAATTGTATGCTGTTAGCTTTCTATATTTAGGCCAGGTCCCAACCAGCCCTTTAAAGCCACACAATGTAAAAAAAAAAGGAACGAAAGAAGATAAAAAAAAAAAAACACACACACACACACACATAAAGGGTTCGTCTCTGGGGCTTTTGTATTTTTGGGGTTTTCTATTCCCCAGTGTCAGAGCATACATTAAATTATCGACTCTCAACGAAAATAAACCATTCAAACTCATACCAGCTGGACTTCTGGGTGTGTGTGAGAGTGTGAGTTTGGCTTCGTTTTGTGTTTTACATTTTTCATAGCATACTTTGCTGCGCCCAAAAGACACGACTCCATTTTGTCACATTTTATGGCAGCACTCAAAGCTATGTTACGAAATTTGCATACCATAGCTAAGTGGAATGTGGAGAAGTGAAGAAGTGAAGAGATGAAGAGGTAAAGAAGTGAGTGTGGCAGGGGTTAGGGGGCAAGCAAGCCTGCCTAATGGAAGGGCTTGTTTGTTGCCGTCTCTCTCTCTCTGTCTTACAATTGCATTTGTTGCACGACTGCTGACCTTTTTTTTTTTTGGCTTTTAGTTGCTGCTAATGCTATTATGAGCCGCAGCATGCAGGCGCACACACACACACACACACATAAACACACACTCACACATAGTTGGGCATTGTCAAGCTCGCTGCTTCGGTCTGACCGCAAAAACATTGCTGCAAATCAACAGTTTACCTTAATGTGGTGGACGCTACGTGGGCCAGGCTTAAATGGGCAGCAAACCAACCAAGTACACACACACACACACTCACACCACACACGTACACATACAGTGTGAGTCTCGTTTTGGGCATTGCCAGACAAATAGACGCTGGCGCATGCACAAGAGCAATTACTCATGGCAATGGCTGAACAGCATAGGGGGGGCAGAAAGGGAGACAGAAGCTCTATCTCTTTCGCTCCCCTGCTCGTTGTTTATTTGCTTATCATGCACTTGGTTTGCCCAAAAATCAAAGCCTTTGTTTACACGTGTACATTTTTGGGGGGTAGTTGCGGAGGTGCGGCAGTTTGTCAGAAACTCTGGCAACGCCGCACGATTTGCATCTGCTTTGCTGCGGTTTGTACATTTACTAATTGGCAGCACTGTGCATCAGCAATTTTTGCTAACTGTTTAATACAAATTTAAAAGAGAGCGAAACAGAGCTGGCAAGGAAAAATGTGAATGCAAATCAGCATGCAGACAACACACAGCTGCTGGCTGCAGTGGAGACCACAACCGCAGCACAATCAGCATGCATGATTTAACAGGAGACACGGACACGGACAGACACACACACACACACACACACACACACACCTGTGAAAACAGGTTTTTAGCATATGCAAACTGCATTGGGGCTCCCAAAATGTGCATAAGCAAAAGATGTAGCAGAAGTACTAGATGTAGACGATGCATAAGCAGGCAGCCGCTGGGAACCAACTGGGGCATATTTTGCGCCAATTTCCATCTCGATCGTTGGCTGAGTAAATGCCAAGTCCCAGCCTAACCGCATAGCAATTCGTCTTTGATGCCATGAATGGAAATGCAATGCAAAACACAAGCAAAGAACGTAAGAAAGCAAAACAAAGGCAGCGAGCAACAGACGCTGGCAGAGGCGAAAACCATAACAACAACGCCAAAGCCTGCGAACCGAAAGAAAATTAAAAAGTAAACACAAAAGTTCACGTGCTTCGCATGCGACAGCAGCAGAAGTAAAGGCAGAGGCAGAGGCAGAGGTAGAGACAGACGGCGACAGCGTCAGCAGCGGCAGCGCAGCAGCATAAGTTTGTTCGCAGCGGCAGCGGCAGCGGCAGCGGGCGACAGCTAAAGAAAGACATTAAGAAGCTGCGCATTGAGCGCATGTTAGAGTGCGCATGAGTCAGAACAAAAGCAAAAGAGAGTGCTAGTGTAAGAGAGAGACAGAGAGAGTGGTCATTGATGTGTGTTTGCATCGGAATTTCTCTCCATCCATTTGTTTACAGTTAGAAATGAATGAATGACTAGTAAAGGCATATAATTTTGTTAATGCAGTACCAAAATATTAACTTTTGATTTAGTAAAACAATAAATATAATACATATAATTAACAAACTTGTTTCATTCATTTTATTATTAATCAAAATGAATTATTATAATTAATATAAATTCTCATATTTTTTTTGTTTCTTAAGTCTATTTCTTATTATTAATATTATTATTTTATTTACTATTAATTTATTATTATTATTTTATTTACAATTAAATCATTTGCAGGTGCTCGTAAAGTCGCCTTGGCTTATTATCCCAATCATTCACGCACCAATCAGTAAGGATTTACTTTGCAGAGAGAGTAACACTTCGCCTCTCTTTCTCCATCTCCTCTACGAGCCACGTGCGTATTATTTATGCGTAGACATTCTGGCGCCGCTAGCTCAGCTCCAATTCATTGCAAACACAAAGAGAGCAAGCAAAGGCAATGCAAAGCCAACTGTAAAGGCACAGACTCAGAGCATGAGTGAGTGAGATGGAGTGATATGAAAAGGAAACCAAACGTAAACATTTTAGGCGCGCTCTCTCAGAAATGTGTGAAGAGTCGTGGCGAACGGACGTGCGCTGCGCCCGTGAACCGCATCGAGCAACTATTTTATATTCCACCTGCTACACAAACACACACACACACTCGCACACAAATAGACGCACACGTTAAACGTTAAGCAAGCGCGCGCAAAACTGAAAAGAAAAGTAATCAAAGCGAAGTGAAAAACGCGCAACAAAAGTTCCACGCGAAATTGTGCAAAGAAATCTTAACCAAAAAAAATAAATAAATAAAAATAAAGATTAATTTAAGCAATAACAAATTAAAGTAAAGTGAAAAATCAATGCACGACCAAAAGTCGAATAACGAAAACTGACGCACAGATACACACACGCACACACAAACAACCAGTAACAGAAACTGGCTGCAGCCACGCACACGTGGGCTTACACATACATACATACACACGCACACACACACGACACATACACGCGCAGGCATACGAGGCGAAAGCCTAACAAAGTGAAAGTAACGAAATTAGCAACACAATAGAAAACAAACAGTGAAAACAAGCGCATAAAAAATGCACACGAGCGGGTTAAGAAGTGTACTGAAAGGAGACGAAAGCGTACGGGGACGGTCAAAGTAACGGTGAAAGTGTAATCAATTTGATGTCGCATACTTTTGGGCTGAACAGTAGTAGTCGAAAGCTTTATAGGCAGACGCAAACAAAACGCGCCCACTGTAATTTTTACTGCTACCATTAGAACACCAACGGCAAGAGTAACTTGCACGCAATAGCAGCAGTTTCCGTTACTGAGCGAGGCTGAACAACAGCAACAAATGCTGGCACTTAAACGGCAAAAGCATGCATAAAGAACAACACACACAGCAAAAGTAGTGCAATAATAACGATCCCGTTACTGAGAGTCTTACACATTGCATGCACTGCGAAGAAGAAGAACAGTAACAGCAACAACAACAACAACAACAACAGGCGGCAAACAGCAGCCGCATAGTGTAGAAACGTGCACAAGATAAACACGCAAAACAAAGCGAACTGGGTCAGTGTGCGAGAGACGCGCGGGGATATAGTGAACGGCGTAAGATTAAATGGCGGCACATGCACGTGCATGCAAAAATGTGCTGAATACTTAATGTCCAAAGACGCAGCAGCAGCAGCAGCAGTAACAGAAGCAGTGAATTGACGGGGTAAGTTAACTTCAAGCTCAACTTTAAGTGGGCAGGCATTTATGTATGTGCATATAAAATATATATATACAGACGTAAATCATTGCACACCTCAACAAAATCCGATACGCATTTTTAGCCTTGAAACATGTGTACGGTAAAATAAGAAGCGAGGGCGGCGAGTTAGCGGCGATTTGGCGGCGAAAACATGGTTTCGCGCGAGTCAAAGGCAATTTCTAGAAAAATAAGAAAAAGAAATAAACGGCGGCAATTTGACGAGAGAGAGAAGAAAAAGTATAAGAAGCAGAATAACAACAACTGTTAAAAGAGCAAAGGGTGTAACTGGAGTCAAAAGTAAATGGCCATCGAAATGCCGAATGAAAGAGGGAAAACACAATAACAAAAGCGTACATAGAGAAAATGGCAAACAAAAATAACAGTAAAATAAAATATTCTCATGAATGTAGCTAGCTTGCAGGCGAAGCGGGTGTCCAAATACGCCCACCGACACGCAGCGCTCGCAATGTTTACTGCGCCTTGCCCAGCGCCCTCCCTCCTCCTCTGGCTTCTACTTCTCGGTCCAACTCATTTGGCGTTTCGTTTCTATCTGTGTTTTCCTGATGTGGGTCATAAATGTAACTCCATTTTTATGACCAACTTGCACACAACGCTCGCAGTCAGAAGAGTAAAAGAGAGGCAGACAAAAAAAATAAGTGAAAGAGCTGCCAGCATAACCAAATAGCGATTTCAAAGGGCCTGAAACGGTAGGAGCAGAGAGGGACTATGCTGTTTGAATGTGAGTGAGCGAAAAGACCATTAAATGGCTCGCCGGGCAGCGCCAGAGCCAGCTACACGCTTAGATGCCAGAGTTGCGTATATACATAGATGTGTGTGTGTTTGATTGTGTGTGAGCGAGGGTGACTCAAATAACAAGGCAGCTTAAGCCATTAGCATATATGTATGTACGCATGTGTGTATATGTATTTCCTCTAATTGACTGATTGGCAAGCGTCTGACTTTTGGGGCAATAGTAGGCAATATAATATGCATAATATACACAGACATTAAAGCTAATGCGTATTTACATAATAAATAGTTAAGCATTTATTCTATTTATATAGCAGACAAACATAGAAAACCTTTTCAGTTCTTATTATTACTGCTGCTGCTGCTGCTGCTGTTGATCTGGCAACCCTCTTAAGCAGCCTTCGCTAAATATATCTCTCTCTTTTACAAGCACACTTGCTCACCAAACTCTCTGCATTTCATTTGACGTCATTATCCAACTGTTGTTTCGCTTTGCTCGTTTGCCTGCTCGCCCTGCTTGCACATTTGCTTTTTCAAGTTTTTGTTTTTGCGCTGTCGCCGCGGCGAGCTGCTGTTGCTGCGCTGCTGCTGCTGCTGCTTGACTCTGCGTGCTTAACCGTTATTATATTGCAGAGAACGAACGCATTGAATGACGAGATTTGTGCGCGCTCCTTTTAGCTAGCACAGTTGCATTTAACATTCTTGCTATTGCCGCTACATTTTACTGTGCTCTGGCTCTCTTTCTCTTTCGCTGTATTTGCTTGAGCGCCAATTAGGCAAAAGTTTACGACAGTTTTCTGACATTTCGGTTGTGGCTTGACAGCCACACAAATACACATGTACTGGCTATGCTCGTGTGTGTGTCTGCGTTTAATGCCGTTTGAAAGCATAACCCTATCTTGCTCCCGCTCACTCCAACTATCATTTGCGGCTGGTGTTGGCGTGACCTTGGTAATGTCTGTGCGTGTGTGTGCAGCGCATGGAATGCAAATCCATTGAAAGCGACAGGCTGCAGTTCAAGGCTACTTTTACGTTACGCAAGCGTTACTCGCATACAAATACACACATACAGGCTTGATTTTTTGTTTGCTTGTATGCATATCCTTGAGCGTCGTCCATGTTGCATGTGTTGCGTTGACAATTTGTGGCACACACATAAAAGCACACGGACAGCTGTCACAGACAGCTGCTCGCTTTGCGTCTCTTGTTTTTGGCTTATGCAACAGCAGGGCAGGCTTTACATTTTATATATATATATATATTTTTTTTTAATTAGCCAACACACAAAGCAGCCGCAGTTGCAGTCGCATCCGTATCCTATTTTAATGTTATGCAACTGTCTCTGACCTTAGCCACGAGTTGCAAGTGTATATGTATATAGGGATGTGTGTGCGTGCCATTGTCTCACACACACGAGGAAACGTTGAGCTGCCTTGACGCGCTTGGCTTTTGTCTTTGGCTCAATGTCACTGCATATTTGAGTAGGTTTGTTTAATCGAAGCGCGCCCACTGCACACGTGTGCATGTGTGTGTGTATGTGTGTGTGTCTGTGGGTGTGGCATGTGTGCCTGCCTGCCTGCCATGAATATGACATAAGTCAGTTCGCATTAATGTTTCCTCACACACCAACACACATGCATATATTTGTCATGCCCATTGGCAATGGGCCCACGCAATAATTTGTTTAGTTGGAACGACGCCACTAACGCCCACTCAGCCACTCCACTCTGTCTACGTCTAACTCTCTCTCTCTCTCTCTCTCTCTCTCTCTCTCTGTCGCTCGGGTTCGTTCTATCATATTTCATTTCAATTTGCAACGCATTTCATTGCAATTTGTCAGCTTTTAAAATTGATATCTGAACCAACAGCAATGCATAGAGAAATGTCAAATGTCAACGTGACAGCTGGGACAACATGCGAGATGCGAGACGCAGCAAAAACCAATTTGCATTACAACGATGCAACGTTTGCGAATGAAGTGATGGAGGATCATGGGACAGAGAAATAGACAGAGAAGAGCACAAATTTGCAGGCTGCCTGCACTCAGGCCATAGAGTAAAACGCAAAAACCCAGACGCAAATTAAGGTGAAGTGAAAAACTAAAGTGAAGTTGGCTGCTCATTAGGTTGCCATTGGGCTGCCAGAGTTGCTACGACTGCCGCACTTGAAAGGGCTTTTCCGCTTCTAACTGTTTCGCTTTTAACGTCGTTTTCATTAACAATTTGTGGGGCAACGCAAAGAGCGCTTCAATAAGTGCCACTAGAAAGGCAGCTTCAAATTCGGGACAAAACGAAACGAACAAAATATTGTGGAAGTTGAACAAAAAACTGCATGCAGTGCGACTAATTTGGTAGTAGTTCTCGTTGTTGCTGTTGTTCCGGACGCCATTTTGAAAAACCTCGCACGTGCCTAGTGACCTCGAGCAATTCTTTTGTTTGGAAAATGCAAAAACGAAAAAATTCTGGCTGCAATTTGCGCATTTCGCGGAGAACAAAACGCGTTAGAGAAAATGGTTGCAAAAAATAAATTAATTCGACTGTATAAAATGGTTTTATACAATAAGTGAACCAGGTTAGAGCACAATTAATTGCGAGGTAGCTTACAGTCGACCAAAATGCGCTGTTATTATTATCCAATTTTCACATAATCTGTTGTATAAATCGTTTACCGTTAACTGTATTCATTTATTTTCGTTCCAAATTACACTGCAAACAAAGAAATGTTTATTCACCTTTGATGGACCCGCACACTAAGGTCACACGCCATATTTATTTGTATTGAAGTTATCAGTAATATTATTGGGCAATGCCCATAGCCTATATAAGCAGTAAAAGTAATTATGGTTTCGATCGTTGATAGAGAGCAATATAAATAATCCATGATTATGCAAGAAATGCAAATAAATGGGCACAGACTATAGAAAAAGCGCACCAAGAGCTTGAATAGAAATAAATATACATATATATATATATATATATATATATATATATATATATATATATATATATATATATATATATATATATATATATATATTGAGAGTAAGAAAATGAAAAACGGAAAGCGACAGCAACTAAAAACAATTTGCCGTAATCAAAATGAAATCAGCAAAGCGCAGGCAAATAGAAATAAAGCAAGAAATGAAACTAAAGCAGCCGCAGCGACGAATAATGGTGCGAAAATGAGGCTACAGAAAGACAGACAGACAAGGGAATACTCTTAAAAAGATAAGGCGAGGAAAATGTGGATGAATAAGCTAAAAAATCAAATAAAAAAGAATGAGGTTATTAATAGAAGGTAGAAAAGATGGAAGATAGAAGATAAATTATGAAAGGTAAACATGGAAGATAAAAGATAATCAGTAGGCTATAAATGTTGGCGGATAGCAGATAGAATATAAAAGATGGAAGATTAAATATAGACGATAGATAATAACATAATAGTAGACCATGGGTGAAAGTAAAGTAAGTAAAAGAATAAGGTGCCTTACCTTAAACATAGAATTGATAATAAATGCAAGGAATATATATATATATATATATAAATCAAATATTTAATATTTTCATAACAAATGATATTCAATTTATAAAACTTCCATTTGACAAAGTCTCTGACTTACCTCAGCAAAAAAAAAAAAATTGATATAAGATAAATTGAACTAGATGATAGTAAATGATATGAAATTTGTAAAGAGCGGCACGCCATAAAGTTATTGATTGAAAATAACTATATTCAGATGAATTTGAAGCGAAAGGAAGTCTAATTTATAAAGAATTTTGTAATACAAAGAATTAAAGCAAAATGTATATGAAAGAAATATGTACTTATTGAAAAGCTAAATGAAATAACATAAATCAAATAAAATGGAAAAAAATATAAAGAACTTAATCCAATAATAAATCTTTTGATTTAACTTCAATGAGCGCCATGACAACTTTGTATTATCTTACAAATAAGAGTATTTATAAGAGGAAATGCGATAACTCTGAATGCAGTCAATGCGACGGACAAACTCAGCAGCCAGCGCATAGATTACGGAGTCAAAAAAACGATAGAAGCGCAGAGTGGGGGAAATGGAGAGGGAAGGACTAGTACAGGTGAGCGGGGAGATGAGGGCATGGAGGGGTCATTATATATTTGTTGTCGCTGGCAAAATATTTGTGCTTGGCGCTTGATTTATGCGCATTGAGGTACCGAATGGAGCAGCGCCAAGTAAACAATGCTGTAAAGCAAAGGGAGATAAGGAGAGAGAGAGAGGGAGAGACGTGGAGAGGAACCGGAAACTGTGCTCCATGGGAATATGCAAATGGTGTAAAAAAATGCTACAAATAGGAACGGATGTTACAGAGATAGAGATAGACAGATAGAGATAGAGAGAGGGAGATAGACATAGAGTTAGAGAGAGGACAAGTGCTGGGACTATAGGTAGACAGAGATGTAGTTAAAGGTAACTTGTGCCATGGTCATATCATTGTTTCAATTGCCACAAACTGTTGCAATTCAAGCTGAATGAATCCTTCAAGGGATGCCAAAAAGCAGAGATGAGTTGTGGGTGGATGGCCGGAGGGACTGACGGACGGACAGCTTGAACGTTTTTAGCAAATGACAATTGTTGTCACTGGCAGGCAATGTTTGCATAGCGCGCACAAAGGTCCTAAACAAAATGTTCCGTTTCTCTTTTTTGCCTTTCCGTACTTCCTTTTTAGGGTTACGAAATCGG
This sequence comes from Drosophila mettleri, assembly GCA_035047625.1. Taxonomy (NCBI): domain Eukaryota; kingdom Metazoa; phylum Arthropoda; class Insecta; order Diptera; family Drosophilidae; genus Drosophila; species Drosophila mettleri. The sequence goes on from JAWNPI010000085.1 coordinate 10,892,033, forward strand.
ATTGACGTAAAACGGGTTACCCCAAAAGAATTAACAATACAATTTAAAGCGAGCTGTCTCGCTGCCAGCACACAAAAGCATAACATCTGAGGTGGGCGTGATTGGGGCTGAGGCATGGTGACTGTAGAGAGAAAGGCAGAAAGACATAGAAAAAGAGAGAGAGATAGAGAGAGCGGCTCAGACTTGTCGCAGGCGGGTTCAAAGGTTGACGCACACACTTGACAATGACAATCGTTTGTTTTGCTGTCAATTGTTGCTGTTGTTGGTCGTTGGCTAAGCCAAAACTCATATATATAAACACACACACATACACACGCACACTTTCACAGACAATTTAATAAGGACTTAAAGTTGCGAATAGCAACGCAAGAAAACAAAGGCCACAAAAAAAAAAGGAAAACTTTTGCCATTTGGCAGTTAAAATGAAAAACGAATATGAGTGTCGGAGGCTGAAAAGTGAACGACCAATGTATACCCTGTTTCGACTTTAATATCTATAGGAATAATTATGAGAGTCTATTCTTCTTTCAAGATATTCTAGATAAATATAGCAATTTTAAGAAATAAAAAATATATTTAAACCACACAGAAATTTATATAGGTGAAAGACATTTTTTCTTAGCCTGAAAAACAACTGTCTCGATCTCTATGTGTACAAAGAGAATTAAATATATCGCTTAGAGTTTTTCTCTGTTATGCAGATATCTATTTATAAAATTATATATGCACTCTCAGAACTTTCACGAGTTTCCCTCTCTACAAAGCCAATTGAATCGTATGCAGGGTATTCAAATAAAAGTGAAAACTTTTCCGTCGTCCTCAACGTTTGTTCATGTGCTTGTTGTGGGGCCAGGGCCAGAGCTGCCACGCCCACATTGCGTGCACAAACTCTTTGACATTGTCATAGTCTGTGCCACGTTCGCGTCCTCGTCAATCTACAATCTGCGTCTCCCCCCCTGCACGTCCCTGTCCGGCCCTCTGGCGCCGTGGCATGTCTTGCGGTTGTCTTGAGTCTGCCTTTTCGCCTTGCCTTGGCGTGCATATTTAGGGACAACCTTTATTAAATTTTTTCGCTTGCTTATAATTCAAAATGTAAGCAGACGACTTTCTCTCTCTCTCTCTCTCTCTCTCTCTGCGTGTGGGCGTGGCAGCAGCTGTGGGCGTAACGCCTTTTGTTCTGCTTCAGCCAACGTCTCAGCACATTCCCGCGGCGCAGACGTCGCCGTCATTTGGTTAGCGCATTTAGATTTTAATTTGCGATAGCAAACTTCTTAATAGGATTTCACTGTCGCTGTTTTTCGTGGGTGTCTACGCCCCCCTCCCACCTACTCTGGCATCACACCTCACACACACACACACACACACACGCACACGCACGCACACAGGCATAGACAGACATTAGCAGACATGGAAAATATTTTCCACATTATTCGCATTATGTTGTCAGCACGCATGGCAACTCCTTTTGAATCCAGCTGTAGCTCCTCGTTTTACGCATTCCATTCGCATTCAAGTCCCTTGCATTTCTTTTTTGTCTTCCATCTATTGCTTGGGCATTAGGCAACTGCCTGGGTGTGGCAAATGGGGTGCGGCTTTTGTCTAAAAATTGTGGCAGCTCTTACGGCTTTTAGGCCTTCTTAATTGTTTGACTTTACTTTTGTGCTGCTGTTGCCGCTGCTGCTGCTTTTACTTGTGCTTGTGCTTCTGTTTCTGGTCACTCAAATCCCTATTCACTTTTCCGATTTCCCTCGCTCTCGGCAAACGCCCAAATTTCCCAATTGTACAATTCCCAATTCTCGACTGAAATACTCATGGCACACATCGGGGTTCCTCTATGTTTACTTCTTTTTTTTGCCCTTCTGATGTGTACTTCTCTTTTGTCATATGAGGCGTAACGCTAGAGGGAAGAGCAACTCCAAATCATATCTGAATTACCCTCTACAGTTCTATATCAATATAACTACTACTAATTCTAGCTACTACTATTACTGTGTTGCTTTACTACTATTTACAATTACTACTACAAGTGCAATCTACTAATATCACGACTATCTAGTACTATCTAGTACTACTAGTCTCTACTAGTCTCTACTTCTATAACGATATTGTGATACAATCTACTAATACAACTAGTATCTACTACTATAATGAATCTCTAATAGTATAAACTACTACTACTGTTTACTACTACTATCTACTACTACTATCTACTACTACTATCTACTACTACTATCTACTACTACTATCTACTACTACTTCTACTAAAATCTACTACTACATACTACTATCTAATACTACTATTACTAACTACTACTACTAATACTACTACTACTATCCACTAGTACTTTCTACTACTACTCCAATCTACTACTATTACCATAAAGATTTATTACTACTCTGATTTATTTCCCTTCTTTCATCTTATTTCCCATCTATTATTATAATCTTCGAAAGCGCCTTCTACGCTTCACAATAATCCTATATTTCTAATCAAGCCGAAAGTGTATTGTATTTTCGGCCACCCAGTTAATTCTGCGGTTTTAATTTATGATGATGTATTTTGCTGACATCGCAAAACAGCATTTGTTTAGGTTATCTAAATGCCAGTTGCTGTTGTTCTTATTGTTAAATTATGTAATAAGCGTAATTGGCTTTGGAATGGCATTAGCGAAGACCACACAAATTGTCATGGGAATTGCCAGGGAGGTGGGTGATGGGACGGTAGGGCGGTAAGACGGTCGACGGCACATCTACCATCTGACCAGCTAGCGTGTGGGCGTCCATCAGCGTTTGCTCTTTATTTATTGTGATTTTGATAAGCGCCAAGTGCTCGCTGTAAATAAACGTAAATTAGATAATAAGCCAAGGCCAAGCAGCAACAAAAATTTATATTGTCTAGACCAAATTAAACAGCAATAATAGCCGGGCAGGTCTTTAGTAAAGTTTGATTTAATTGGTTGACATGTAGCTAGACAAGTGTCTGCTTTCTTGTATACAATGTATATTTAAACAAAAAGTTGAGCTAATTAACAATCAAACCAACTAACTGTCGAACAGCGGACAGCAGTTGGCTAAGTTGTTGGCCATTAGTTTCTAATGACAAGGCCACCAAAAGGTACGACATATGAAATGGGCTCGCATCGATAAATTTAGATTGCTATGCACTTAACTAGCCATAAGCCAAGCATGCATGTCGCTATTGGGTTCAGCTCAGCTGCCTCTCATATTAAGTATACAACACGTTTTACGACAAAGTCTTCAATGTGACTACACGATAAACGTTTCAGCTGCATGAATATAGTTCGAGCGAAGCTCGTTCATTTTGGAGTACCAATAGCAGGGCACAGAAGTGCATATCAGAGTTTTATCAACAATGTTTTGCCCTCAGCCATCGGAGTCGTTTTCATATTTATAATCAAAAGTACCAGCACATGTCCAAAACTTGTTGTTGTGCAGGTGGGCGTGCTCAGGTCGAGCTCAGGTAGACTTCTCAACAGCTTGGGCCACTTTACATAAATGGATGCAGGAATTGAATGAATGGCCAGTCAACTGTGGACAGCTGTGCCACTTGTCTAATATATGAACGTGCGTCAGTATGTGTGTGTGTGTGTGTGTGTGTGTGTGGCAGCTGCATGGCATATGAAGCATACTTTATGGCTGAGATGAGCTAATAAAGCGCGTGCAAGTGGCTAAGTGTGTGCGAGTGTGTGTGTGTGTGAATATGTGTGTGTATGTGAGTGTATTTTTGTAATGCCCGCCCTTTGGCTGCTAGCGTCGTCCTAGTTGGATAGAAAAGTATGTCAAGATTTACGCGCATCGTTAAAGCAATAAACAAAGAAAACAAAAACGAACAAAAAAAAAATGATTTGGTTCAGCTATGCCCTGTAAATGCTTCAACTATATTAGTTTATATAAAAAGTGCTGTTGATGTGTAAAAGTTTGTTTCATCTATGAATAAGTAAACGTTTGTCGACTCTAGCTATGGCTTGATTAAAAATCAATAAATCGCTCATGATATTTTGAATAATAATCAGAGTTATTTAGTGTTTTTGTATAGATTAAATAGAGAGCAATAATATAATTTATGTACGAAATATTTATTGTTCCCTAATTATGTATGGCAGCTTTTCAGGTTATTTGTTGAAATTTGTTTTATGGGGCTATAAATTGCTTTTCTCTTAAAGCACAGCTTTATATTTATTTTTTGTCTATGGTTAAATCTCTCTATCTCTCTCTCTCTTGCTTGAGCATTATCTTAATAAATCTTATAAAGTGTCAGAAAAAAACATAATTTTTGTGTGGTCGATAAACATTCTTTTTATTAGTGTTTGGAACGTGGAATTTTAAGTTGGAAAAGAGTATATTTGCTATTGGTTACCCTTTGCTGGTTTAAAGTGATATATGGACTAGAGATGGTATAAAAGATATAGGAGCTACAGAAGTTACGGAATCTGAGGCTATAAATAATATAGATAAATATATGAGCTTTATAAGATATAGTTACTAAATAAACTAATTAAGTTAGAATATAAATAGAAAGTGGGAAAGTTATACAAGCAATATAAATCATAAATAATTTGTAAATACATAATTGAATGATTCAAGTTTAAACTATAGTTTACTTTAGTAAAAACTACGAAAATAATAGTCGAGCTAATATACCTCTCATGCGCAATACTTTTACAGGGTATTGAAAAACGCAACCAACTTGACGCAGTCCATTTTTATATGCTTTCTATGCCTGTGTGTGTGTGTGTGTGGGAGCTGCTGCTGCTGAGGGTGTGCCAGCTGTGAGAACACGCAATGCCAGAAGGTTGTGACGTGGCAGGGCACCCACACTTCACGGCTAACAACGCGTCAGTCAAAGTCAACACACACTTCAATTTGTTGTTATTGTTGTTGTTGTTGTTGCTGCTGCCAAGCGCTGTGAATGAAAGCGGCAAGAAAAACGCTTTGGTAGGGCTCACGAGAAGCGAAAAAATTTAACACTGTCACTTTTTGACAACTGATGCGCGTACGCACACACATACGCACAGACACTTGCACTCTCACACACACTCTGTCATATGTTAAAAGCGTTGCACTGCCAAACTGTGAGTTTTTCGCACGCCTCGCTTTTGCATATTTACATTTCAACTTTTGTCACACACGCACACATACATACACATGCACATGCACATGCACATGCCTTGCTATGGCCATTTGTGCGCCCTTTTGATTTGTTGTCCTGTGTCACAGCAGCTCAGCTATTACAGACGATCCCGCTCACTCTCTCTGTCTTTCACTCTCTGTCTCTCTCGCTCTGCCTCTAAATGAGTTGGTTGAACAACGGCTAGGCAAAATGTTTTATTTAACGTTTCGTTTATTTTAGTCGCTTGTTTTCATTTGATATTTGCGCATTTCCGCATTGCTGACATGTCTGGCATTTCAAGCATACGCACACACACACACACACACACACACACACACACACACACACACCCATACCCACGTGCACAAAGCACGGCTCCAGCTTTAGCTTCAGCTTCAGCTTCCCATTGCCCATTTTCTACTTTTCATCTTTCATTTTCCATTTTCTACAGCTGCAGTTGCTTTAGCTATTTCACCCACCCATTGACATGCCACATCCTGCGCTAGGACACGATTGCTGCATGCCACATGCCGCATGCTGCATGCTGCATGCTGTTGACGTGGCACAAGGCACGCCCTGGGGTAATTAAAAGCATTTGCAGTTGGCTGCTCCCTCAGTTTATCCGTATTGTTGTTGTTTTTGTTCGAGTTGTTCCCAGTTGTTGTTGTTGTTGTTGTTGCTCTAGTTGCATGCAACAGCATTTTATATACTCTCGCAGTTAAAGCATTTCAACTTTTGCAGCGCTTTCATTAGAAACTACTATATATATTCTATTCACTTAGTTGGTAAAAACTTTGTGAAAAAATAAAACATAATTTTTGCTTTTAGCCAAGAATTTAATTAATCATAAAACTGCAGCCAAAGGCACAAATATGTCACAAAGTGTATTTACTCTGTGTGTCTATATAAAGTTTAGTATTTTTTTTTTTTGTCTTTTCTAGTATATTTTTTGCTGGGCTGTGTTTCTGCCCAACACAATGAACTCTGTTGTTTGGCTTGACTTTTTTGTTTCTCTTCTTTTTTTTTCGGCACTATCAAAAGATTGTAATTTTCGAACTCTGTGCACATTCTACTTTAAACACTTCCACATGCACTTGACACATGCTCTAAACACATTACGTATACTCAACGTCAGCTAATGGCAATTTGCCGTTACTCCTGCGGCAGCTGGGCAATGGCTGGGGCCCACGACTCGGCAGGCCGGCTAGCAGCGCATATTCGCTGAAATACAATAAAAGTTGAATGTTATAGTGAATATATATAGATATTCAAATATATATAGCGCTGAGTGTAGCTACCTCCCAGAAGCTGCTGCCATTTTTGCGCTGCTTGTAGTAGGCATACAAAGCCCAGCCGGGCAATTGCAATAGACCCAAGGCAGCCAAGATGTAGCCAAAGACTGTGCGGTAAAGATTTTTTAGAGAAATTGAGATTATTAGAAAACAAAATTAAAATATAATGAATAAATTTAAGTATGATCAAATGGGCTTCTATCTGTCAATTAATGAAATCAGAGAACCTTAGATAAATATATATATAGTAATGTGTCTGTCTCATATACAAATAGTTTGTGTAATAAATTAATATGTAGGTTCTTAATCAATAATAAATTTGAATCACAAATATTTGAGATTTTTCTGAATATTTTTATACCCTGATCCCATTGAAAATGGGAAAAAAGGGTATAATGTTTTTGTTAAAAGTATGTAACAGGCAGAAGGAGGCGTGCCACACCCCCAAAAGTATATATATTCTTGATCAGGATGACAAGACAAGTTGATTGAGCCCTGTCCGTCTGTCCGTCCGTCCGTCCGTCCGTCCGTCCGTCCGTCCGTCCGTCCGTATGTATGAACGCGTCGATCTCAGAACCTATAAGAGCTAGAGACTTGAATTTTTTGTTAGGCGCGTATATTGGACGCGCATATCGAGTTTGTTTCAGAAAATCGATAACTATTCCTGAATATTTGTTATCGATTTAAAACCATATGAAAAATCCGTTATGATTTTTTTTCTTTTTTATCTTAAGAGCTAGAGACTCCAAATTTCGCATGTAGCTTTATGAGTATTTTTACCAATTTCGGTTTTTGTTACATTTGGATACTGGCCCCAAATTTCCCCACAATTTTGAAAATTATTTTCAGTTGCAATATATATGGTGTTTGGTCTTTTTGAAAACTAAATCAATTATTTAAATCATATGGTGAAAGTTTCATCAAAATCCGTTGATAAACACAAAAGTTATTAAACAAAATGTTTGGCTAGATCAACAGCGATTGAACTGCAAAGCGCACACAAACCAGGTGGCGCTTATACATGTTCAATTTGTATACATGTGCACACATACATGCAAATGCTCGCGAACAAATTTTCTAAGAACCGCAATTGCCTTTGAGTTTGGGTCGAATTGTGTTCGAATTGTTTTTGCTACCTACTTCCAATTGCCGCTCGCAGCTGTGTGTCGCAGTCGCAGTCGCAAGCGCTGTATGTCGCTGTGCGAATATGTTTTCGATTCTTCTTCTTTAATAGTAACGGAACAATTCTTGTGAGCTTGCAAAAGTGTGCTGGTATAATCTTTGTGTCGAATTTGTTTGCATAATTCCTCTTTGATCGACATTCTTAGTACCATTGGCATAGATTTAAGTCGCGTGATATGGTTGTACATACGAGTTATTGACTATATTAAGAAAACTAAGGGGGGGGTGGGATTAGGGTATCCCCTAGTCGGGCGCGCCGACTAGAGTCTTCTTACTTGTTTATAATATATATTGCTCATTTTAATTTTTATTTTTACTAATTATTGCTTATATTTTCATTTAAATTCAATTGCTTAAACCGAGCAATAAATTCTTTAATTATTTTGTGGATAAATAAAGATTTTTAAAATAACTCTTTTCTGTATTTTCCAAATCTCATTTACAATTCTCAATATGTTCTAGTTATGCAAAACGTATATAAAATCTCTAGATATAAGGTATTTATCTAGCAATAAACTAATGATAACTGAGAAGAGAATAGCAAATTCTGTTGACTCTTAATCACAAATTCTAAAGATAGTTGAGTGGAGATAATATAAAATTCTGTATAGTCTTACCCACAAATTTTTACTCATATATATTTTAAATTAAATTTGTATTCATACGGCCAATGAATGCGCAATTCATAACTATTTGATTATATTTCTAAATCAATAATTTTTATATAATTTAAAAGAGTTGTATATGAATTTTAATTATTGTACATTGAAGCATCAGCATTAAGACTCTTTAGTCTACGTTTAACAATGGCAATTGACAGTGCAGATTAAATGTCTAAACGTTTTGAGTTTGTGCTCCGAGTTGGCTTACCATTTGCAATGCGTGGATATGGCACGCCTTTGTATGTCAATTGCTGCATGTTGAGCAGAGTGTAGAGCAGCACAGCTGCCATCAGGCCGGGCGTAATGTAAGCCCAGCACAAGCGCCAATACCAGCCCGTTTCAATGCCCATCATGAATTTGATATCCGCACAGAAGCGGCGCACGCCTGAGCCCCGAAAAAAAAAGAAGCAAGTGAAGCAGATACAGTTGAAACGATATGCTAGAGCTGACACAGTTAACACAAACGTACCGTAGAACCAGGCCACGGCCAGCAGTTCGCCAATGGCAAGTATTAGAGCGGTAAAGGAGACGCCATAGAAATCGATCAGATTGACTATGAACTGGCCGCCGGGTGTCACATAAACGATGCTCACGCCAAAGCCGAGTGCAACTAGAGCGCCAGCCAGGGCCCAGCTGGGGCCAGCACGTTTGCCAAATTGGTCGCGGATGACGCGTAAGATGCACGAGCCCATGCCAACGGTGCTGCCAATGCCTAGGACAAATAACATCAGGAAGAAGAGGACCGCAAACATCTTTAGGTAGTTGTGCTTTAAAGCGCACACGGCGCACCCTCCTCTCGATAGCTTACCTGTGGCACATACTCAAATTTGGCAATTGCCTCCGGGTACGAGATGAAGGCCAAGCCGGTGCCGCCCTTCACCACGCTGCCAATGTCGGTGATGCCCGTCTGTTTGGCCAAATTGCCCAAAATGCCAAACGTAATGCAGCCCGCAATTATCGAGGAGCACGAGTCCATTGTTGTGATGATAACAATGTCGCTGCAAATGGAGATGGCCGACGGTAAATGTAGCTGTCGCCTACTGACGTTCGTCGCTGGCACCTACTTGTACACATTCCGATGGAAATTGTTGTAGGAGGCATACGTAATCACGGTGCCAAAGCAGATGGCCAGCGAGAAGAAGACCTGGGTAACGGCTGCATACCATACCAGTGGGTTGAGCAGCTCCTTCCATTGTGGCTTAAAGAAGTAGACAATGCCATCCCATGCGCCGGGCAGCGTCACGGCACGCAACAGCAGCACCAACAGCACCACATACGGAAATACGCCCAGAAAATAGGCGGCTTTGCCGCTGCTCTTTATGCCACGTATCAAAACGGCGCCGATGATGAGCCAAGCCACAGCTAAGCAAGCGACCAGCTGCCAGTCGGGCGCACCCACACCCGCATCCAAGTTGGGCAGTTCATGTAGAATTTCACGTCTGATGAAGAAATCAAATTTAGATGGATTAAATGTCAGAGAAGGTTATATATATATATATTTATATATATGGACTGAATTATCTGATATATTAAGTAAGAGCTTTGTGAGTGCAAGTATTGGAACTATATATACTCTCATCTATAGTTATCCAAAGTTTTTCTCAATTTACTCACTCAAAGTAGAGCTGAGCTGGCGACATTTTGCCGCTGGCATTCGGCGAGCTACCATCGTGGCAATCGCCGCCCCAGCTCTCACGACAGCTGCTCCAGGGTAGCTCAGCGCTGAACGAGGCCACGAGGAAGCGCAATGTCAATGCCATAATGCTCGAATAGTAGGTGATGGAGGCGCCTGTGGCCAGCACCTGGCCGGCAGCCACGCCCTTGAGCAGCGGTGCCAGATCGAAGGCGCGTAATGCGCCGCCGCCACGAAACTGACCCAGTGCGATCTCTAAATAGTAGACGGGTCGTCCGATCACCAGTAGCGCAATCAGATAGGGTATTACGAAGGTGCCGCCGCCATTTTGAAAGGCTATGTAGGGAAAGCGCCAAATGTTGCCCAGACCCACGGACAAGGAGATGCAGGAGAATAGAAATTCCAAGCCATTGCCCCACTCCTCCTTCGGTTTCGCCTTGTCGTCGAGCACGAGCTGCGTTTGCTGCCGGGGCATCTTCAAGTCAAATTTGATCTTTTGCTCTGCGGTCACTGCGCACACTTTGAGGTCGCGTTGTCAACTGATGCCACACATCGAAACATCGAATTTAGCTCAGTTTAACCGCAACCGCTGAGATAGCTCCAGCCGATTTCAGTTACAATTGACATTGTGAAATTTGTATATCCATGTTTATCTGGTTTCTGTCGGTATCTCGTGTTTATCTTTATCTCAATGTCTATTTGTAGCATTCCGCCTAATTGGCACTAATAAAAGATGCTGTGCGAGCGACGGCAGGTGGCGCCGTGCAAATGGATGATTAGAGTCTCCATGTTTATTGCCAGTTTAAATTGAATACAAAGACGGGCAATCTGAGCTGCTTTACACTTGTAAACCTATTATTGCGGCGCATTTGGTATCTCTTATGTGATTCTGCATGTTGGCATTGCTAAAAATTAGCACATAGAAAGACGTTTATTGGCATAGACACGCTTCGATTGCTATATAAATATTTGAGCTGAAAATCTTTTTTATACTTTCAATTATGAAACTTAAAAGCTTGCGATACTCTAATTGGGATTAAAAGCAATTTGAATTGGAATCTCATTAAATGCATTAATGAAATCTCTGTGGATTATTTGCAGAACTTTTCGAGATCAATTTGATAACATGAGTAGCTCTATTATTTATCTTAGTGTTTCTATATCAAATGTACTCCAAATTTTTGAGTGTTTTGATTCCAAATGTTCCATATATTAAAAGAGTAAAACTGATTTAGCTTTACAAACATAAGACAGATCTAACTCTCAAATAATTAAGTGTTTCGATTTCATAAGCTCCCATAAGTCCTGTAACTAAAGAAAATAATATCACCTTTGTACTTGACAGTTATTGCACCTTATAAATTATGGTATATCATATGACACTACCTATAGATATATATATATATATATATATATATATATATATATATAAATATATATATTCCGCTGATTCTCCGAGTGCCACTTAGAACCTGGACAAAGTTTTTTAAGTATCTTCCAGCACAGCCGTCGTGCTGAGCGCATTTGTCTCACTCGCGCTCTCTCTTTCTGTCTCTTTCTCTTTCTGTTGCTCTTCATCTTGCTCGTTTCAAGTCGTCTCATTTTTACAGCAGGAAGCAAAAGTTGGCAACACTTTTTGGCCGCCTGACAGCCACGAAAGTTTTTAATCATTTTCAAGAGTTTTCTTATTAACATCCCCAGTGAAAGGCTGGCGGGGCGTGCTGCTGCCATTTTCCAGTTGCAGCAGCCGGCTCAAATGCAAGGCGGAACGCAGCGGAATGGAACGGAAAGATGAAATCCAAGTGCTTGGAAGATGCTGAACGTTCATTATGGTGACAGTTTTAAATGGGTTTTTAACAACTTTGGCCAGATTTCTGCAAATTAAATGGCTTTGATAACGCTGATTGCAGACGTCGACTGGAAATTGAGGGTAATGCAAAAGCCTTAAACTCTTTTCACTTCTTCCTGTTGTTGTTGTCGTGTTTTATTTTTCATATAGGGTTTATTAACGCACATAAATTGCCATTAGTTTCGGACTGGGCAAGCTAATTAAAGTGCTGTGCATTAGAAGTGTGCGTTGGCAGGGGATTGCAGAGCTGGGCATTGCCTCACTTTTAATTGCAGGCTGCAGGCGTTGCAACTTTACCGTGCCACAACACGCAGATTCCAACAGCCAGCCAGCCAGCAGGGCAGCCAAACAATGTGCACAGAATGAGGCAAATAAATTTTGAAACTTTTGCCGGGGCATGCGAAACGCTAATGGGGCGCATCTGGAGCACGTAGTACATATGCCATATATGAGTGTTGCATGTGTGTGTGTGTGTGTGTGTGTGTGCAACAATCGATAACAGCTAGAGCAATTGTAACTTTAACTACAACTGCAACTGTAACTTCAATTGCGAAAACAGCAGCAACAACAACAACAACGTGCATAAAGGCCCATTAACAACAACAACAAGTGATAAGTGTACGCCTAACAGATGCTCTGCAAATTTTAAATGTACTTGCTAAAGGGAAATGAATAATTTAGCTAAGAATGTGTGCCTTAAAGTTTATACATAATCTCTAAATATATATATATATTTTTATATAATCTCTAATATATATATATATAAATAATATAAAAATATAAAAAATAGCAAATATATAAAAAAATTAATATATCTATATGTATATATGTATATATAAATTTGTCGATATAAATGTAAGTCCTAAGATCTTCTTACTCTGAACATTAACTCGGCATGCTCAGGCTTTTATAGACGCATACAATGGCCAACATGACTTTGAGTCTATCTGTGTCTATTTTACATTTATGTATGCTATCCTTAACAATTTTCATTAATATGTTCATATATCTTGCTCTGCTTAAGTTCTTTACTTTACTTGAGAATTACAAAAATATCGAAAAAACCTTTATTTATTATTAGCTCATATGTATTATTTATTTATTATTATCGCATCGTTGGTTTTTTATGTACTTAACGATATTTTAGCTCTATTAACTTCATTACGCGCCAAACACTTCACGTATTGGTAAACACGTTCCACATAGAGTAAACACGTTCCACATAGAGTAAACACGATCCGCATGCATCGCTTAGCATTGAGAACTTTTCAGTCGACACTTAAAGCAACCCAAAAGGGCATACATATGTTTTGCTAGGTATTTAGGGTATAATGAGCATTGCAATTAGTTTTGCTTTTGCTGAAATTTGTTGTTGTTGTTGTTGTTCTTGCTGCTGTTTTAGTTGTTTCTGTATTTCAGTAACTTGTAACAAGTTTACCTTTAAAATTGATTTCAACGGACTTTGCAACAACTTCCGTTTCCGCTTGAGCTGCTCGTGTACTTATTAGTCAGCATTGTATAAGTTGTGTGTGCGGCAACTTTTGCCATTTGTCTCATGTGTGTGTGTGTGTGTGTATGTGCCTGTTGGGTGAGTTGGGGCAAACGTGTCGAATTTTTACTTTTGCTGACAGCTCTTAACTACACCGCTAAGCCCTGACATTTACACACGACCAAATGATGCCACTGGCTTCTCTCTCACTCCATCTCACTCTATCTCTCTCTGTCTCTCTGGCAATTGAAAGCGCAAAATCATTGAGCGCACATTTAATTTGAAATTAATTTTTAATCAACTTCAATTGAATTAAACTACATCGAGAGTTGCGGGTGCAATACATATATAAAATGTAATATTATATCTATATATATATATATATATATATATATATATATAAATTTCTCTTCTTTTTTTTTTTTGGTACTTTATTTAAGCCAATTTTGTTGCACTTGCGGTTTAGTTGCAATATTCATAAATAAATTAGTTGCATGCAATTTTAGCTGGTAAATGCGTATTGTAAATTATAAATAACGATTTTCGCGTGGCACGTTGCACGTTGCACGTTGGCCCCTCCCACCCAAAAATAAGAGTAGTTTTAAAATTGTTTTTGCTGCTGGTGCTGCTCTCAGCATTTGTTTTGCGCGTGCCTCAATTATGGTGGCGCTTGCAGTTGAATGCATCTGCACCTGCAGCTGCTGCCAAATGTCAAGGGAAGTGGCACAAACGAAGACGAAGTCTTTAACCCAGTTTGGCGCTAGCAACTTGCAACTAGAGCTACTGCTTGCCTGCCATCGGTGCTCCAGTCTGTGCACCTTCCAGCCATTGTTAGCATTGTCGATTGCAGTTTGGTTGTTTGCCGCACGTAATTGTTGCCGCACTTTGTTGCAGTCAGGTTTTTGTTGCGCAAAAGTAAAAAAAAAAAAAGTTATTAAAATGAAAAGGCAAAAGCAAATCGATTATGCCAAGCTTAGCCTTAGCCTTTGCCATTGCCTTTGCTGTTGCTTTGGCCGCTGCTGCCTTTGGCTAGGTCCGATTACCCGGCAGCCGCTGCGAACAATGCGAAAAACTTTGCTGCTGAAACTTTATCCGACCCAACCTAAAGCAGAAAGCAGACGAAGCAACAAAAAAAAAAACACTAAATAAAAAAACTTTAAATTGACATCGAATGGCAATACTGAGGCTGCAACGCATGCCACAGCTACAGCAACAACAACTACATTGCCTTTTTTAGCAACCACATTCGCATTCACAACGACAAAGTAAAAAGTTTGGCGCTCGAACTTTTTTTTGGCTTTCCCTCTTCGATTTTTTTTTTTTTTTTTTTTTTTGGGTTTTTTAGGCGCTCTAAAATTACCTAAATATGATAAGCTTCAGGCGTCGCATACCCTGTATTGTAGCCTAGACCTATCGCTGCTTACCTTGGCTTATTTGCTCGATAGGTTCAATATTGCAGTTAAGTAACTCACTTATAGAGGGTATCTCACGTTGCACATATGTTACGTGTAAACTACTGGCAAAAGCAGCTGCATTTAAAAGCGAATTAGCATGAGTGTGATTTAGAAATTCATATTTAATGAATTGTAGGAATTGGAACTTAAGCTTGAACTTAAGGTAAATCTATTGAGCTGTAATATATGTATAGTTTTTAGGAATAAATTGTTATTACATTTTCAATTTAAGCAATATGAATTTCGTTTTAAATTATTTTCATTTCAAAATCGTAATCATAAATACGTCTTAATTAATTAAAATATAACTGAACACAAAAGCTCACTAGGCTTCACTTTGCCATATATTTATAAATATAAATATATATATAAATTAAGCTTGAGCCTAAAAATAAATAGGCAAAAATAGCCATTTATAATTCAAAATGCAATTCGAGTTTTCATTCAAATTTTATTCAAAATAAAATTCCAAATTCAATCAAAAATATTGCTTTATATATCTATAAGCGTCATTTTTATTTATTTATGTATTTTTCTAGCTATTAAATAATAACATAACAAATTTCTATAAGCTCGACTATTTACCTTATGAAAAACAGTCGAAACTATAAATAATTAATTTAAAATGTTTAATTAATTTATTTCAGTTCACATATTTTATTTAAATTCATTTTAGCTTTAGTTTCGTGGAAAGCTACCAAAGCCAGACTCAATAAATATTTTCGAATCGAATTCAGTTGCTTTGGCACAAGTTTTCTTCGAATTGTTTTTACTTTGGCACGTTGCACGCTGCGTATGTGTAACGTAATTGTGTTGTTTTTCACAGCAGCTGCATGTGGCATGTGGCATGTGGCAAGGCGGCTGCTGCTATTGCTACTGCTGCGCTGACAAGCAATTCGTGCTCTTAATGTGAGTTTAACAACTGAATTGTTAGGTGACATTTAAATTTGAAACGAAAATTTGCATTTTTACGCCCCAAAGACTATGTGAGTTTACCTGTGACGTGGCTGCTCTATGTGTGTGTGTGTGTTTGTTTTATGCAAATAATAAGCATTTGCTGTCTCCATTACTTGCTTAGCACGTCTAATTTTTGGCCAAGTTGAAGTCAAGTCATGAGTTTGAGTTGCTTGCGCCTTTTCGTGTTTGCGTTGCAGCACAGCTACCACAGTTGGCACAGTTGGCATGTGGCATGCGGCATGCGGCATGTGGCATGCCAATTGCCATTTCAACTTTAAGTTCTCTTTAATGTCATATGACACTTTTGTTTGCTTTCTTTTGCACTGTTGCTCGAGTCCTTTGCCCTTGCCAGGCAATTAAATATGAAAAGTAATTTTCATTGTTTGCCGACAAGTTTTCCTCTACTTCTTCTTCGTCTTCTCTTCTTTTTTTTATATCGTGTATATCGAGGAGAGAAAGGTGCGGAGTCGACAATTGTCTCGGAAGTGTTGGCAACTTATTTGCCGTCTTATCAACAGGCAGCACCGGCAGCACCATGGCAGCTTCTAGCTGAAGTACGAAAGCCAAAAGGCCAATTTGCATGCCCAGGCAGCTGTGGCAGCTGCTGCAGTTGTCAAGATCTTGTGGCACAACTGTGATTTCGCATTTCGCATTCATTGAAACTGTCACGGGTGCGCGACTGCGGGTGGCTGTTGCACAGCGCTCCATGACTGCGGTGCAAAGTGCAACATTTGTTGCAATTTACTTGCATCTCAGCATTTGTATGCGCACTGACAGTGCACGGCCATAAGCCACTCGGACCACAAAAAAGCCAAGCAAAACTGAAAGAAGCCGCACATAAAAAAAAACCCTTTTCCAAGTCACAATTCAGATCTCGCAACTGGGCAATGTCTGTTACAATGACAACTTTTTATTTGCGCTCGCCTCAAACAAGAGTTCCTCAGAGAATTGCGACAAACTAAAATGCTTCAAATGTGAAAAGTGCAGAAATATTTGCATACTCATGTGGGCTTTAAGCATATGGCCAAAACGGGCACTTTAAGGTGATGTATTTGAATTTGTTAGTACTGCAAATGATAATAAATTATTCAAAATGATTAAGAATTTATTAACGATAAATAACAGATGATAAATTAGTTTTAGATATTTATAAAAATAGTAAAAAGTCATCAATTATCATTTAAACTGATTTAAAACTTAAACAATTCTTTAAATTTTTTATTTTATTATTTTATAATTATATTTTTATTTTTTATATTTATAATGATTCATATATTTTTCATATATTTTATATTATTATTTTGTTTATTTTTTTTTTTAAATTTTATTATTATCAATTATTATTTTTGTATTATTATTTATTTTTTTTAATTGCCCATTTATGTTATTCCCTTAAAAATACCTATAGTTAGATATATATTTCAAGAATTAAAGGGCATTGTGTAGTCAGTCAAATTTGTGGTATAAAAAACGCAAATCTAACAAATGTGTAGCGTAATTGTTCTTGAATCTGGTTTTTCTGGCTGCGGCTCATGCGGCGTATGCGTAATGCTGTGTGAAGTGGCAAAAACTTGGCATTGCTTACAGAAAATTTTTGTTGTTGCTGCTGTTGTTGTTGTTGCTATTGTTGTTGCTGTTGCTGTATGTTGTATGTGACAGGCGTTAACTGACACTTGGGTGCCACGTTAATGTCGTTTAGCATGCTAAGGCCTTAAATGGCATTTATTTGCAGCACGGCTAACGCGCTCTGCCACGCCTCCAGGCCCACACTCTGTGCTGCTAGTGGCAAGTGTCGCTCAAGTTTCGGATATTGTCAGAGACGTGGCTGCTGCCCAACCACGGCTAAATACAATGACGTCTAATGGCATTGAAGAGGGTTTTCGGCTCTTCGCTGGGGGGACTGGCGATGATTCGCCTAAAACAAGTGGATTTTATCAAAAGCCTAAATGCTCGCCCGCTCTTTGTGTGTGTGTGTGTGTGTGTGTCTATGTGTGGCATGTGGCAAAGTTGGTAAAAAAGCAACAAATATGACAAAACACCACACTGATTATAGAAACGAAAGCCGTCTAATTTCGTGCTGCTTAGCTGCCCAAAAGCCACATTTTGTGGCTAATAACTGCTATTAAAACCATGCCGCTAAGAGGGTATACTATACATATATATACTCTACTTTAGGTATACGTACTTTAGGCATTGCTGGATAGATGGGCACGTTGAGTAGGGTCTGCTATCTAATTACAATTCAGTAGAAGCAACTTTTATTCATTTGTCCAGCGTCACATTTTGTATGCTGCTTGGTTGTTTGCTAATAGTCTGCGGTGTCTATCTCGCTCTCTATAGCTTAACTGCCTCTCCCTATCTCCCTCACGCTGTTTGTATGTTTAGCCAATTTTCTAGCGTGAAAACTGCTGCGGGCGCGATAGTGCTTTATATCTACCTAGCTCCGCCTCACACGCTCTTTCTTCCTTCTTGCTCTCTTTATCACTTTATATACAGTGCTCTCTCTCTCTGTCTCTCTTGCAGTGGCTGGCTTTTGCTCGCCTGTTGCTAACCTAATCAAATGAAGTTGTGTCCTGTTTGTTTGTTTATTTTGTCTCAGCTTGTCACGAGCAGGGCAAACGCGTGTGTGTGTGTGTGTGTGTGTGTGTGTATGTGTGTGCAAAGGCTGTTAATTTGGGTGTGTGTGTGTGTGCGCTACTGCAACAACAACAGCGAGGAGCCACAGTACTTGATTTCATGCACAAACAACACGTAAATCACTCTGGCTCTCTCTCTCTCTCTCCCATTTCTCTCTGTCTCTCTCCTGCCTCTCACTTCCACTCAATTTCAATATGTAATTACTGTTGCTGTCTCTTTCTCCGTATAGTGTGTTGGCAATGCGTTTTTCGTTTCAAGTGCCATTTGCTTTAATTAAAATTTATTTAAATCGCTTGAGGCACAAGTGCCACAGCCCACATTTAATGCTATCAAAGGGAGTTACAGAGAAAGAGCGAGACAGAGAGAGAGAGACTGAGATAGACATGTGGCAAATTTAAAAGCAAAAATATAAAATATAAATTTGTTATCAATATACATGTGGTTTCAAATGTCGCATGCATCAAGTGCGACACACAAACAAATTTCTTCTTTCTCCTATATTTATCTATCTATTTATCTACATGCATATATAAATATCAACAACAACAAATAGACAGCGGCCAACAGACAACGGACAACACAAATATTTATGGTCGTTCGCTCTTGTTACGATTTCTGTCCTTTTTATAGTCCACCTTTGCCTAGAATTGCTTTTGTCTGCTGACGGCTTCTCGGGTCCAACAACTATGCTAACGTGTTTGTTGTTAACATGAATTTAAGTTGTCGCACTTGTCGCCATAAGCCCGGCCTAAGCTGCTTTAAAGTGGCCAACTCATAAAACTGACTAATTGCATTTTTGTGCCCTCAAGCTGTGATTGGGTATTAGCTTAAAGCTAAATGTTAACTATTTTGCTTAGATATTAAATGCGGCTATTAAGTTTATAGCTTGCCTTTGGCTTACGTTTCAGCGTTCCTTTTAGATATATGTTAATAGCTGAAAAATATAATATGAAACTGATAAGATTAATATAATATAATAATATATATATATATATATATATGTATATATTTATAAATATATATATTTAATCCTTATATAATAAATTTTAATAATAATCTTTATCTATAGATTGCTTTATTTTAGTAATCCCCATCTGATATTTATACAGTTGCTCGAATTTTCTTTCCCATGCTCAAAACATTTTAAGCACTTAATTTTTTGTGATCTCGCTTAACTTTGCGTATATAATTGATTAAATATAATAGAATATAGATTTATAATTATATATAAATATATATTTTTATATTTTATATATTTTAGATTTAAAAAAAAAAATTTTTAGTAGCTTCAAAATTTTTGTTCCTTAGAATTCCCAACTAGTACAAGCTACAGTCAAGCATATAAAAGCCCAACTGTTTGACGGCAGATGTTGAATATTTTCTATAATGTGAATGTGAATGTAAATGTGAATATTTATAATTTTGTCATAGTCTCACTCTCTCGCTCTCTCTCTGTGTGTGATTGCTAACCTGGTATGCCCATAAAGTTACTCAATTCCAATTCCAATACTCGTAAAGAGTATCTCAGCTGAGTTTTTGGTTTAATTTAATGAATTCGCACTTGTGATTTGTTGCGGCTCTGCGGTTCTGTCTAGTTGATTTGTTTGTTGAGAATCGTTTTTACTTTTGCGGCTCAAGGAAACATGCAAAAATATATATTTATGTATATATATTTATATAGATATATATGTGTATGTATGGCTGTAGCCTAACAACGCTTCTCAAGTTTGTTTGCACACACACATACGTAAATGTGAAACAAAACCAACGTGGCAACCGTAAAGCTGAACCACACACTCACTCACACACACACACACCTACACCCACACACCCACACATAAATTTTGTACACTCTCATGTTTGCACAATAAAATTTCAACAATATACGCGACAGGGTCTTTGTACTTGAGTAAATTGGATCTGTGTAATGTGTGTTTGTGTCTGTGTCTGTGTGTGGCCGTGTGTGTGTGGGTGTGTGGAGTGTGGGTAGTTAACAAAAATTAAATAAATATTTTGCTTAAAGCAAATTTAAAGCAACACGCCCACAGCTGTAAGCAAACACGTCTGCCTGCTCACTCTCTCCGTCTCTGTCTAGCGCACTCTTTCTGTTTGCTGTGATCCCTGAGTTGGCCCCTGGACCCCAGCTAAACATTTTAGGTATTCATGTGTAATCCATTTCGAAATTTGCATGTTTAATGTGCTGTGAGGAATTCTCGTTTCCTTTCGTTCCGTTCCGTTCCGTTTCTTTTTTTTCTTATTTTTTGTTTTTCATTTATTTTCCTTTGCTACTTGATAGATAAATGTGTAGCTAGCTGTCCCTGTCCCTGTCCCATGCTCATTGACTTCACAGCGTGCATTGTTGGGCTGTGTATAAAGAAACGTTGTTCTTAAGCATTTCCACAAATTGCATATGCAAAGAGACAGTTGTACTCCACATTTATATAATTATTTATATATGTATCGGAGCGCAGGTGTGTTGCGGGGAGGGTTTTACTTTTATATTTATATATTTTTTTTTGTATTTTTTGTGGGCTGGCATGCCAGCTGTGGCCATTAATGAGAATCTGACAACAGGCGAAGCTTGCTTACAATGCAAACAATATTTTGGGGCCATTGTTTGTGAGACGTATATAAATGCGATAAATTCATTCGTAAGCGTGATAATTAATTGTGCAGAACAACATGAAAGTCGTTTACTTAGCATTGTTGGTACTCCTCTCGCTGATCGCTCTCGGTCAGGCATCCGGAACCAATCAGAGCCATAGCATTACGTGGGGCAACCGTGTGTTTCGGGACGTGCATCTGGAACGGGTTATCGTCTCGGAGAAATCGAAATTCCTACGCGTTGTCACACGCACCTACACATTCCAGCAAATCGTGCGTTGCTTCAGTTGAGTTTATTTTGATGCTGTAATTCTCATAT
Source organism: Drosophila mettleri (assembly GCA_035047625.1). Lineage (NCBI taxonomy): Eukaryota > Metazoa > Arthropoda > Insecta > Diptera > Drosophilidae > Drosophila > Drosophila mettleri. The sequence continues at coordinate 10,913,242 of JAWNPI010000085.1, forward strand.
GTGATTTTTCACCAGGGCACTCAGCGTGTGATCACGCAAATTGTGATCACCGATCAGATCAGGAATGGCAACGGCGGCTATGCTCGGCTGGAGGCTGGCGGACCGAATGCCAATTTTGCCAAAATCTACTTTAAAAGTCAGCGCAACAAGGAGTTCAGCTTTATTGTCGATATTTATGGCATTTAATTAATCAATTTATTGTCTTCAAATAATACTGATTAATTACAATTTACAGTTGTCGCCATGTGCGTGCGTGTGTGTGTGTGTGTGTATTAAAAACTACAATGCGGTTGGGTATACCATGTAAATCGCAGTTTCTATGATGTGGGTGTATATTGTGGCTAGTTGTAAATATATGTCTAAATAATATAGACTATTTTGTCCTAGTCTATATATATTTATAGCTGATATTCCAATCACAGATAAATAGACTTGACTATATCTTTATATAGCTCGTCATTTGGATCAAGAATATATATATTTATGAGCCATCTGCGGCCTACATTCATTTCACAAAATACGATTTCAGTGTAAAATAACTATGACATCTGTATCTGTATAATGAGTATATAATGTATATATACTTATTATTATGCTTAAAAAGTATTCAGCTTATTCACTATTTCTTTTGTACTTATAAGTATTTTGTATATCTGTCTTAATGTCTCTTAATTGCTTTGTTCTTTCAATCCGGATTTCGCATACCCTGTTGCTCATCTATACGAAGGGTGACATTGGGTCGCTCTTCGCTGCCTAGCTCAACTTGTTGTCTATTTGTTTATTTGCTCGCATGCAATATTTACATTTCACAAATAGTCAGTCAAGAACATTATTTAGTCACATGTTTATAGCATAAACAACGCAAAATGAAATTGAATAAAACAGTTGATTCGCAGAGGTTGCGGCTGTGGGCCAAGGGATGTTGACCATGATACAGAACGTTAAATTGTTTTGCGCACTGTGTGTATTTTCGCTCTTTTGTGCAGTAATAATTGCATAATTGAATTTAATTTATGGTTAAGTACAGTTAAATGCGCCTCTATGCGATTTTCATAAACTTGAATTTAATTGAGTCTAAGGCATTTAACTTTCATTTAATTGAGTATGTGACGTCAATTACTTGTAGTGTGGAAATTAAACACGAAGCCATTTGTTTGCACAGCTTGAATGTGAAGCGTTTCAGTTTTTAATCTGAAATATATTAACAGAATTCTTGATATTTATCTTTCGATATTCATTTTTATTTCGCTCTGTCGCTCTTTATTGCGGTTTCTTGACTATTCTTCGCTTATGAATCTCTCTCTGCAGCTCACTTTTAATTCGTTCTCTCTTATTTCTTTCTTTACTCTACTTATTCTCATTATCATTTTCACTCTCAGGCACTTTCTTTTTGATTCTCATAAATTGGAATAAGTTGATAGAAATTTGATATTTTCCCATGAATATTCTGCAAGTTAAAGAAACTTAAATTCATAGCACAGAAACCTTAACTCAAACTCAAACAAAAAACTCATTTACTAACCTCACTGAATGCCCTAGGTTAAATATATATCAGTTTTAAAGGTCGTGTATAAAGGTCATCAAGCATTTAAGTCTGTTGAAAGCCATGTCCTCGCTGGCCGTTTGTTAAACCAACTTGCAGATACAGATGTATGCTGTCAATTAAGCGCGCTTGCTGCACTTATTTACAATTCTAAATAATTAAACTGTTCGACGCTTGCAATTTACCTTGGCTTTAACTTAGCTTTGGCTGGAGTGGAGTTGGGTATGGAAGAGCCGCTGCTCAGTGCTCAAGTCCATTTGATTAGGCAAAAGACATGAGAGATGAATATATAGGAGCATAATTAAGGGGCATTAAATTAAACGATGCAGCCGCAATTTCTGGTCGAGTAAATGAGAAAATATTACACAGAGTGTGTGTGTGGGTGTCTGTGTATAAGCTACAGGCTGCACGAGAGCTTCTATGGCATTTGCCAAATGCCAGGCACTTAAACTTAACCCATGAGGCAAGTCCCCGCGCCTCTGCCTGTGGCCCCTTTTTCTGAGCTGTTGCTGTTGCTGCAAAGCTCCAACAAATCCAATCAATGTTACAGCTTTATACACACATCCAATAAGTGTGAGGGTGCGTATGTGTATATGTGTACGTGTATGTGTATATGCAAATAAGCGCCTTATGGCATATAAAACGTAATGCGTTGCCTGCCTCAGACTTTGCTCTCCTGGCGACTTTTGCTGCTGTTGCCGTTGCCGTTGCCGTTGTTGTTGTCATTTCGGATTTAGGATCAGCCATTGATGCGTGTGCAGCCCATCAATCGTTGCGAATTAAAATTTTATTATGCCAGCAAAAACATGCTTGCACATGCATGTCCTGCCGATGCCTACACATTACGTATACGTAACACATTTGGCGCTTCAACGAACATTTAAATGCAAATGCTTGCTTTTTGGAAATGCTTGCGCCGGCCATCAGCTTGAATAACCGAATGGTTGAGCTCCAGCCGAAGGGCAAGTCGAGGCGGTCATTAAATGCCAGTTGACTATCACTAATACTCTTTGTCTAGCACGGGGTCAAAGCGCCGCCACGAAGGACGAAGACAATGAAGCGTGAATGCGCAAATTAACTGCAAAACACATGGAGCACTAACCTGTTACGAGCCAGACCTGGATGGCAGATGCGAGGGTAACGCCTAGAGTTGTGCATGAGTAGAAGAAAAGGCGCGGGGGTGTCAAGAATTGAAGTCTATTAAGGTATAGAATAGTCGCAACATTTCGTACTGTAGCAATTTTCATTATGTAGAGGGCTGCTCTTAAAGTTGTAGTAATTTAAAAGTCATGTTATTTGGCATATTTTATTAAGTAAGAGTTGAAGTAAAATCTGCTTGAAGTTTCATACAGAACTGCATCAGCAATAAACAAATATATATATATATATTTATCCTTAAGCAGATAAACTGCCTTTAGCATAGTAACAGAGCTAGTCCCTCGCAGCTTCTATTGCTTTGCTTTTTCATTATTAATCTAAACAACAATCAAGATCTGCCCTCGTCATGTCCTTGCAACACACACACACACACACACACCTGTATAGCTGCTTGTGACAGCGTTTTTCATGCACTTTTGGCTGGCATTCAAGGATAATACAGCAGCGAGTGTGCAAGTATTTTATAGTTTGAGCCACACACACCAACGCCGCTCATCTTCAAGCGCTGTTTGTGCCACTTTGTGACCCCATCGTTCAATAACAACATTGTGCTTCAATAGCCTTCGATACCCTCCTCTCTCACTCTCTCTCTCTCGCCCATTGTCCATGCCGCCTCTGCTAGTTTCGCTGTTGGGAGTTTATAAAACGCCATACATTATGCAGGTTGTTTGTTATCGTTCGATAGAGTGTAAATTATGGCGCAAGTTGCCAAGCGTCGCTGCAAGTCTGGCGGCAAGCAAAGCTAACGGGTCGCACAAATATGCATATGTGTGCATGTGTGTGCATATGTGTGCATATGTGTGTGTGTGTGTGTGTGTGGGTGTCAGCATATATGCTTGCGAAAATCCTAATTGAAGCAGCCAGTTGAGTTCTAAATAGAATTTATGTGGCTGCATATTAATTTCAATTATGTGCACTTTGCCGCGCTCCCTCTTGCTCGCTCTTTCTGATCCTCATCCTCACTCTCACTCTGCCTCTCTTTTCTGCATCTGCTGTCTTTTATGCTGCAAATGTTTTGCTTTGCGAAGTTTATTTTTTTTAAGCAAAATCCTATTAAGTTTAAGGAGCTGAAAAGCGCATTTAAATCCATATATATACATATATATATATCTTATAGAGATAAATATATATCTATATATATATATATATATATGCGCGCTTTGCTTGTGCAATTGAAAGGAAACTTTTCTATGGCTTTGCTCCAGCGCCCGTTCAAGTCTGTGTCTGCAATCGAATGGCTCGCCCGCTGTATCAATGCAGCCTGAAGGGCTTTATGCAGATTTCCATTTGACTTTGTCTCAAATGTACACACACACACACACACAGAGATAGAGAGACAAAAGATAAAACTTAGTGTAAACCCAGTCCCCCTTGTAACCCTCTCTCAGTGCGTCGTTCATTTTACAGCCAATTTTGTGCTGCTTAGAAGAGTCCCTTGTCTCCCTTCCTCGATATTTAACAAGCCTGTCCATGTTCTTTATCCTTGTGCATGCTCCTGACCTCGTTGCGGTTAGCTTGTATGTCTGTGTGTGTATGTATGTGCTCCCCTGCTCTTTAGCTATTTCTTTTTCATCTTGTCATCGCGTCTTTGTTAAGCGCATAAAGTGTGAAAGTACATGGAAAAGGATTTCACTTGCTGTCCCGAGAGACTTTTGTTTTTCAATTGCCATTTGCCATATTTGCCACAATTGTTGCAGCTGTTGTTAGCAACAAAAAAAAAAAGAGGCAGGGAGAGAGAAACACACAAAGCTACTTCGAAATGTTCGACTTGGCTTGGGTAACAAATGCAGCTTGCCTTGGCTTCGGCTGGCGTGAAACACAGCTCAGCACAGAACAGTTGGGATAGAACTGCAGTTATAACGCTGCCGGCTGTCTTATCAGTTGGTATTTATACCCTGTTGACGTAATTGCTAAAGGGAATGATGGTTTTCTTCAGCTATAGATGGCAATTAATGTTTGACCTCAATTTTTGTATACCTAAAATATATTTAATTTTGATAATTGCGAGAATTTTGTAAGCTTATGAAATTTGCTCAGTAAATTATAAAATAGTGTCATAAATAAATATATTTAGTTGTCTAAATACCAGGCTAAGATGCATGTATTAATTTATTATTTAGTTTTTACTCCCTTCTAAGAACATACTTTATAAACTTAAAGCAGTATGCTTGGTGGTGGTTCAGCACTTTCTCATCAAATACTCTTCTTTTGGCATTTCACACATCTTATTACAGGGTATCTTATAATCAAGCATTTTAGTTACTTTTGGTATTTCAGAAAGCAACTGAAAGGGCCCCAAAGCCCTATCAATCTAGTTAGCTGTAAGCAGGGTATTTAGCAGTAGAGAACAGCTCTTTTCTTTTAGCATTTCAAGCGGAAACTGTCAGCTGGCTATGTGTGTATGTGTGTGTGCGTATGTGTGTATGTGTTTGTGTGTGTGCAAACTGCAGACTGCACATCGTAACTCTGCGAGTGTTTTTTGGATTTCCCACTCGACTTGAATCATGCTTATCAAGTGTAGCTAACAATGTGCACTCCCTGTCTCACTCTCTCTCCCTCTTTCTCTCCTTCTCTTTCTGTGTTTGATTGCCTACAGCTGTTTTTCCGGCTAGCAATTTCTATTTTTCAAGCTGTTGCTGGCATTTCTTCGGCATTTTTAGCTACTTTTCTCAGCCATTTGTAACGTGGCGGCGTCTTAATAAATTGCGAATCAGTCGCCCTCAGCTGGCCCCATTGATTACCCCAATGCAAGCCGTGCGGTGCATACATGAATTGCAAATCATTGTCTATTTAGAATCTAGACTACACAACGGGCCTTTGGTCATTAGGTAACTAAAATACGACAGAGCTGAATGCTCATTTCATTTTAAATCAATTTTATTTACATTTCAATACATTACAAAACGAAACTAAAGAGAGAATTTGTTCATTATGCTTAGCTTTGCTTGGACAGCGCGTCTTTGTCGTTGGGTAGCTTTGTGTAGGTCTTGATATAGAAATTGCCAAACATATACATCATGACCATGGCCTGAAAGGCCAACAACATAATCAGGCCTTGGGGAAAGCTGCAGTTCTCGGCAAAGATCAGCACATAGGCGGAATAGGTGAAGAGCAATACGAACTGGAAGAGCTGCACTATCGTTATATACTTCTTCCACCAAATCTTTGCCTTGAGGCCCGGATACTGTGCCAACAGGAAATAGTAGAAATACATGATGGCGTGCACAAACGTGTTGATCAGTCCAAGGCAATTAAAATGCCCACCGGTGCCATAGAGGCGTATGACCAAATAACATCCAACGAACATAATCCCATGGTGATAGATGTGCAGAAATGTGATCTGCTTGTAGCTCTTGCGCAGCACAAAGAATATCGTGTCCAGCAGATCGATTATCTTGTTGATGTAGTAGGCGTAGTGTAGGTAACGTTCGATGTTTTTGTGCTCGTGCCCAAAGGGAAAGGTTTCCATACAATGCAGATTGCAAATGCCTTCAATGAGCAGAAAATAGAATGTCTGGAAGGCGATACGAAACAGGAATATTAAATGAAATGCAATCGGAAGTTGTTTCTTATTTACTGACAACACTAAAGACGATTGTATTGTATGCCACCTGGCCAAGATTGTAGATGCGTAACACTCTCGTCAACTCGTACGGATCTCGATGTCGCATATAGATCTTACCAACTTTTAGCACAAATATCAAATAGCTTGTGATGATCAGGAAGATCGGCCATGGTGAATCCGTTAAGGGCAATGGATTGGGATCTACAGAAATATACACACACATATATATATATATATATATATACATATATAAGCCACTACTTTAAGCACTCAATCTATATATAATATATTACTCTACCAGGTGACGGTATGTTAAGAATGCTGAACATGGTTTAGACGCACTTATCGTCGATGGAGCTTGAAATACGATTTACGAATGAACGCGAATGTCAAATGAATTTAATATCTAGTTAAACTATTTTAGAACTAGATTACCCACTCGGAATTACACGGAATCAAGCTGTAAAACGAATCAGAATTGGAACACATTGCGAATAATTAAAAGCTTTCGAAAAGCGTATAGAGAATATCGAAAAAAAAAAACAAAAACAAAAACAATTTTAGCGAAAGCTTGACGCGATTTCAGATCGTTGATATTTATAAAATGCGTCCCAAACATCTAATTGAAATTAGAAATTCATTAAACTCAATTAACTAAACTAAACGTCAAATACCTCTGCTTATTCGAGTTCAAGTACGCGTTCGATGTTATGGTTACGTAAAGCGCATTCAATAACAAGTGCTATGCACACCTATGATAATATCCTAAATTATGCAGTAATAATATTGTTTACCTCATTGTTGTGAACGAAAACATGTAGTCTTTTGTTTTAATTATTCCTTTATTTATTTTATTTACTTTACCCAATATACAAGCATGAATGAAACTTTTTATTTAGTTTTCTCTGACTTTGGCTTAATGTAAGCATTAATATAAAATTTGCCAAACATAATTAACATAACAATTGACTGAACCAGCTGTATATACTGCAGAGTGCGTGGAAACTTACAGCTCGGATTAAAGATGAGCACGCCCAATGATTGAAACAGTAATATGAGAAATTGAATCAATTGAATTGTGGTAATGTACTTCTTCCACCAAATGCTGCCCTTCAGATCCGTATACATGGCGGATATAAAGTAATAGGAGTACATGACAATGTGGACAAAGGTGTTTAGTGTGCCCATCACAACGAACTGCCCAAAGCCGCCAAATATATGCAGTACCCAGAATACGGTGTACACCATCATTATATGATGGTAGACATGCAGAAATGTGACCTGCTTGTAGCTCTTGCGCAGCACAAAGAATATCGTATCCATAAGATCGAGAATTTTATTTATCATATATAGTGCCCCCGCCATTCGCTCAGTGTTCTTTTTGGGATGATCACTTGGTAGCACCTCTATGCAATATCGATTGTACACAGGATTAAAGAAGAGCAAATCGAGTCCCTGGAAAATATGATTCATTAATAATTTATCAACTGAATAATGCACTCAGACGTACAATACCAAACAGTATGCAATTGAAGATCACCTGGCCCACGTTATACACTAGCATTAAGTACTTCACATTGTACGGTTTCCGGTTTTGCATGAACACTTTTCCCAGTTTCAGTACAATTAATAAATAGCCGACAATCAAAAGTGTCACACTCCATGGCGATTTGAAAATTGACATATAGCTTGCCTGAAGAGGATCTATTGAAAAGAAAAAAAAAAAAAATTTCATTGTTGAATTATGCACAGAAATGAACTGAATTGAATATTGTACCTGTTGCAGGCATATTTAAAACTTGGAGCAATTCGATGGCCATTGTGCTGATAATTGATTCCTTTTAAAGTAATTTTGTGACTTGTGCGCTTCGACTGCGAGCTTGAAATGCCAATTGACACTAAGCAACAGCGAATTCTATATTACAAATGAGGAACAAGTAAAAAAACTCCAGTCGAGAAGGGTCGACGAAGGGATACCCTCCTCCAATGTGATTTACCTATCATTATAGGTTTCTCTAGTGCAAAAGTAGCAAACATCAGAGGCACACACATACACACACGCGCGCGCTCTGTCTACGCAGCGTAAGAGGCAGCGTCAGTGGCAATGGTTGCAGCATAGACCGTTCTAAGGAAACTTAATTGTTGAAATCTTTTTATTTACTTGACGTCCGTTTGAATGAAGTTCTCAGGTCACTTGTCAAGTCTCTCATTGACGAATGTAATAAATTTTTTTGTTTAGATTTTTAGTAGCTAGCTTGAGTGATAATATCCCCCGCAAAAGAGTATTCCATTATAGAGTATTCCATTATCGAACATTTGACCCCAGAAAGTAAAATTGCAAGGCATAAAATGAACGTAGTAGAAAGAATGAAGGAGAGTTGCCACACCCCATAAAGTATATATATTCTTGATCAGCGCGACGAGCTGAGTCGATCTAGCCCTTTCCCAAAAGCTGGAGACTATGAAATAACAGGTTACGAAACTCTAGTCGAGATAGCTCGACTAAGAGATTCCCTGAGCCCCTTTTGACCCCTTTGAGCTTTAATACCAATCATTAAAAGTTGCATTCATTCATTAATAGCAAACAACACATACATAAACACACATGCAAACTCACGCACCAATATGCATGCGCGCTGCGTATTGCGCAGGTTATGCAGTGGCAGTGGCAGCGCTGTGGCTGCAGCATAGGCTGTACTTTGAAACTTTATTGTTTAATAATTTTTTTAGACATACGTTTGTAATGAAATTTTGAGGGCATAATTATGACATTTATATGTGCCTATTCGCCTGATCTCTACTATTTGAAATACGGGATTTACGAATTGTGGGTGGAGGAGACGTGGCATCAAAATTCTAAAGATAACAAAATATGCTTATTACTTATAGCAATCAATTACAAATTAGTGCGCGATTCTATATAGTTGTATATATTTTTTTACAGCAAAAAGCAGCGTATGGTATTATCCAAATGCTCGATAATACCATACGCTGCTTTTTGCTTTTAATTTCAAGTCTCTAGGTTTTGTGGTTTACGAAATCCAGGTGTTAACTCAGCTCGTCGAGCTGATCAAGAATATTTATACTTTATGGGGTGTGGCACACCTCCTTCTGCCTGTTAAATAAATTTGCATAAAAAGATTATACCCTGAAATTTCATTTTCAAATTTCAATTTAAATGGATTCAGGGTATAACAAAATGAACTTTTTTCTATACCATAAGCAGTACAAGTTTTTTTTTTCTTCGATATTTCTATCATCGATAATTGTCGCAAAAATGGCGTGATGTGATTGACATTAAGAGTAGAAACGTCGTCTAGAGTATTGCTGCAATAAATATGAATATTTTTAAATTTTTCAATTGGCATAAAACTTTCATCCCCAATCTACATCTAAAGTGTATTTCAAATACTAAAACTACGCAATTATATTTTATAGAAATAATATTGAAACAATTATCTTTTACTGTTCTTTCCTTACTTTAGGCTTAATGTAAGCATGATAATAAAAATTGCTAAACATAAAAATAAAAAATGTAGCCATCGCCAGCTGCACGCATTGCATTATGATGGGAAATGTGCAAGTCGGATTGAATATTAGCACATGTAGAGGTTGTAGGAACAGCAGAATAAATTGCAGCAACTGCATCTGAGTAATGTACTTCTTCCACCAGAGAGTCCCCTTGTGTCCGGGATAAAGGGCCGATATGAAGTAGTAGGAGTACATTACGGTATGTACTACAGAGTTCAAGGCTGCCATCATGCCATATTGGCCCCCGGTTCCGTAAATTCTCACTCCCCAATACATACCGTAGAACATAATGACATGATGGTACACGTGTAACACAGTTATTTGCTTATAGCTCTTGCGCAGCACAAAGAATATCGTATCGATCAGATCGAGCGACTTATTTATGAAGAACATATACGTTAACGCGCGTTCGGTAGGCTTCAGTGGATGATCCAACGGAAAGTGTTGCATGCATCTTATATCATACACCGGGTTAATCAATAAGTAGTATATTGCCTATAAGGAATTGTCATAATACATAAAATTGATCTAATATGATTTGTGTTACAGTAGATACTTACAATACCAACCATAAATCCGTTGTACATCACTTGAAAGGCATTATAGAAAAGCATTGCGCGTTTGACGTTATACGGATTGCGGTTCTTCATGAACATTGGACCGAGTTTCAATACAAATAATAAGTAGGCCAATGTAATCAAACTGGTTGGCCATGCCGAGTCGAATAATGGGAACTCCTTTGTTACGGGATCTACATGAGTATACTGTTTAGATATCGTATCATCTATATGCAAGACACAGGCCAACAGTATGGACTAACCAAGAGTTGGGCATAGGTTCTCAAATTACTTTAACACGTGATAGAGATGAACCTGTTTCAGGCTTAGGCACATTTTGAACTTAATTTCATAAAATTTTGGTAGCCTGTGTCGCACTTGCAGTAATTTTTACCTGTTCGTGAAATTATATGCTCAATATAACTAAGGAGTGTCATTGTGATCCAAATTTCCTATTTTTCCCGACTTAGTTGTGATTAGGTCCGAAACCACGTCAAGACTGATACAATTTTAAAAATTATAAACACAATGAAAGCTTCCTAAAATTTTTAAGTATGTGAATCGGTCGTCCAAGGTTTACTATCAATCGATTATATGATGAGATGTTGCCTAGGCTTATATACATACATATATCAAAATATATATATATATATATATATATATATATATATTTATATATATGTCTATATATTCTATTTACTTTATAGTATATATGCAATATACAATATTACTTTTCGACTTAATGATTCCGAATTTTGTTTTGAATACTACCGACTACGCAATACTCGTCCATGCCACACAGCAATGTGATACAAAAACCAATTTCTTTATACAATATTATACTATATGGTTTATTTATTTCCACACCTATCCTTTAAAGGCATAATACTTTTAGTCAGTAATAATAATAGTAGAATTATAAGTAGTAGTATTATTATTATTTATATTCTAGTATCGTATTAGGAAGCACCGAAAAAAAATTTCTATCCGCTTGGTATCGAACCTGAGTTTCCACGATCACACGGTTCCCCCTTTAGCAATTCCACCATATCTTTATTTGTCCACTCGCTGGAAAATCCAAAACAAAAAGGTGAAGCTAAAAAAATAAATTTAATACAATTCGTAGCTGTTTGCAGTGTGCTTACTCTGTCTTTCGTGTGTATGTTTTTCAAGACTCAAACCTCTGATTCCACAAGCAAATCATATATTAAGCAACGTCTCATGGAAAAGCTTTAAATTAAATATAGTAAATGCTATCTATGAATTGAAAGTCTTCAATTAAAATGAGCTTCCAGATCTGTTCGGTTTTCAATTATAATACTAAAAGCTTTGTGTGAATTGAGCGTCTCTAATTAGAATAAGCTCCCGCGATCTGTTGTTCTTTTCCACGGAGAGTGAGGTTAACGGGCCGTTAAACAAGTAGGTACACATACAAAATTAAAAGCTGTGTAATGGAATAATGAATTAGAATTTGATTGTATCAATACAAATCTTCTTTTCGTCTAAGACACCAATTTTCTAAATTGTAAAATTATAACCGAAGCCTAGTAGAGTTTTAGAATCCGCTTTGAGCATGTAGTAGGATATGTTCCCTAGAGGAATTTTCGTTGATTTTCACTAATTTAAGGGCTTATTTATATCGCATTTTTAAACTACTGCTATACTCAACATATTAAGAATGCCACTACTATTTATACCTACCGGAACTATTTCGACATGCTCGAAAAAACATGATGTGTATGGAAAACATGAACTATGAGCCATGTAAATAAACAATTTAGAATTTATGCTTTAGTGGTCTATGGAAACATGTACCGATTGATTTGAGGTAGCTTTTGAGGAAAAGAACAGTCAAATGGGTCATAATCATTCTGAATTAAATGTATATCTGATTGATCAATATCTCAAGTAAGCTAGGAGCTCAAGGACTCCGCTTTATTATTGCTGAAGCAGAACTGAAACAAAATTAATATTTTAAAATACTTTTAGAAATGCTATAGCATTGAAGTTCCAGTGAAAACATTTATATGTATTTCTTACATCCTAGCAATAATCAAACATTTTATTATCGAAAGGTGTTAAAAGTAAAGAAAACGTCAAAAATCCAAATTTTGTAGAAATTTTTCATTTGTTTTTCAATTGCTTAGGCTTAATGTAAGCATGATAATAAAAATTGCTAAACATGAAAATAAAAAATGTAGCCATCGCCAGCTGCACGCATTGCATTATGATGGGAAATGTGCAAGTCGGATTGAATATTAGCACATGTAGAGGTTGTAGGAACAGCAGAATAAATTGCAGCAACTGCATCTGAGTAATGTACTTCTTCCACCAGAGAGTCTCCTTGTGTCCGGGATAAAGGGCCGATATGAAGTAGTAGGAGTACATTACGGTATGCACGAATGAGTTAAATAATCCCATCGTGCAGTATTGGCCGCCGGTTCCGTAAATTCTCACTCCCCAATACATACCGTAGAACATAATGACATGATGGTACACGTGTAACACAGTTATTTGCTTATAGCTCTTGCGCAGCACAAAGAATATCGTATCGATCAGATCGAGCGACTTATTTATGAAGAATATATACGTTAACGCGCGTTCGGTAGGCTTCAGTGGATGATCCAACGGAAAGTGTTGCATGCATCTTATATCATACACCGGGTTAATCAATAAGTAGTATATTGCCTATAAGGAATTGTCATAATACATAAAATTGATCTAATATGATTACTTACAATACTTACAATACCAACCATAAATCCGTTGTACATCACTTGAAAGGCATTATAGAAAAGCATTGCGTGTTTGACGTTATACGGATTGCGGTTCTTCATGAACATTGGACCGAGTTTCAATACGAATAATAAGTAGGCCAATGTAATCAAACTGGTTGGCCATGCCGAGTCGAATAATGGGAACTCCTTTGTTACGGGATCTACAAGAGTATACTGTTTAGATATCGTATCATCTATATGCAAGACACAGGCCAACAGTATGGACTAACCAAGAGTTGGGCATAGGTTCTCAAATTACTTTAACACGTGATAGAGATGAACCTGTTTCAGGCTTAGGCACATTTTGAACTTAAATTCATAAAATTTTGGTAGCCTGTGTCGCACTTGCAGTAATTTTTACCTGTTCGTGAAATTATATGCTCAATATAACTAAGGAGTGTCATTGTGATCCAAATTTCCTATTTTTCCCGACTTAGTTGTGATTAGGTCCGAAACCACGTCAAGACTGATACAATTTTAAAAATTATAAACACAATGAAGGCTTCGTAAAATTTGTAATAGTGTAAAATTTGTAATCGATCGTCCAAGGTTTACTATCAATCGAATTATATGATGAGATGTTCCATAAGCTTATATACATATATCCAACATAGTAAAGTAAATTATACATATATATATATATATATATATATATATATATATATATATATATATGTCTATATATTCTATTTACTTTATAGTATGAATGATTCCGAATTTTTTGTGTTTTGTTTTGAATACTACCGACTACGCAATACTCGTCCATGCCACACAGCAATGTGATTCGAAAAGCAATTTCCTTATACAATATTATACTATATGGCTTTTTTATTTCAACACCTATCTTATAAAGGCATAATACTTTTGGTCAGTAATAATAATATTAGTATTATTATTAGTAGTGGTAGAAGTATTATTAATATTTTAAATTCTATTATCGTTTGGTATCGAATCTGAGTTTCCACGATCACACGCTTCCCCTCTAGCAATTCCACCATATCTTTATTTGTCCACTCGCTGGAAAATCCAAAACAAAAAGGTGAAGCTAAAAAAATAAATTTAATACAATTCGTAGCTGTTTGCAGTGTGCTTACTCTGTCTTTCGTGTGTATGTTTTTCAAGACTCAAACCTCTGATTCCACAAGCAAATCATATATTAAGCAACGTCTCATGAATGAATTGAATACCAACGAATATCAATGTAATTCTATCGGAATTGATTTCTTCTATGTCGTCAAAATTTGCTGAATAATTTATGTATTTTGAATCGAAATATATATTTATTTTCGATATACTCGTAAAAGCTAAGTTTTTGAAAAGGGAAAAGCTTTAAATGAAATATTGTAAGAGCTTTCTATGAATTGAAAGTCTTTAATTCAAATGAGCTTCCAGATCTGCTCTTCATATTTTTTCAATTATAATACTAAAAGCTTTGCGTGAATTGAGCGTTTAGAATCCGCTTTGAGCATGTAGTATGACATGTTCCCTATAGGAATTTTCCTTGATTTTCACTAATTATATCTTGGAATACTGCTATTTTTACAGCTTTCTTACAAGGTTGTTTTGCAGTTTTATTCCAGCCACACTCAACATACTCAACAAATAAAATACGTTCAAAGTCAAAAATTTCATGCATATGCTTAACATATTAAGAATGCCACTACTATTTATACCTACCGGAACTATTTAGACATGCTCGAAAAAACATGATGTGTATGGAAAACATGAACTATGAGCCATGTAAATAAACAATTTAGAATTTATGCTTTAGTGGTCTATGGATACATGTGTCGATTGATTTGAGGAAAAGAACAGTCAAATGGGTGCATAATCATTCTGAATTAAATGTATAATTGATTAATCAATTTCTCAAGTAAGCTAGGAGCTCAAGGACTCCACTTTATTATTGCTGAATCAGAACTGAAACAAAATTAATATTTTAAAATACTTTTAGAAATTCTATAGCATCGAAGATCCAGTGAAAACATTTATATGTATTTCTTACATCCTAGCAATAATCAAACATTTTATTATCGAAAGGTGTTAAAAGTAAAGAAAACGTCAAAAATCCAAATTTTGTAGAAATTTTTCATTTGTTTTTCAATTGCATAGGCTTAATGTAAGCATGATAATAAAAATTGCTAAACATGAAAATAAAAAATGTAGCCATCGCCAGCTGCACGCATTGCATTATGATGGGAAATGTGCAAGTCGGATTGAATATTAGCACATGTAGAGGTTGTAGGAACAGCAGAATAAATTGCAGCAACTGCATCTGAGTAATGTACTTCTTCCACCAGAGAGTCCCCTTGTGTCCGGGATAAAGGGCCGATATGAAGTAGTAGGAGTACATTACGGTATGCACGAATGAGTTAAATAATCCCATCGTGCAGTATTGGCCGCCGGTTCCGTAAAATCGTAATGCCCAATACATACCGTAGAACATAATGACATGGTGGTATACGTGTAGTGTAGTTATTTGCTTATAGCTCTTGCGCAGCACAAAGAATATCGTATCCATCAGATCGAGCATCTTGTTCAGGAAGAAGATATACGTTACCAAGCGTTCGGCAGGCTTCAGTGGATGATCTAGTGCAAGCGTGTCCATGCATTTATTATCGTACAACGGATTAATGATCATGCGGTACACCGCCTTTATAGAAAATGCTTAACAATAATTCCAATTCAATTCAGAATATTGTGAATACCTACATAACAGAATAATAATGCATTGTAGATCACTTGAACGACATTATAGACAAGCATTAAGGACTTGACATTATACGGCTTGCGGTTCTTCATGAACATTGGACCAAGCTTCAATACGAATAGTAAATATGCCAATATTATCAGGCTGATTGGCCATGGTGAGTCGAGTAATGGGAATTCCTTTGTACCAGGATCTGCAATGTTATTGCTCTATATGATTTTTGTCCTTGTGAATTTGATTAGAAATAAGTGTTACCTGCCCTGGGCAATTCAAACCTATCAAGGAACTTCATCGTGTTGTGATACTTTCTGACGTAGTTCCAATTAGATCAGAACCCAATTCAAGACTGATGGCATTAGAAAATTTCAGCAGCAAGAAAATTAGGTAGCGCCCGCGCGTACTCCAATTTTAATTAGGTTTTTCAATTTCGATTGAAAAAGAAAAAAAATTGGATTGGTCGTACACCGATTGGGCAATACTCATCCACAATCCAAATGCAAACCAAAACATATATTTGGAGACAGCTACATAGATTTTTTGTATTTGTATAACTTAGGCTTTGCCTATTCGTAATATACACTATTCACTATGTGAACGAGCCTAACATTGAGTGTACTTTGAGCTTTGAAACTTACATTTTATGAATACCTCGCATAAATCTAAATATGTATTTAAGCAGAGAGCCAGTTGTGGAATTGTAATTACAGAGTGACAGAGAGTGAGAGGGAGAGGGAGAGAGTGTGAGAGTGAGTGAAAGAGGGAGAGAGAGAGAGAGAGAGAGAGATAAAGTTAAGATAAAGAGACAGAGAGAGCTAGTTAGAGCGAGGTATGCAAACAAGAATGAATTTCATTACCAATGCTCAACGATTTTCAGAGACTTTCTAAGCTAAGGGCGGTTACATTGAAGCAATTCACACAATTCAAATGCAAAATATTTGAGCTTACGTCGATCAAATGTTGCTCAATGAATATATTATTTTACACGCAGCTAATTAAAATTGGAGCGTCAATTTTAATTATAAAACAGTGTAAACTTGACTTACTTACGCCACATGGCAAATAAATGAAATCTACGTCAATTAAAGTGAAACCTATAAAAATCTGAATTGTCATTGTCATAAGATATGATAATTATTTATTCAATGAGAGAAATTAAACTCATGGTTTTTTTTTTTTTCTATCTTATATCTTCTGAAAAACTATAAGAAATATAAGAAAATATTTGAACTTAAAAGTACAATTTCTAGGGTATGCTACAAAAAAAAAATACATATAAACGTGACTTGAATACTTGCACTGGGGGCCTTCCAGCCTATTGAATTAGAATTATTCTAATTTGTAGGCGACACAGTGATTTGTGTAATGTGGTACAATAAGTACAACTTTTACTATATAAAAACGATAGTTTATGTAAATTATATAAATACAACATTAGATTTATTGCGTTTTTTGAGGTTTTTGCTTTGGTTTAATATATGCATTATAATAGAAGTTGCTAAACATGACAACCATTACGCTTGCTTGCAGTACTTGTAACCATTGCAAAAACAAAGGAAATGTGCAGCTGGCATTAAAGACGAAAACTACGAAGCTTTGAACTAAATATATTATAAACTGTATGAGCTGAATGATAGTTATATACTTCTTCCACCAGAGATTCGTCTTCATTTCTGGTCGCAGGCTGGACACAAAGTAGTAAAAGTACATAATGAAGTGCACAAATGAATTGCACATTCCCATTGTCGTGTATTGACCGCCGGTGCCGTATAATCGTAGTACCCAGTAAATGCAGAAGACCATCATGACATGATGATACACATGGAGCACTGTGATCTGTTTGTAGCTCTTGCGTAGCACAAAGAATACCGTATCCAGTAGATCGATTATCTTGTTTATATAGAAAATATAGCTCATCCGGCGTTCCATCCACTTCATTGGACTGTCTAGCGGCAGAGTCTCCATGCACATTAAATTGTATACATGTCCAAAGATAATATAATAGAAAATCTTTACAGAAAAGTTAAAGTTCTTGTTGCGCTTAAATTGGACGGAAATTTAATTTAGATACTTGCCAGAGAAAACATTATTATATTGTAGATCATCTGAAAGACATTATAGATGAGTATTATGTTCGTCAGATTGTACGGCTTGCGATTCTGCATGAATCGAGGACCGATTTTGTAGACAAATAATAAATATGCCGCACATATGCAGAAAATAGGCCATGGCGAGTTGAGCAAAAATATTTGAGTTGTCCATGGATCTATGTAGAGAATAAGTTGTTAATATATATCCGAGTGATGGGCTTGCAAAAATTCTTGCCTGTTCGCCAGACTTCAAACATATTTGAACTGAATTGAATTCGAAGCGTTTGTATCCGAGTATCAAGTAGAACTAAATTAAAAATCCGTTTCTTTAAGCCTTTTAGCAATGTGCTTTGTTTATACCTTGGACCTATTGAAAATTTAAATTCGCGGAATATTGATTTTGTTGAAATATCTGTAGACTGAGACTCGTGTATTATTTTATATATAGATTGCCGATTGCCGAGGAGAAATATTGCTTATTGAATTGAATTATTTTATTTGTATTTTTTTCTATAATGTATACATACAATTAATATATATGTTTTATTTTACCTTTTCGAATTTGTAATACCTTGCTTTAGGGTATTCACTTGTCGGACATTCTGTCTACAGTTCTCCTACTTTCCGTGTTCCCCTTTCAGTGTGTTAATGTTCTAATGCTTACATAAATGCATTAATTGATGTGCTGAGCAAGTACACGATCTAAGCGCAACAATTTATTACACAAAGAAGAGTGTTCCAATAATAGACTAGAAAATACTCTGAGCCTTGCGAGCGAATAATTCTATTATTATCATTTATGAGCTTAATTATTGAATGAGATTTCTTTCAGATTGAATTTTGGAAACATATTAACAGAGTATTTTATATAAATGCAAATGTCTGTATTGGCAAAGTAAAGTAAAGTGGGAATGGAGCGGAAAGAGGCGGTGATATATGCATAATATATAACGTATGCGTATTCATTCAATTCCGCTTCAAAACAAGCAAAATGATCGGTTGTTATTGAGAATAAGGAAATGAAAAGAAAGAAAAGGAAAAAACAAAACCAAAAATCATAGTCCCTTACTGTCTCTGCTAAGCATGAGTATGTACTAAACAATTAAAGTCTCGAGATGGGCATGGCTAGTTGCTCTCAGCTCGTCATTCTGATCAAGCATATAAATCCTTCTGCCTATCAATATCTAATGTTATTTAACCCATCTTATTCTTACAGCTGATGTGGCTGCGTTGGACAACAAGTGCAACAGCTGCTGGGCCTACTCGTAAAACAATGCTGATGATGAGTCTATAAATGGCAGGCGGCGCTGCTTTAGCATAAAATTAAAGCTGCAAATAGCTGCCTTGAGAGCTACAAGAGCAAAAGCAACTGATTGCAACTGCGGCTGCTGAGAATTTAATTAGCCACAAAAGAGCGCGCGCTTGAGCAATACATAAAAAGAGAGAGAGAGAGATACAGCGAGAGAGATAGAGAAAGAGAGAGGCGAAAAGGTGGGTGTGGGCGCGGCAGTGGCCATAAATCAGCCACTGCTGTTGCGGGCGGGCGGAGCAGCAGTGGAAGCATTGGAGGCCATTCATTGAAGCTCAGCGTAGGCCAGGCAACGACCTCAAAGCGGCGAGCAGCAGACGTTTGGGGCGCTTTCCTGCCGCGTACGTGCGGCCAGCAGCTGGCCAATTAGTCGCCGCCTCCGAACAGCCAGCGGTAATAATTTTGGCTCCATTGAACGTCAGCCTGATGACTGCCGCCAAGAGACGTGCAGCAACTGGCAGCAGTAGCAGCAGCAGCAGCAGCAGCAACAGCAACAGCAACAGCAACATCCACATCAACAGCGAGCAGCAGCCATTGCAGCAGCATCATCAACACAATCATCATCATTCGCATCAGGATGCGGATCAGCAGGCGCACGAGTACCAGCAGCTGTTGCAGCATCAGCATCATGGCCATAATCAACACCAACATCACCAGCACCAGCAGCAGCACCAGCAGCAACAGCAGCTGCAGCAACATCATCATGCACAGCAATACCACCAGAGACAACAACAGCAGCAGCAACAGCAGCAGCATCACCAACAGCAACAGCATCAGGCATCCGCATCAGCATCGACGACACTGCGCGATTGTTCTGTCAAATTGCCGCTGGACATCCTGTGAGTACTCCCAGCACTGAGCTGGCTGCCTGAGCCATCATTAAGGGTCTGAGTGGGGCATCTCGTCTAGATTAGAGCAGCACATTCCCCTTGGGCTAATGCTGATGCAGACGCTTCCTCGGCCATGAGACTTGTTAAATCAGGTTCTGTAAAATGTCTGAGCTAAAGGGTATATAGGCCAGTGAATTGTGATAAATACAAAATATACTAAAACTAGCTTAGATCCTGAAGCTAGATTACATAATCTTTAGATAGACTCATAAAATAATCTTTTTTAAAAAAACAATATACAAACTATTTTTGTAGACTGCCAATACCCAACTTCCAACTCCAGTTGCAGGGTAACTATTAGTCGCTATAGGAAGCTTTTGAAATCGGAATGTCAAATGTTGAGAAAAAGTCAATGTAAGCACGTCTCATGGTTTCATAAAATTTACATTTGAACGACTCAAATGAAAATTGCATTCATGTTAATGGCTGAACAACAATTTTCTAACTCAATTTCAACAGCTCAGTTCAGCTTTATATGTGTATAAACATACACACATACATACGGACTTTTCGATAAACATTTTGTAGGTCAATTAATTTTGAAAATTGCATGCACTCTAAGATACCAAAGTTGTGTTTATGCACAGCAAGTAGAACTGATCAAATGAGGTGGTCAAATGTTGAGTCAGATGCTTGGAATAGCTGAGGGCACACTTTGTTTACATTTGACCATAAACTTTACTCGGACATTTCTAAATATAAAACTGTTTTAGAAAGAGAAATAACAATAGATAAAATAAAAATAAAAAAACATAATGAGAACAGAATGTAGAATATATCAAAAGTTATACAAACTTAGGAGTGAAATACATGAGAGATAGTCAAATGCCCCAAGAGTTCGGAATGAAAAAAGATTCAAATAAAATAAAATATATTATTTAAACTTAATATAATAAAAATATATAATAAAATAATATGTAACAGGGAAAGTTTTACGATTTCTGCTAGAATTCACTAAATAATCAGACGAGCTGCCTGGTAAGATAAAAACGAATCCATTGGCAGCACAGATCAGTTTCTGTTTATCAGATATTATAAATTAGGTTAATATTCCCATTTTAATTTAGCATCTCTCACTAAAAGTTACTCATATATTATTATTATCATTATATGATTAACCTATTAAAGAACATTTACCTGAATTTTATTTGGGATAGCAAAAGTTTTAGTATCAAGAATAATAAATTCACATCGCGCACTCACGTGACAAATAGCCATAATTTCATATGCAAACTAAACAGCTTAAAAGCTGCTTAAGCCTTGTTTGAGTTCTCATTGTTGTCAGACTTTTTAGTCACTTTTAATTAAGCATTGTGATGGCAATCGTTGAATCGAATAGATAAATGTAAAAAGTTGGCAATATTAATTGCCAGCGCTGCAGTTCAGCTGAGTTGAGTTCGTGTTGAGGCTAAGTCTTTAAGCCGCTTTCCAGCGAATTGCTGGGCATGTTTGAGCGCGTTTAAAACAAAGTCAACTTGGCCGGGATTTAAGTTGTTTAAGCTGTCTGCGGGCGGCGGTCAAAGGACAAAGCAGGGGAATGGAGTGGAGAACTGCAACCGCGCTGTCAACTCGAATGCGTGACAGCAGCTGCAGCGGCGGCAGTAACAGCCACAACAAGCGGCAGCGGCAGCGGCAGCTATAATAACACAGGCGACCGGAGCAACAACAATTTGAGGAGAATCCAAGGAAAGCGTTGCGTTTATGCAGATCCCAACTGAAGTGGGCAGCCAGCGCCACCTGCCCGAAACGAGGCCAGAGAGAGTACGTGTGTGAAGAGAACTTAAAGCAAGCCACAGCCGCGAGACGTCTCGATGTTTGTGTGTGTGTGTGTGTGTGTGAGTGTGAGGAGTTGAAGTAGACAGAAGTTTGAAAATGTGTGAAGTGACGCCTTGTGGGCTGCAGCCCATCGCACCACACCACAGCACAGCACAGCCCAGCACACGCTGTGTCGTTACTTTTAACGAGGTGTCGCAGGCAAAACTCGGCCAACAGGATGGAACGGCAGCTACCAGCTACCAGCTACCAGCTGCCAACTGCCTGTTGCCATGCTACCCCCCGGCCTAGCCCCAAACATCAAAGCCACCTTTAAAGCTTGCTATATATAAATGCACTTAGCCAGCCGTCGACTGACTGCCAGCCAGCGGCGTCAACTGCAGCTGCTGTTGCTGCTGCAAATGAAGTCATCCATTAGAAGAGCTGGGCGAACATTACGTATACGCGACGTATGGCAGCGGAGTCATAATGCGAGCCGTGTTTTTGCTGCGGTCTAAGCGGAAACGTTTATAATGGAATTCGCTTGAGCGCTGACAAGCGAGCCTTTTGATACAGGCGGGCGTTTCTTACGGGCAGGTGGTAGTTGGGACACCTAGCCGATGTCACCTCTTGTTAATGCCAAGCAAGCAGTTTTTCGGTTTCGGCCGGCACTTAGTAGTGAGTCATCGGCACTCGGAGTTTAACACTTTGAGAGGGCGCGAGAGGCTGTCGGTGGGGCCGGGCACTTTAATTACTCAGCGGCAGTTGAGGCGGGCATCTAATTAGCTTAGCGACAAGGCACAAGGCGTCTGCCAGTGAAAGCGGCCGTCGTCCATTAGATTAATTGAGCTGCGAGGCTATACTTTTACAGTTAGTCTGTAGTTTGTGGCACGGCGAGCCATTAACACATATATACATTTCGATTGTAATTGCATATCGACGCTTCAATTTGTGTTTAGTCATTGCACAGGACATTCGAGTGAGCGGGCCTCGCATTCCGGGAATAGCTCCAGCTCCACTTGGCTAAAAATAACAAAAAATCGATGTAAACAAACCCTTTGACATTAGAGCTAAACGAATTGTCAGTGCAAAGCAAGTAGATTACTCTCTCCAGAAGAGTTCATCTTCACTTGATGATTTATGCAGAAAATATTTGCCGTACTGTGAATAATTTACATGCGAATATGATGTAGATATAATCAGTTTCGAACAAATCGAGCCTAAATATAGCATTCCTTTTTTAATATTAATGCTAGGCAGAGCAAAATAAAGAGATCTCTGTAAATCAATATTGTACATTTTGCAGCTTAACAAACAAAAGCTGAGCAAACAAGTGTGAAAAATGTTGTATAGCTTAAATTGTTGAATCATCGAAAACAAGCGAAATCAGTTTAGTTTTGCTTAATTCCCTGAGCTAATTGAAAATGGAAAGTGCAGGGCAACGTGACATGTGATGCCATGGGATGAATATATAATTGATTAGGAGAAGAGGCCGACTCGATTGAGTCAACTTGCTGCCTGTCCGTCCTACTGGCCATCTATTTACTATACATCTATGCATATAATTATGCAAAGCATCTCTAAGCATCTCTATTCAGTTCATTTCTAATTTCCTTAATATCACCTCTTTCATTTCAGTTGGCTGCCCAAGTCGGCGATGCGTCCCGTTGGCGCCGATGCCTCGCACACGGACTGCATTCTGGTCGTCGGCGTCTCCCGTCCAAAGCTGGCCGTTGTCTTTTTAACGGTCATGCTAATCTCATTGTTTCTCACATTTCACGTGCTGTACGACAGCGCCGTCTACAATATACAGGCCGCTCAGGCGGTACACGAGCGGCATCGCCTCTCGCTAGCCGCATCCGCATCGGCAGCCGCTTATACCGCCTCGAATGGCAATCATTTGCCGGTGTTTGTAAAGCCAGTGGCCAGCTCGAATCAGCTGAGTCATCCCATGGTATTTCCCTCCAGCCGCGTACACTTCCCCAAGACCAGTCGACGCCTGCCCCAGGTAAGCGCTGTGTGTGTGTGTGTGTGTGTGTCAAATTACCCGAACACTGATAATTGCTGCAATTTGCATTTGCACTTCAATTACAGGCCCTGATAATTGGCGTACGCAAGTGCGGCACTCGAGCGCTGCTCGAGATGCTCTATCTGCATCCGCGCATCCAGAAGGCGGGCGGCGAGGTGCACTTCTTCGACCGCGACGAAAACTATCTGAGGGGCCTGGAATGGTACCGCAAGAAGATGCCCCACTCGTTTCGAGGCCAAATAACCATCGAGAAGAGCCCCAGCTACTTTGTCTCGCCCGAGGTGAGTCTCGCCTGCCATTTTTGCACTCACTTTGATGTCCTAATTGGCAATTAGGCCCGTCCGCTGCACATGACCGACCGTAATTATTAATTAACTGGCCACGGCCACTAACTACAGTCCGCACTAAATATCTATGCAGATGTAAATACATATATATATATATAAATATATTTAGATAGTCTCTGGGAGGCAGAGATTGCATCGACATCTATCAAATTAAAGCGAAACGCAGTCCCTCTCTTTCGCTCTCTCTTTCCCTTTTTCCATGCATTTTGCCTTTTTGCCAATTTCCGCATTCCACTCTCGTATCCGTGTCCGTATCCAACCAATTTTGGCAGCGGAAATGTTTGCAAATTCATTTGCCAAACGGCGTCATCTAACACACATCGTGCCCCGCCCCCTTGGAAGGCACCACTGTGCGATAGCCATACGCCCACCCATCTGGCTCAGGTGCTTTCGAACTGCAGTCTGTTTTATTATTGTTTCTAATACCCTGCACAGCTGCCAAATGGGCGCCACGAGTTAGCTCAGCTTAAGCGCTTAATCTTATCATCTTTTCATAACAAATAAACAATTTTGAGCTGGCAAATTAAGTTGTTCTACATGAGAGCTGAAAAGTGGATTATAATATCGTATATGTAGTTAATATAAAAATGGTATATAGAGGGAATAATGGTAAATATAGGAAAGGTATATATATAGCTTCCATTAAAAAATAACTTCTTCTACACCATATGCATTATTTCTGTTATTTTCAATCCTGAATCTATCGGCCTTCAATTTTCTTTCACTATATATCAACCTTTCTTTCTTGCATCATTTATCTTCTATTTTGTTCTCTCAATCTTCTATTTTTTATCTTTCATCGTCTATATTCCTTGTTATTATTATATTATATTCTTATATTCTCTAGTTTATTATATTATATTATATTATATTCTCTATTTTCTATTTATTATCTCCCCTCTTCTTCCTACCGTGCATTTTTTTCATCTTCATTTAACTTTAATTTTTTTATGTTCAAACTTTTATTTTCTATTTATTTATATTTTATTAATATTTCTATTTCTCTTCTATTTCCCTTATTTTAACTTCTATTCTCTCTGTCTTTTACTTCCTGTCTTCTGTCTTCCACCTTATATTCTACATCCTCACCTTCACCTCCTGTCTTCTATATTCCATCTTCTATCTTATCTTTTCTTCTCCCATAATTTATTTTCCCTCTCCTATCTTCTCACATCTCTTATATCATCTTAGCTTAATGTGGAGCTTTAAAGTTCTGTACAGGGTATCTGTCTGTCGCATAGTTGCACACAGTCAAGTCTTTATATTTTTTCTTGTCCTGGCGTTGTTTTTGTTCTTATTGCTCAGCTGCCTGTTGCCCGCAGAGTGCCTCTGTTGCTGCCACGGCTGCTGCCACGGCTGCTGCTGCTGCTGCATTTGATGCTGAGGCTGATGCAATTTGCTGGTCGAGCCGGAAGTTCCATGTGTCAGTGAAATTGAAGCCTGCAGCTGGGAGATAGCCCGGGGATAGCCGATAGCCAAGGCGGCCATAGTAGGTGGCACAGGGTCGCAGTTGCTGGGAATCTGGGATTTGGCTGGTGTCATGCCAATGCAATAATTCATTCAGTTTATGCTTTCAATTTGTAGCTGGGCTGCAGTTTACAGTCTGCAGCTGCCGTCGTGCCATATAGCCTCATTCTGTGTTCCATTCCATTACGTTCCATTTGTTAAATCTTCATTAATGTCATGATTAATATTTATTGACATACGCTCTGGGGGCTAAGGAAAGAGAGAGGAACAGACAGATAGAGTGAGAGAGAGAGAGAGAGAGAGAGAGAGAAAAATATAAACTGACTGTTAGCTGTCCTTTGAGAATGGCTCGCTGTCCAAGCAAACTCGATCTCTCTTTCTTTCTATCTCTCTCTGTCTCTCCCTGTTTCTCTCTAGATAATTGTATTTTATTTAAATTTGTGCACATTTAAAGCTACTCGTCGCACTTGCAGTATAAAATTAGCCACGCGTCCATAAATAATGCAGATCCCAGCGGTGTGCTTGCGCCCAGAAAGAGAAAGAGAGAGAGTGGGAGGGGTAGAGGGAGAGGGAGTGGGAGGGGTAGAGGGAGAGACAGACAGCCAGACAGAGTGAGAGTGGGAGTAGGGAGAGGCATGGCAGGCAGTCACTGAGTCGAGTTGGAGTCATGCAGTCATAAAAGCGCTAATATTTACCGTGGCTACTTTATAAATTGCATACATACATACAAAGCACCCACACACACACACTCAAGTATATACAAATATTTATATAAATATATATTATATAGTCGTTTATGCCTTTTGTGTGTGTTCTGGCAGAGTTTTAACAAAAGACCGTTTGCGGTTTGTTTTTCTGGTTCATCTAGATGAGTTTTTGCCAGTCGCTTGCACTTGTTGCATACTTCATGAACAACAATCGCCGCCCCCCATTGAAATTGATTAACTTTATTTAGCTTGGCTCGTTGGCTATTTAATTAATACCCTGTGTGCACACATAACGATGTGTTGATGGGGTATGCTCGTTAGTCTGAACAATTGGTTACTCATAATGTGAAATTGCATTTCTTATTAAGGGATATTTTCGCTTATTATTTTAGAGATATATTTGCTTATAATTTAAGGGGATTTTATTTTATAATTTAAGGGTTATTTTAGCTCATGATTTGTGGGACTTTTTTTTTTTTTAATTATATTGTGAGGTTTAGTTTAGCTTATGATTTTAGCGATTTTTCAGTGTATAATTAAAAGTATATTTTAGTTTATAATTTAAGAGATATTTTGCTTATAATTTAAGGGCTATTTTAGATTATAAATTATTTTTCTACTACATTTCTACTACCATTCTCCGACTACTCTTACTCGACTACTATTTTAATGCTTGTAATACTAGCGTAAATTAATACTATTACTTTTACTAGTATTATCGTACTATGACTATTTTACCACTTTACCTTTTACTATCTTACTACTACTATTCGAATATTACTTCTGCTATTCCCCTAATACTATTGCACTACTATCACTGCTATTCTACTACTACTTCTGTTATGAGCATAACTCCTACTCCTACTATTAATATGAATATTCTGTTACAACTACAACAATTCTCCCTTACTACTATCGTTGCTAGGTTCTCATTATAAGATTGTTGTTATCTATAATATTATTTGCTTTTACTATCTGCATTCAACTGAGATTGCTTAAAGATCTGTAGCACAGGGTATTTGTGAGTCTATGATATGACATATATAATATAAATATATATATATATTTTGGCATCGACGACGCTAGGCTACGGCCGTGTTTTCCGTTTAAATTATATTGTTCTCCGCGCACAGAGTGGAGGCTGTTGGCTGCCTGTAAATTCATTAGGCGCTTAACTGCACGCCAACATAACTTGGCATTATGCACGTTATATAACCATATACAACATATACAGATTATATAAAAGGAGCTTTAGTATTGGCAATTGGAACACATATGTTTATAGTATAAGATTTTCTTTGGTGTTTTACAGGTGCCGGAACGTGTGCGTGCCATGAATGCGAGCATCAAATTGCTTCTGATTGTGCGGGAGCCGGTGACTCGGGCCATCTCGGACTATACGCAGTTGCGTAGCCATGCGGCTACAGCGATATTGCCGCTGGCCGAGAGCAATGCGCCTGGCGCGGGCTCGGGCTACGGTGCGAAGATGCCGCCAACCCAGACGTCGCTCTATGGCAAGCTGCAGTCGGCGCATGGCCCATATGACAATGCCCTGGGCAGCGGTGCTGGCGCCAAGGAAACCAAACTGAGAGCCACTGCAGCGAAGAGACATGCAGCTCCGGGTGCCGTAACCACCATGAGCACGCCCACAACGACGCCCAGTGCAGCACAGTTGGCGGCAAAGTAAGTAGAGCGCAAGTTAGGATTGAACGATCTTTGGCTAACTCGATGTTTCGCGCAGATCCTTTGAGGAGCTGGCCATATTTCCGAATGGCACTGTTAATGAAGCCTATCGCCCACTGAGCATATCCATGTATCACGTGCACCTACACCGCTGGCTGGAGGTGTTTCCGCGCGAGCAGCTGCTGGTGGTCAACGGCGATCGTCTGATCGAAGATCCGCTCTCCCAGCTCAAGCGCATCGAGGCGTTTCTAGGTGAGTTCAACAACTGTCAGTGGCTCCATTGGCGTGTGCTACATACTCGCTGTGATCCTTGCAGGCATCGAGCATCGCGTGCGCAGCGAACATTTCTATTTCAATGAGACAAAAGGTTTCTATTGCCTGCGCTACGACAACGGCGATCGGTGCTTGCGGGAGACCAAGGGACGCAAGCATCCGCATGTCAATCCTGTGGTTGTGTCGCGCCTACGCAAATTCTTTGCCGAATACAATCAGCGCTTCTATGAGCTGGTCGGCGAGGATCTTGGCTGGCCCGAGGAGTAGTAACTGCAGTGTAAAAGCGAGAAACATGGACTGAAACGAAATGAAAATGGAAATGGAAATTGAAATTGGAATGGGAAAACGCAACAACATTTCCCTGACTGCACTTTAATTATAAAGCAAAAAAAAAAGAAGGAAAATATATGCTGCGTGCAGTAGCTGGGATACGCAGCAGGGCGCCCAACTTGCCCCCTCCCTCTCTTCCTCTCTCCCCCTTCCTCTTGCTCTCTCTGTCTGGCTGGCTGCCAACCAAGCTGACAGTTCAATTATGCGAACTTTGGCGCCCACGAAAATGCTTTATGCGAAAAAAGAAGCCCAAAACGCAGATTTTCAACAGCACAAACAGAGACAGAGAGAGTGAGAGGGAGCGAGAGCGAGTGAGAGGGCATGAGGTGCAGCAATGCATGAAAATGCATTGGAAATGGGGAAAAATAATATATATATATATATAAAAGCAATATCTACATGAAGTATGGAAGCTGTCTAAAGGCAAGACAAGAACAGCAAGAGAAACAGAGGGAGAGAGAGCGTGCTATGCGTGGATAAAGTTTATTTAAGCAACTAAATGTGATTTTATAGCATATAAGCGTTAAAATGCAAATTAATTTGAAATTTTATTACAAAAAAAAAACCAAAAAAAAATATTTATTTAGTAAAAATAAACGTCGGCTGAATGAAAAGTGTGCAGAAAAGCTAAAGTTAAAGTAAAACTAATATAATATAAAACTAAACATGAACTTAGCTAAATCGCAAACATATCGCATATAGATATATACCTATATATATCTATATACATAATTAGTCAAACGTAACATATCAAAAAGAGATGCAAAATCAACCATGAACTCAAAACATATCAGCGAAATGCTAAAAATTCTACTAAATAAGATATTATATATACACATTATATATACAAAATATTATATATTTATACATAAAATATATTAATTAATATTGTATGGATTATTGCTTAAGTTTGTATTCGAAATTTGTTAATTGTTATGCCTATTATTTAGCAGCAAATTCCATTTGAGTCAAATTTGTCAACTAGTTTTTAGCTTTACAAAAAAAAAAAAAAAAAAGAAAAAATACTAAACAAACTAAAAATATACCAAGTCCTTAGACAAAATTAACTTGTTAAATGCACTGCCTGAAAAAAAAAAAAACTATTTATATACATATAAATTGTGCACCAATGTAAGAAAATTTTAAAGATTTTTTAAACCAAAGATTTTTAGCAAAAATTTTATTTGTAATTATTTAGACTAAACAAATATATATATATAATACTAGATACATGACATACTGCAAACAGTTTAAGATATATCTATATGAATATATATATGTATGTCTTTCATACATTTCATGTACTTTCGAAACTACCAAAAAAATACTTAATGCATATCAACTCAATGTGAGCAATTTAATTTAAGCTAAAAAGAAATTACTATCCATACATATACCTATGCATACACAAATATATATGTGTGTTGTATTATAATTAATAATCATCTAAAATAATGACCCAACGTAAAGTTTGATATTTTAAGTTAATTAATTATATTTTAAATTAGTTTCAATACAGTTAAGTGCTAGTTTGTAAGGGATCTTCAGCACAGAGGACTCAGCGAAGCACACGAAGACACTCACACACACACACTCCTACCACACACACACACACACACACACAGGTGAGTTGAAAGCACCTGAAATAATACTAAATCAATGCTAAACAAACCACAACAAATAATTTCCAATGAAATCACGTAAGCAATATCAAGATAAAAAAAAAAAATAACAAAAAGAACAAGACTGAAGGTCCTCCGCAGAATGTTTTCTCAATTCCTTACGTTTCAGATAATACCAAAAAAATACCAAAAATACCAACAACTATTACCAATCAACCATATATACATATATATAGGCAGCAGCGAACAACGAACAACGTTTATAATTTGTTATATTTTTATACAACAACAACAAAAATACCACGAACAAAAATACCTAAAAAAATTTGTTTTTGTGTGCTGAATTTAGTATATAAATCATATATATATATATATACAACATATATATGTAGTTAATCCTTATCCTTTCAACTATGCCAATTAAATACCATAGTACATGAATATCAAATGTTTAACTCAACTCTAAGGCCTCCAATTGACATTGATATATATATATATATATATATATATATACTGATGTCTCGTCTACTTAAATACTTAAATATGTATGTGTATTTACATAAAAAAAGAAAAACAAAGCTAACCTATAACGTACCTTAAAAGAAAAGTACTATGTATATTTCTTAGACTTTCAACTCTCTTGACTCTTATTCAAATTTTCAATG
The DNA here is from genome assembly GCA_035047625.1 of Drosophila mettleri. NCBI lineage: Eukaryota > Metazoa > Arthropoda > Insecta > Diptera > Drosophilidae > Drosophila > Drosophila mettleri. The sequence goes on from JAWNPI010000085.1 coordinate 10,944,244, forward strand.
TACATGACATAACAACAAACATAAAATACGATACGATACGATACGAAACATATCAGCAAACCGCAAACGATCATTCAATAAACAAAACATATTATTCTAATTGTGTGACAACTTAAACAGAAATCAACATTTTAAATTAAAGAAACAAAAAAGAAAACAATTTTACGCATGCAATGAATAAATGTATTAAAAACAATTGCAATCTTTATATGTGAATGGGCATTTTGATACACGCTGCTTGACCAAGGGTTAAGGAATTAGCCAGTACGCACACCATTCAACAATATGTGCATTTTAGTACATGCTGTGTAGCCAAGGGCTAAATTATTAGCCAATACACGAGTCAACTACGAACCATAACATAATATTTTAGCACAAACTGTCTACATAAGGTTTAAGGTATTCAAAACTAAGTCTCAGGTCTATTCTAAAAAAAAAACATTAGCCAATACACGAATCAGTTGCTAGTTGTGGCGTATATTGGGAATTTTATCAAGCAGCGAAGAGCTAAAATATTAGTCAATACACAAATAATTTAGGAAATTTAGCAATGTAGGAATTTTAGACAATACACAAACCTATGTCTGATAATATAAAAAGAAACTTGGGGACTCCAGCACAAGTGTTTGTTTATCTCTTTAGAAAAAACCTGGAAAGCGCTAGAAGCAGAAAAAAAAAATAAAAAAAGTAATCATAAGTGAAAGATATACTTCTGCTCTTACAGTTTCGCTTTTTATTGCCTTCATTCGTATTTCAAAAGACATAGTAGTCAATAAGGACTGCTACTTAGCGAACGGCTTATCGTAAGTCAATATTCAAACCCGATCTAAGTATTTTTATATTTAAAATTTTTTTTAGCAGCCAAAGTACTAATAAATCAATAATGGCAATGCAGCTTAGCCAATGCACAAACCAATACCAAAGCTTTGCGGCTAAAAGCACTAGAAAAATTGAATAAAAATCGCAAGCAAATTGAGCGTAAAGCTCAATAAAACTATTTAGTTTTGGCTCGCCTACGCTCGTGTGCGGTTTGTGATTGATAATTGCAACGTTTGAGGATACTACGTCTTATTTGCTCAATACATTTATTGTATACGCTAGTCTAGACTTGTTCGGCAAGTGCATTTAATATGTGGACGTTCAGAGTACATAGCCAACTGCTGGGCAATGCGCATCAGCTGTTCAAAGGGCGGCTATCAACTGTAGGCAGTGCCCCGAGGCAGCAGCATCAGCAGGTGAGTGGCACAGCTGTGAGTCAGAGAGAGAGTGTGTGTGTGTGTGTGGAAGAGAGCATGAATGAGAGCGACTCTTTGAGTAAGCTTTGAGAGCAAACAATGAGACCCGCTTGGAAATTTACTGTCATTCAGAACCATTGGGAAGAGCTGCTGGAGACCACGCCGCCGCGCAGCGATGAGGAATGGACGCAGGCGAAAGACTATACGGAGCTGCCCGGACCAGGTGCTTGGCGTATGGTCTCCTATTTCCTGCCAGGCGGTAAGTTTATTTTATTATTATTATTATTATTATTACTATTATATGATTTTGGTTGGCTTTCAGGCAAGCTATACAATACGAATCTGGTGCAAATGAATCGTCGCATGCGTGAGTGGTATGGCGACATATACCGTCTGCCGGGTCTGATGGGCAAACAGGATGTTATATTCACCTACAATCCCAAGGACTTTGAGTTGACCTACAGAAATGAGGGAATTTGGCCCATACGCATCGGCCTAGAGAGCTTTACCTACTATCGCAAGGTGATTCGACCCGATGTCTTTGGCGGCATTGGCGGCCTAGTCTCCGAGTGAGTTATATATTTTATATTTATACATATTATTTGATATAAATTTAACTATAGACAGGGCAAATCCTGGGCAGACATACGCAACAAAGTGAATCCGGTGCTGATGAAGGTGCAGAATGTCAGGCAGAATCTGCCACAAATCGATCAGATATCCAAGGAGTTCATAGACAAGTGGGTATACTGATTTCGCATTGAATCGCCATAAATATTAGCTAACTTCTCTACTAGATTGGAAACCCTACGTAGTCCCGTTACCCACACACTCAACGCCGACTTCCATGAGCAGCTCAAGATGTGGGCCTTTGAGTCGATCAGTTTCGTGGCTCTGAACACACGCCTGGGCCTACTGAGCGATCAGCCAGATCCGAATGCCGCCCGCCTGGCGCAGCACATGTCGGATTTCTTCAATTACAGCTTCAAGTACGATCTGCAGCCATCGATTTGGCCGTATTACCAGTTGCCTGGATTCAAGAAATTCCTAAAGACCTACGACCACATCACAGAGATTACGACCAATTACATTGAGGCGGCCATAAAACGATTTGACCACGAGCCGCAAACGGACAATAAATGCGTTCTGCAGCAGCTGCTGGCCCTGAATAAACAGGTGGCTGTAGTCATGGCCATGGACATGCTAATGGCTGGCATAGATACGGTAAGGAAATTTATTATTTGAGGATATCCATTGTGGTGATACAACTCCAATTGCAGACGTCCTCGGCCTTTGTGACTGTTCTGTATCATCTCGCTCGTAATCCCGAGAAGCAAGCGCAGCTGCATCGCGAGCTGCTGCGCATTTTGCCCAGCGCGAAGGATGCTCTGACCTTGGAGAACACCAAGAATATGCCCTATTTGCGCGCCTGCATTAAGGAGGGTCTGCGCATTACGTCCATAACGCCGGGCAATTTTCGCATAGCCACCAAGGATCTGGTGCTGTCCGGCTACCGTGTGCCACGCGGCACGGGCGTGCTCATGGGCGTACTGGAGCTCTCGAACAGCGATGAGTACTTTGCCAGCAGCGCACAATATGTGCCTGAGCGCTGGCTCAAGTCGGATGCGGATGCGGATGCGGAGGTGAAGGCGTGTCCGGAGGCGCGTAGCCGCAATCCGTTTGTGTATCTGCCCTTTGGCTTTGGGCCACGCACCTGCATAGGCAAGCGCATCGCTGAGCTGGAAATGGAGACGCTGCTGGCACGGCTGCTGCGGCGCTACAAGATCAGCTGGATCTCAGAGGCGCCGCTGCAGTATGAGAGCACGATAATACTCTCGCCCCATGGGGACATACGCTTCAAGTTCGAGCCCCACGCGGTTTAGGAATGGGAAAGTGAGGACACAGCTGTGGTAAGTTGATTGATATTTACTCTTCGTATAAGGCTAACAATAGTATGGGAAGTGTATTTAGGGACAAGGGTTTAGGCTGGCTAGGCTAGGCTAGGCTAGGCTACATAGAGCTATATTCGCTTAGCGTCGATTGCGTCCGCGATAACGCTGATGTGGATGATTGAATTGCCGTGGCTGCTGCTGCTGCTGTGGCTGTGGCTGTGGCTGCGGCTGCTTGACTGGTGGCTGCTTGGCTGTGGGCGGTGTGTCCTGTTGCTCGCGTGTATGGGCTAGAGCAATGCACTGCCTGGTCGCCTCCTCCACGTCAGAGCCAGCTGAATGTATCTCATCCAGCTCCGAGTTGGGTGTCGAGTGAGCTGTGCAAAAGGATTCAGTGTCATCAGGAGTCATTGTCATATATATCTGATATCAGCAGCAGCTACTTACTGGGCACCGCATTGATAATGACATTACGCAACACAGACTGGTTGACAAAGTCGGCAGTGAAGGTGTCGGGCGAACCTGCGAAATATCAAATATATACAAATATATAACACCATGAATGGGAGGCGGCTGAGCAGACAAACCAATCGGACTATAGAATATATCTTCAGAGGAGGTGGCAGGCGTTAGGGTGTCAATGGTGGGTTGATCTAGACTCTCGGTGGTTTGATCTAGATGGGTCGGATAATCTGGCATTACAAGCGCTGGGATCTTGGTGGGTTGAACAGGCTTTAAGATCTCTACGGTGGATGGATGTGGATTGGCACTGGGCGCTGGGGGCTTGGCAATTGGACTGACTGGTATCTCATGGGGATCAGCTACAGAGTGGGAAGTATCAATGTCTTGCGGCTGCTGGGGGCAGACAGTGCTCGTGCTGCTGCTGTCCGTATCGGAGCTCGAATTGGAATTGGAATTGGTGTTGGAGTTGGTGTTGGTGTTCGAGTTGGAGTTCGAGTTGGAGTTGGAGTTGGAGTTGCTGCTGATTGAATCGGGTACGGGATCAGGCTCGTTGGGTTCAGTATCAGTGTGGGAGCTGTTGCTGCTAGTGGATTCAATGTTGGCTATTGTGTTTGAACACGTGCACAGAATAACAAAAACAAAAGCAAAATACTAAAGTTTAAAATGTTTAACCAAAATCCAAAATGGCGGATGCTAGAAATTACCTGCAGCTGCTGTATTATTGTAGAGACGCGTGTTCAGCAGGGCGGCGCTCAGGTGTCCCGGCGAGGATTTCCATTGCTCCTCCTTCTTCAGGGCGGCTAGATTTAGAGTAGAAAGATAGGGTATGTGAGGGCGGGGTTTGGTCCAAGCAAATGAAGAACTTGTTTCTGGGCACAATTATTATTCTGTATTTCAGTTTATGGTTTCAACTCGCAGAAAGAAAACTTCAAAAAAAAATCAATCAATCTTAGGCCTAAATCGTTAATCGATACTTGCAATTAAACTAGGACTTAGACTTAGTTGTGTCTATATATGCAGGCGTGTGGGTGTGCGTATGTGTGCGTATGTATGTGTGCGTGTGTGTGTGTGTGTTTCTAATAAACAACAGTTAGTTAGAGAGGAAGTTCAATATCCATTACCAACTTCCAGCGGATCTCTTTCATTGCCATTGCCATTTCCATTTCCATTGCCGTTGCCATTGAGCGTGGCCTGTGGCTCTTTTGGTTTCTGCACATGATTTGAAGTCGGCTTATTAGGTTTGATGTTCTCCTTGTGCTAGAGGGAGACAGAGAGAAAGAGAAGAGCACTGATATCTCTATCTATATGCAGTTTCTATAGAGTCTACCTGCTCTGCCTGCTCGTGCTCCTCCGTGCTGCTGATCTGCTCGCTGCTGTGGGATTCGCTTTCGCTCTCACTGCTGGTGCCGCTGCTCGTGTTCTCATCCTCTGCATTGGGCACAAAGTCTGAGTCGTCCTCAGAGTTCTCATTGGCGTATTTCGAGAGCATTTCATCGATGGTTAAATTATGATCGGCATTCAAGTCGTCATCCCGCGGACGTTTCGCGACGCTTTCACTCTGCTGCTTGCTCTAATTTAATTGAATTGCCTTTGATTAGCCCCAAGTTGTAACGTGTGGCAGCTGCTCTCACCTGTTGCAGCTTGGCTGCCATGGCGGGTATGTTGAACAGCCTGCCGCTATTGGCACGCTGCACACCTGGTCGACAGATGGCACGCGACAGCCATTGGCTGAGCTTTTCAGCATAGCCGTTGCTGCCCGCTCGACTCGAGGACTCCTGCTGTCTGCTACGCATCGTCCTCAGGCCATGGACGCGAATGGCGCGCAGCTTGCGTCGTCGCGTTTGTATAAAGTAAATCATATCCGTTGGCGAGACGGGTCCATTGCCTATCATCAAGGCACCCAGTGACACCCAGATGCGCACCAGGCGCAGCACAATGATCAGCAGCAAAAATGGAGCCCAGGGCAAGGGACGTTCCAGTACAGCAGAGCTCGAGTTCTTATCTAGAGTGAGATAGAGTGGGCGAGAGAGAGAGAGAGAGAGAGAGAGGGAGTTTGAGGAGCATAGCTTAGTTTATCTATTCGCCAAGTCTTACCCTGCGGCAGACTCCATTTGGTCGTATCCTCGATCAGCTTGAGGCCACGATCGGCCCTCTCAATTACGAACTGACCCAGTCGAGTGCTGGCAAAGCGTTCCGCCTGCTCACGCACCTTCTGATAGAAGCTGGGCGGCCGCTGCAGTTCGCTGACTTCATCATCACCGATCGCATCGTGCTGCGTATGCTGATCTTTAACCCCCATCGTTGTCTCCTGTGCCATGCTGCGGATGCTGCCTCTGCCTCTGCCTCTGCCTTTGGCTCTGCTCTGCTATGATTAATGGCATATTTTATATAGTATATGTAAATATATTAGTATATGTACTAAATGCTCTCACAGGGGGCATTTCAATGCACTCAAGAAACACGTTGACTAAAATGTGTTCAGTGATCACTATCAATAGAGGAGTCAGAGGTAAACTAAAGTAAAGGAAATCATTTTTATAGTCATTTAATTGGATAGAGTATCATTCATATATCAGATAAGAACAATCATATATCAGAGTCATATATAGAGGGTATTATTTGGAGATAGTCCCTATGGAGATAAATTTTATTTAATCATGATAGCAACTCTCCCTCCCTCCCCTTAACCTAAAGATAGCTGTACTCTGTATCTGTTTCTTCCCATATTCCCATGCTCTATCATACATATATCACTTCATACACACATATATATCACTATCACTATTTGCACTGCTAATCCTAAGCGATCCAATTCGAGCTGTGACAGCATTTGCGGCGTGATTGGATGCTGACAGCCCCAAAAGCGACCCGTACTACCTCTATAAGTAAATAGGTAGGTATAACTGACACCGTCTGACATCGCGTCTCTCGGCTCATGGCCAGCGCTCCATATTGAATATTCATATTCATATTCATATTCGCATTATCAGCACGCAGCATCGTGTCGCATCGCACTTTCTATATACAAATTGAATGCAAAAAAATAAAGAAGAAGAAGAGGAACTTTGTTGCTTTTGTTTTGTATTTGTTGGCTGTCTGGCAAAACTAATGGGATCTATCAATAGCTATAGAGATCTTTAGCTTTCCGGCTCAGTGACTAACAAAAAAAAAAAAATCAAAACAAATTAAGTAATAAACATACACATATATACATATACATGTGTGTGTGTGAGTGTATAAAAAGATGAACTTTGTTCTAAAACCGGGAATGCTCTGAATAGTTGGCTTCAGCTTGGTGATAAGTGAAATGTGAGATAGTATGAGAATTATGGAATTCTCTCAACATGTACATAGCTAATGATCTGGCATATGACCAAAATATAGTAAACATAACATAGGTACAGACTCTCTCTCTCTCTCTCTCTCTCTCTATACATAGATCCGCTATATCATATATATTCTTGTGTCATATTTGATAGTGAAAGAGTAAGGCCGTGCACAAGATAGGGTAATGCCTACTCATAGCTCAGCTAATCTGTTAATTAGTGTGAATAATAGGTGCATATTAATAATTCATCATTTGCTTTAGACAATTTCGTTCACATACGCAGCGAGGCGATTTCTTGCGCATTCTGAGCCTAAATAATTTCCAAACACAAATATTTATTATAAACATTTACATATGCATGGCGTTTAATTTGATATTTATAGCGCTTATTGCATCGCCCAAACGAAAAAAAAAGTGCGAAAGACATTAACGAAAAATGGAAAAAGAAATAACAAATTAAATAACAAATATAATAAAATTATCAAAAATGTATTGGCGGGATCAAAGTGTATCGAAAACTGTATGCAAAAGCGACGACTGCACACGCACACACATACACACAGCCTCATATACACAGGCACACGTCGAGCACACATGGGTCTGGGCATTTAGATGGTAATGCGAGAATGAGATAGCTGCATGGGAATGTAAGGTAACAATGCAGGCAACAAAACAGGCGGTGTACAGCGAAACACAGGAACGGCGAAAACTGCAAAAACTAACTGCGACGTTCTAAGTGGGAGACGGAGTGTGAGAGAGAGAGATAGAGTTTGAACTCCAGCATAGAGTTGCCTTTCTTTTCTTACTTTCCTCTCACCCACCTACACATGCAGATAACGGTCACTGTAGATTAAATGGCGCACGAGAAACGGTGGTCTAACAAAGCAAAGCAAAGCAAAGCGCACAGTCGATTACAGCATGGACTTACCGGTCTTTCTTTTGCTCTTGCACTTGTTGCAGCCTTTTCCTCTTTCAAGCTAATTCGTTGGCTCTCCTTGTGCGCTCTTCTCTAAAACATGCGTGCCAGCCGATGTATACACAGTTATACTGAGACTAGTTAAAAAAAATGTTATATATAATTTTTCAAAAGACACTTTAAAGCGATCAACTGGCAAATGGACCCAACGAACGGCTGCACAACTCCCGTGTGACTGACCAAGGCAGCGCAAGCCGAGCGCCGAGCAACCCGGAGCCCAGTGATCGGTAATCGGCATTGCGACAGCGTTTGCCGTTATCAGAAGAGCAGAGCGCAAGCTACGCTCAGCACTCATCACACTCAGCACAAAAGAGAGGCGCATTGCAGCTATTTTAAGCAATGCTTGCTGGAAGGATATAACTGTAAAGCGCTGCGTCGTTTGAAGTCGGGTACATTCACACTCGGCGCGAATTAGAGCGCGGTCACAGCAGAGCCCTTGAGCTGAGTGGATTGTGTTGCCGCACAAAGCTCGAGTGGCTGCTTGAAAGAGTGCGCACATTTAAGCACAGGTTAGACAGGTGTTGTTAGTACACATGATAACAGCAGCGACGAACTAAATTAAGAGTGGAATATTTTGCCAATTGTCTGATTGAATCATATGTAAGCACACAGCATAGCAATTTATTAAGTTAGTCAAGTGTGTGAGCTTTGTCTCATCCTATTGAGCCGCCAATTTATTATCCTGTTTACAGGAGCCGCCCATAATAGACTCCCACAAAAAAGAATAACAACTCAACAAGGCATAATCGCCTGCTACGCTCAGTGGTGGCCACTGCGCTGAGCGCAAACACAAAAATTTCGTGAGCTTTCCGAGCCAGTGCGAGCGCGACGAAAAGCTCTCAGCGAAAATTCAGTTGCGCAAAAACTCTCCACGTTGCCGGACGCAGCGACGCGGCGAAACGAAACGAAACGTTGCCAAGCAAAGCGAAGTGAAGAGCGCGCGTTTTGTTGCTGTACATGCGACTTACGCAGTCTAGCAGCACAGCACTCGGCCCAAGCGTCATTTAATTCATCTCGCGTGTGTGTTACAAAGCTGCAGCAAAAAGGGACTGCAATTAGTCTCACCCTCTCTCTCTGTGTGTGTGTGTGTGTGTGTAGTGAATGAAGCTGAAAACAAATCAAAGCTTGTTTTTATAAGTGAGCAAAAAATAAAGAAGTTGCGGCGGCAGCAGCATCAGGCGTTGGCGCCTCCGAAATGTGTCGATGTAACCAACAACAAACGAACTGAGGCGCCCATCATCCCGAAACCTACAAAAATTATAGTTCATTTGTATTGGTGCTGAGTCGCGTGCCACTCACACATACACAACAACACACACTCACACTCACGCATACGCTTGGCCACCAAACATGCGTAAGTAATAAGTAACAAAAAAAAAAAACAAAAAAACTCTCACACCAATACATACGCACACATGCATGTGGTTTATTAAAAAAATGGTTTCCGCTTTTGCCGAAATTGATATAAAGATGTTGACATGACGGAGCCTGGCAAAGGTAACGGGTTCGTCGCTTGCCCTCTGCCATTGGCCCCAGCCCCTGCCCCTATACGTGCCCCTGCAACAGCTGCTGTTTGTGTATGCGAATATTTTAAAGCAGCTTAAAGTGGTGGCAAGCTGTAATGCGTTATCCTTTAGGCACTCGCTTGGCTCGCTTCCACACTTGGCCCAGGCTTGGCCCAGCTAAGCTCGGAATTTCGAGCCCCACTCTCGAGTGGGGCATGTTTAGCATGCTCTGCCGCAGTCGCAGTCAGCCATTATTGTGTGCTATTTTTATACGCTGTTCGGGCAAAAATTAGTTGGCGAATAAATTTATGGAACGAGGGGGGCTCCAAATGTTGTAAACTAAGCAAAAGTTAAAATAGGAGTAGACAGAGAGAGAGAGAGAGATGCAGATGTAAGTGAAAAGTGAGAAAAGTGAAAGTTGAAAACAAAGTGGGAGAGGCAATAGAGGAAGATAAAGATGAAGACAGTAAGAGAGAGAAATAAAAATAAATGAAAGAAGGGATTATTCAGCTGTGGGAAACTGAAAGAGAGATGGAGTAAAAGAGAATAAAGACATAAGGAAGAAGGGTAAACAGAGAGAAAGAGACAAACAGAAAAAAGGAGGAAAATATGGATATTAAACAAAAGGAAGGAGAGATGGATATCGTCAAAGAGATAGGCAAAGAAAAAGACAAAGGGAGATAGAGACGAGTACAAATTAAGAGAGACAAAGAATTAAATAAAAATTAAGAGGGAGGGGCAAACAGAGTTAGATAGAAAGATTATCCAAAAGAGGCGCAGAGAGCCGAGAGGATAAACACAAATAAAAGTTCTCATGAAGAAAGAGAGAAGAATACATAGTGAGCGAAAAAGGTATAAAGAAATACGAATTTTTTCAGCTTATTCTGGTTCCAGCTGAATCGATTACATTTGACATCAGTTATAGTTTCAACAAACCTTTCGATCGGTCCTCGCTTTGGTTCTTCTATGGTTTTCAATGGGTTAGCCGCTCTGGCGATTCCACGCACAGTCACACGGATGTTATTCGTCATGGGGTTATGGCGTCCTAGCATGCCGCAGCGCTTCCGCTAAGCACACACACACAGAGACACACACACACATGCCACAGCTTACGTGCCGCTTGGCATTCGCTTGTGAACATCACTCTTGGCTAATATACAATTGCTTGCAACATATTTTCAAACACCCGAAGCCACCTCGAGCTCCCCTCCAAGTTCTCTTGGCTGTCGCGTGTCATTCGATTCTTTAGTTTTCTTTTTCTTTTTTAATTATTATTGCACGGCCTTTGGCACTGATAATTTGTGGCATTAGTTGCGCGACAATGTTTTGCTGTCCCTCTCCCTCTCCCTCCCCCTCTCTCTGCCCTTCAATTAGACGCCCATTTGACTTGTCAGCATCTTAGCTGTCGCACCGTGCGACTGGGCGTGAAGGGGCGTGCCTGTCGCCGCCGCCTGTGGCCTAGACATGTCACATGTCTGCCTCGCTGTAGCTGCCCCGCTGTGTGCCGCAGCATGCCGCAAGATCAGGAAGAAACAGGCGACGCCTGATTGAAATTTACAGGCATATTCGCAAATTGGCCGCATGAAATTCTATTTAAATCAGTGGAAATCAGCTTTGTGCCAGGTGGCAGCTGCCACAAAATAATGTGGCAGCAACATGAAATGCGAGGGAGATAAGAAAGAAAGAGAGGGATAGGGAGAGGGAGAGGGAGAGGGAGAGTGAGGCAGGTCGAGATTTATTTGTTGCTTCATAGAATACATTGGTTGTTGTGCTGCTGCAACTTGATACTTACCATGTCGCCATGCCACATGCCACATGCCACTCAGCTGTTTTGTGTGCAAAAGTTTTAATTACTTGCCTGTGACATTTTTGCCACAAAAAGGCAAAGAGTTAATTAAAAAGGGAGCCAAGGCCAAAGGCTGGCTGAGAGCTCGTATACTCCCTCGCTCTCTGCCTCTCTCTCTCTCTTACTCCATCTCTCTTTTCATGTAATTCAACTGCACTCCATTATACTCTCGACTTTCATCTAATTAAGCATCAATTTTCACGACTGACCCGAACCGCATTAATTAACGCCAATAATGGCTGCAGCTGATCAACAATGCATCGTTTACGCTCTTCGCATTCCTTTTATGGCCTGGGCTTAGGAGTGGAGCTTGTGCCATGTCATAAACGACATGATTTGATGGCTGATTAGCGCACACAGCTACACTGGCAGAAATTGCGCATTAAATTGTCAAGTCTCGAGCAGCTCATTAATAGCTTATCATAAAAGCTAAGCTCAGTCTCTGATAGCTGTGTCTCTGTCATGTGTGTGAGCTGTCAAGCAGCATTGTTTATGCTGCGTCATTATGCATACTTAATCCTTGAGTTTCACATGGATTTATCTGCAATTCATTAAGTATTTATTTATGCTGTATTTAGGGCTTTTCTAAGACATTTTTAATACATTCAAAGTTGTTTAAAATTTATTATTTTTTTTTTAATTTTTGGCGCAAGTTTTAGATGCATTAAACTGGTTGTAATATGGTTTAAGCTTGTCTAAAAGCTTCAATGTTGTTTAAGTAACTTTCTGAATTGCACAAGCTTCAAGCTGTTTTTTTTTTAAATAAGTCAACAACTTTCATGAGCTTTTAAAGTGTTGTAAAAGTGTTTCCAGTTCATGCCTTAAACTATTATTTCTGAAAAACTATTTTAAGAATTTTTAGAAACAAAGCTATTTGAATAAAACTTGCAAAATTTATTTGTAATCAGCAGAGTTTTTTTTATATACTTCGAAGTAGTACTTAGTATAATTAAAATCATTAAATTAAATTTAAATTAAATCTCCTAAAAATTTCAATGCGCTTTTTTGCCAGTATTTATATATATATATATATATATATATATATATATATATATATATATATATATATATATATATATATATATATATATATATATATATATATATATATATATATATATATATATATATTTTATCAATTGATTATAATATAATGACCAACTCATGCTAGCTCAGCGAGCACCGACAACAAGTTTTCATTTCGAATTCTCATTCAGAGAAAATCGATTTTCTTATTTAATCGCATTTGATTTGTGTGTTTCATACAACTGCAACAGAGCGTTTCAGTTGGCTTGGCTCAGTGGCTTGATTGGCTTTGATTAAACTCGTTTTTGTTTTCTTTTCGCGCTCACTGTGAGTTATTGCCCCTTCGAGCAGAAAAGAATGCACGGAAATACGGAAATTCACATTACGTATACGCCGTCTAGCAGCGCCTACCCCTTGCCTACCCTTTATCTTGCCCTCTCACATGCTGTAGACGCCACACCTGTCTCGTGCTCTTTAATGGCCCTCAGCACGCTAAGTTCTTTTTTTTTTCTTTGTTCACCTTTTCGCATGCTGTGTTGCAGTTGCAAATTGTGATCTCACTACTTGCCCCAAATATACAATTTTGTGGCACGCATCGCAATTGTAAAGCAATTTGTGCCCCAGTCATTTTCGTATAGTCGAGTGAACTGTGGACACAAACCAATAATCTGAAGCGCCTGGGCAACAGCTGTAAGCCTCATGCATACATATCGCCAGTCTAAAGAGCTACAAAATGCTGCATGAATTATTCAGAGCAGAAGGAAAACTCATTTGCGCAGCACTCGACTCGAGCAAGTGGAAATTCACTTTTATCCCAAACAACAAATTTTGTTAACTTGTTCGCCTTAGCCAAAAAGTTTTGGGGCCACAAACAATGTGTAAATTTCTACAGACAACAACAAGTATTTATATACAGCATATAGTATATATCATCATGTATAATCATAAATTGGAATGGCTTCATCTGGCTAACAGCTGCAGGCGAAAAGCTTTCACGAAATGTGAAATTCTGTCGTTTGAATAGCAAAAATATTTATCTTAATTCTGGCATAAATTGCGAACCATTCACAATGAACCTTTATCAAAAAGCAAAGCAAACTGCTTCAATCAAATGTAAATGTCAAAGGAAAACCGCAAAAATAAAACACTTAAAAGTTCCACGGAAATTAAGCTAAAAAATCTGTGGATTGTGATAAGCGACCACCAACTAGGATTGCGTGCTAACCGAACATGCGAATTAAAACACTAAAAGCACTAAAACCACTTTAATCAGCAGCAACAACAACCACTGCCACCACTGAATAGCCACAACAATATGAAGCCAAAAATTGCGGGGGCTTGAGTTAGTTTCTGGCCATGCGGCTATGCATATGAGCAAAAGAGATATCCATTAGAGAAAAGTGTTATATATTTGAATGAAAAAAATTATGTGAATTGGGCACTTAGTATAACTGACAGAGATTAATAATAGAAACTGGTATACGCCTCAGTTGATATATAATAACTTTAATAACGTAAGTGATATGACAATTGGTTGATTTTCCTAATCAACATAGCATATGGTATAACAGTTATTATATACATAATTAAATTAATTTCGATTGTGCTATTATAATATAGAATTTAAGTGCTATTCACCTGATATATTTTTAAAATAATTAAATTGCTTTAATATATATTAAATGTTATATGCAAATCAAGTGTAGTATAAAACTCAACTGTTATACTACATGTTCATGTATTGTAAGAGGTTAATATGAAGTTTCTAGAAACTTATAGCAAGTTATAACAGTTGTTGCTCAGTTAAGGGAACTGTTATATGCTGCGTATATCTGCTCTTGACTGCTCTCAAGTATGAACGCTTGCATAGCGCTAATAACAAAGTTGTTAAATGAGACTGTTATATGTTATACTCATTCCATGTTATGTGTATTGTGTGTGCATTGCTATCACTGCTGTTATAACTATTTGAAAAAACTGTTATATGCTACCACACGATCTATTTTCAGCTTTAGAATTGGTATACAATTTATAGAAATATCTTGCTAGAGGCTGTGTAAACTGTTATATGCCAAATATATGCCTGCAAACTCTTTAAAGAGCGTTACGATATGCCTCAGTACAGTATAACTCACTCTCATTATCTATGGGTAATGGGTATATACTGCGACTAGCTAAAAATTATCTCCAAATATATTTTGAGCGGAAGTCTTATGCTTGTATTCTCTGTGTGTGTTACTCATACAGATATAGTCCATGGCACATTGTGCCATGAGTACAACTTTTACAAGACAAAGCAAGCAAGTCATTTGAAAAGTTCTTGAAAAGACGCCTTCGGCTTTAGTTCATTTTAGCCTCTCTCCTGGCACACACTTTATGCAGGGTATACGTGGTATCATTAGCAACAATAGCAACATTAAATGCCATCGCGACGGGCGTTGTGCGTGGCACGTTGCTCGCAGCTCGTTACTCGTTGCTAGACAGCCGCTTGACGCCAGCTATGATTCGCAGTGCGGGGTAACAACAATCACAGCCAAGCGGCGGCAGATGACGTCACCTGCTGCTGCTGCTGTTGCTGCTGCCGGGCAATAACAAGCGACACGACAAAAACATAAACGAAGCCAGGAGCTAAGCGACCAACTGAGTACGAAAGGGGCGTGTACGAGCAACACCCAACAACAACAGCAACAGCCCCACCCTCCCGACAGCCCCTAAAAATAACAACAATGCGAACAGGAATATTATATTGAAAATGTCAGCAATATTTGCCTCAACAGGTGAGCAGCAGGCAGCCGTTAACCAAAATAACAAAAAGCCAACAAAGTCATAGTGTATGTATATATAAATATATATATATATATATATATATATATATATATATATATATATATATATATATATATATATATATATATATATATATATATATATATATATATACCTAAATACCCTCTAGTATCAGCTGTTAAATAATTGATTGTCGACCTCGAGCTTGATTTATTGGCTAAAAGCATTGAACTATAAATATTGCATAAATATATATATATTTATATATATATATATATTTACATTACACATGCTTCCAATTCGTATTCATATTTGATATACCCCTCTGCTGGCCTGCGTGGCATTAAGTGTCATTTGTTCTGTTGCATTTACCTGATTGCTTTGACGATATTTCGATTTGGATATGATCCACTCTTGTAATAACGCAATAATGACGCTGAGGTCAAGCTGAAATTGTCTTGCAACAACAACAACAACAGCAGCAGCAGTAGCAGCGGCATGCCACATACGCATTTCCGTAGAGCAATAAAAATGCTAATGGCCATTTTATTGATACCCTGCAAAAAATTGAAACTGTTTTGGGTTATATTCAATGTCTGAATATTTTATGAGCAATTGAGTTGTTGAGTGTATTAAGCGAGTGTTGAAAATAAGTTTTTGGTTTTGGCTTTTTAATATAATAAATTGTTTATATTTTAAGAAATTTTATATTATTTAATATATATATATATATATATATATATATATATATATATATATATATATATATATATATATATATATATATTTCTGTTCAGACCAGTCTTGCATTATTTTATTTTTATTAAAAACATATGATTAATTTACAATAGATTTTTTATTCAATTCAAATCAGAAATTAGTTTTAATTTTTAAATTATTTAGTTAATTAATTGCTTTTCTTAACTGCTTTCATGTATTCAACTTTCTTTATAGACAATAGAATTTACCCATCGTTTATTTATATTTATATATATTATTTTATTTATATATATTATAAATAAAGTATATGGTGTCTAGAAGAACTTAGAGATGAATATGCCGCATCTCCTTTAGGTGGTAGAGAGAATTAGAGCTGATGTATAGAAAACAACTAAAGTAATATTCTTGATGGATGATAAATTACATATCAGTATTATTTATATCAACATTAGTCTAATGATTATTAGCTGGTCAACATTAATGCAATGGGTATTAGCTAGTCAATTCCATTGTCAATTTCATCTGTTATACTTTACCCAAATTCAGCAAAAATCAAGCACAAAAGGCAATAAAAAGCGAAAGTCATTAAATTGGCAAAATGCTGCTGCGTATTGACATTATTTGGCTAACAGTCATAAAAAGTGCCACATGCCGCTTGCAACGTTAGCCAGCAGCCCCCTTGGCCACATATCCTGGCAGACAACGTTAGCCATGTCGAATATGTCGAGACGTTTCCAGGCAAAACTTTTAATGGGCGACAAAGCTGAATCATGCTTAAAAAGTTGCTCCTTGAATGTCTAGAATAGCCTAATTGCAGACGAGTGTAGCAGTATAAGTGTGACTCACGCTGAGATACCCTGTAGCACATTTTGTATTTTGCACATTGCTTATTTAGTTACTTTCTTTAAAGAGTATTATCATTTTTAAATATTTCTTATTTTTTTTTAGCAGTGTTCACATAATTCCCGGACATTGGCTTATAGATACCCTGCACATTTACCGCACTAACAGCACTGGCTAAAACCGAATGAAGCTACTATTGTGATACGCTAGAAAAAAAATTGAACTAATTGTTTTTTATGAATTGTAAATTCTATTTGTATTTGTTTATAATTAGTTGATCTGTTACATATGTACAAAATTGTTATTAATTTTAATGTAAATTTATACATTATACATTCGCAAGCAAAACAAACACAACACAAGCGAGTTTCATTTTGACTAATTTATGTTGAATACTTTTGGGGCTGCGCATAAATCATATATTGGCTAGCGAAAATATATAGCCTTGTCGCCATATTCTTCATTGGAATTCCAACTTTTTCATTGGATTGCTTCATCCTCGTTGAATCCTTGAATTGCCACTCGACGTCACGAGCACAATTTTGATGCTGCTTAGTTATCAAGCTCGACTGGCAATGGCAGCGTTTGATGGAGTAATTGCAATTATTTAACAAGAGCATCTCCCAGGCTGAGCGCGCGAGCAACAGGACATTCGATTCCCATTTAAAAATGACCAAATTTCCAACCCTAAAGCCTGAAATTGATATAATAAATTTGCCAAGCAATTTTGCCCCTTTCGGGTATGCAGAAAAAAAAATATTTTCAATTTGTCCGCCAATTTTGCCCCTTTCGGGTATGCAACAAAAATTTTAATTGGCAAATATTTGTTTGCTTGCTGCGATTTCTGTTCGCCTGGTACTTCACTCGAGTTTCCATACAAATTTTGATGGCCAGCCGCCGCTAACCGTTGCCCTGAGTGGTATGCAACGATTTTCGTTATTTGAGGTTACTTTCTCTGCATTTATGTTTGCCTGGTATTTTAGCTAAATTGTATTAAAAACAACCAATTTTAATTTTTTTTTTAAAGCTTTTTCATATTTTATTAAATAAAAATTCTATTAAAAACATACAAATACAAATTTTGGCTTGTAATGTAAATGGCTATATTCGGGGCAAATAAAGGTTGATTTCAGATAACTATATCTTAAAGGACTCGTGGCTGTTTAAGGATTTTTTCAATCTGAAAAGATAATGAACAGATAAATATATTAATACAACAAAAACAACAAGAAAAATAAATAAACCGACTATATGAAAGGAGCGTAGAAAATAAGCCATAGCTGGGCCATATCCTTGCGCAGGACGAAAATACATGATGCGTTAGAATCGTGAGCACCAACCAACACGATCCCCATTAAAACATTATAGGGTCATCTAAGGATTCAGGACTTCTCATTTTTTACGCTGCGGCGGCCTTCGGGAGCAAGGAAAATCAACCAAAACACACATAATCCTTAATATCTCTGCAAATACAAGGACGATATTGATGTGTTTTGGCACATTGGTAGCCCTGGTGACCCCCTACTATTTGACACCCTATATGCCAGGATACGCCAGGATGCGGCTGAGCTACGAGCATTTTTCCGTTTGCACAAAAGTCCTTATATCTCAGTTACTTACAGGACTATCGCCTTTTTAATTACTAATTCCTAATAAGCAGGCGAAGTGCTATATCTGGTGCAAAGCATATCCTGATAGTCCTTCAGATGGCCAAGTTACGTTGCTCCTTGGCCATTTTTCGACCATTTGCCTTACAAATATATGAGGATTTTTTTTGTTTAAATCCTGGAAATCCTTAAATGCCATTTGATAGTCCAGCTTTTCACAAGACTAAAATGGTATGTCCTTGCAGGATCATCAAGGATATGGCTGAGTTATGGCTATGTAAAAAGTGTCCTTTTTTAGAAAAATTGCTCTAACTTCGTCAAAATGTTGCGGATTTTCACAGGACATGTTGCGTTAGGATTAGCTAGAGCTGCCGCCTCGATCTGTAAAAAAATATTATGGGGTTATATAAGGATCAACGGATATTCTGTAAAGGAATAATTACGAGAACTCCTGCATATCCTTGTATATCCTGTAGACTTCTATGTCAATGAATTGGTATCAATTCGAGGTAGAATGTGACCAAAGGACATCTAATTCGTCCTTTTAGTTTTTGTGTGTCGATTCTTAGATGAGCTGCTTTTGTTTTAGGGTAATTAATGGCATTTTTGTTTCTCAGATATCTTGGTCCCTGACGAGTACAAGGATATGATTAAGCTGGAGCTGCTAATGAGGATATTTTTCATATAATATAATAATATATAACTATGCTATATATCTCCGCAGGATAGATAGACTTCAAAATGCTCAGAAGTTGTGTTGTTATTTAATCAAGTTAATGCAACATTCGCCAGTCGATTTACCTGCAGCAGGAGAGTTCAATATTTACATTATAAATAAACACTTATTTATGTAGATATCTACTTTACCTATGCACATACGCATACTCACACTTTGACCTTTGTGGAGCTGCTCCAACACCTCAGTGAATTCGTGTCGCATGCGCTCCGCTTGCATACGTAAAGCTGCCATTACCCGTTCGAGCATATTTGCTTAATTATTTACACTAGCGTCGTGAATATTCGAACAGGTGTCACAAAACTAAAAAGTTGCGGCCAATTGTCATCCAATTGAATATTTATAATGCGCAACTCGCTGAGCGTACGCTGTAAATAATTCCCCAAATGACAGTTGCCAGCTCCGTGGGGAGCGTTTTATGAGCGGGCAGCAAAAGTGCAAATACTAATTACTATAAGTATATGAGTTCGGCCAGGCTCACACACGCACACACACACACCTTGTTGTGCCCACTCCTTGCATTAATTTAATTAAAATGTGGCACAACCAAAAAACAACTAAGAACTATACAGTCGAGCGATACTGACTGCTTGATGCTTGTTCACTGTGTTAAAAATAAAACTATTTATATTTACATTTATATTTATATTTATATTTATATTTATATTTATATTTATATTTATATTTATATTTATATTTATATTTATATTTATATTTATATTTATATTTATATTTATATTTATATTTATATTTATATTTATATTTATATTTATATTTATATTTATATTTATATTTATATTTATATTTATATTTATATTTATATTTATATTTATATTTATATTTATATTTATATTTATATTTATATTTATATTTATATTTATATTTATATTTATATTTATATTTATATTTATATTTATATTTATATTTATATTTATATTTATATTTATATTTATATTTATATTTATATTTATATTTATATTTATATTTATATTTATATTTATATTTATATTTATATTTATATTTATATTTATATTTATATTTATATTTATATTTATATTTATATTTATATTTATATTTATATTTATATTTATATTTATATTTATATTTATATTTATATTTATATTTATATTTATATTTATATTTATATTTATATTTATATTTATATTTATATTTATATTTATATTTATATTTATATTTATATTTATATTTATATTTATATTATATTTATATTTATATTTATATTTATATTTATATTTATATTTATATTTATATTTATATTTATATTTATATTTTTATTTTTATTTTTATTTTTATTTTTTTTTATTTTTATATAAGAGAGTGCATAAATAGTGTGCATAAATAATAGAGTGAATAATGCGTGAGTCTGTGCCAAAAGAGTCTGTGAAAAGCTAATATACTCCTATTACTTAATGACTGAGCATAACAAAACAACAAGTTCTTCATGTTGTCTCTGCAGCTCGTTTGTAGAAGCGCTTAAATATAATTTAACGTTGTCCTTGCAGGCATTTTTGGCATTTGCTTATGTAAAAATCTGGCGCAATTATCATTGCTGCCCGCTGCTTGTCCTCGAGGGCAGCAGATATAATATATATTCTAAATTCCTATTATCCTATATATATAGTTATGTGTGTGTTTAAAAATATACATTTTACGCTCTGTCTCTGATTTTTCAAAACATTTCATTCATAACAGCCAATGCCAGCGGGCTCTTGGTTGTTTGTGTGGCAGCTGCTTTGCTTGAGCTTTTACTTGAGTGCGTAAAGCTTGCTACGCAACACCCACACACACACATACACACACATATGCTTAACTTTATCTGCGCCTCCATTTGCATTTTATGAGCGCCCTCTCCAATTTGTGATGCAGCAGCAGCAACAGCAGCGCAGCATACGGCATTAATAATGCAACAGCCAACGCCGCAATAATATCACAAGCACGAGAGCACACACACACAGACACACACACACAGACACACACACACACAGACACAATCGCGTTTTCCATTCAATACCAAACAATAAACACACACAGAGGCACAGGCTAACTAGTCAACATTGTTATTCGCTCTGTGTCGTGTGTGTGCTTGTGCTGCCCGCCTATAGATGGCGCTTGTGCTCCGTCGTTCACATAATCCGCTGTGGCAGTCTTTTAGGAGCACTGCTGCCGTGCAGTTCGTGGCGCAACGTGTGGCGCCTCGCGCAATTCGTCGTGTTTTCTCAACAAATCACTTCCCATTTTTTTTTTTTTTTCAATCTACTCAAGTTATGCAAAATTTAATTTTCTCTATTTGCTTGAGTCGGGCTAAGGCACATTCAGTGTGGGCGGGACATGGGCTTGATCAACATATGCTCAGTTATTCACGGTGCGCCTGATGGAACTGCAGCCCAAATTGCACAAGAAGCACCAGCAGAAGCATGCAACATTTGCGCTGTGCCACAAGTTAAACAAAATCTTTCCAATTGCAGGTAAAGCAAATTGCTTTGGACCAACTGTGCATGGGCCAAATTTAATGACTCTAAAACTGTACAGAAAAAACTGTGGATTTGTTTAGATATTTGTTTGTGAAAAAATAAGAAAAAACTAACTGTTGTAAATATTATAATAAATTAATATGTGCGGCCTTTCAAACTGTAAATGGCAACTGTGATTGTAGAACTGTATTAAGAACTGCAGAACTACTTTAATTAAGCTCTTCAGCTGCATATAAGCTAATTATTTATTCAAGAAATCTCTATATATTTTCTAGTTTGTTCTTTGTTCTGTGACTCTCAAACTGTGCATTACGACTCTGCCTGGCACAGCGGCTGTTATATGCCAACGTTTACTCTGCAAGGAGTTCATAAAACTCTGAAAAATATTGAAAAAAATTCTTATTTGTGAATCTGAGCCTAAGCCAGCGATATATTTAGTTGACAGAGTATATTAGCTTCATTAGACTTAATTTAAATAATATTTTACAACTCCTCATATTAAATATCTAAAAATAAATGTAAAACCTTAAACTAAAATTTCTTGCTCTAGAAATTAGAATTCTTTACTTAATTCTATACGCAACTGGCTAATATGCCCTCGATCTTGACTATAGAGTGCTTTGTATTCGGCGTATTGAATAAACTCTCAACTAATATTCCATTGCTAACTAATATGCTCACTTCAATGCAGCTACAGGGTATTCACGTATTTTTGCTGTGCCTTAGTGAGTTCGGTCGCAATATTATGAATCGGCAACTGTGATATAAGCCAGCTGCGGTCAGTCAGCAAGGAAAGGCAAAAGAACTCTCTCCTCTCTCTCTTTGTCACTCTCTCCTCCACACTCCGTCTCTCGCTTTCTCTGTCTATCTCTCTGCGAATGATGTCATGCGGCAGCTGTGTGGCGCTTAGTTTCATATGATTCGTGCGCTGAAACGCAACGCATTCAAAATTTGGTTGTTAAATCGATTCTTGAGTTGCTACGCACAAGACTTTAATCATCGCTCTCTCTCTCCCCCGCTCTCTTCCGCTCTCTCTCTCTCGCAGCTCGCATCCACTACTTGGAGCGTGAGGAGCAACGTCCAGCCAGCAGCAGCAGCAGCCGCTTGCCCAACGAGGGCAGCATCGATGCCAGCGCTGCCAGCGTTTCGCCACCGAGTGGAGTTGGCATCTCGCCGCAAGGTTCGCCCCAGCTGCAGCAGCGCCTGGGCAAGCACCTGAGCAAGTCCGCCTCAGAGCTGAACGGACACGATTGCCTGAACAGCAACGAATCGCCGCATTTGTCGCCGAAGCGTGCCAAGAGCGCCGCCGCCCAGCAACTCATCGGCGGCGGCGGCGGCGGCACCAGCAGCGTTGGGGGCGTGGCCAGCGGCGTGGGCGTGCTGCAGAAGACGCACGGTTTCTTCAACAATCTGAAGCATCGCTGGAGCCGAGCGAAGAGCAAAGATCGCATCGGCCGCAAGTCGCCCAGTGACTTTCTCGAGGAGAGCACCGACTATGCTGCCGACTACAGCTCCGAGAGCAGCTCCGTGACCCAGAGTCCACGACATCGAGCCACCACACTCGGATCGCCGCTGGCGCGCGACTTTCGTGCCACGGCGAAAATGGCGCAGGTGATTCAACGTTTCGGCGGCTCCATGGAGGGGCGCATCGACGAGCAGCCCGAGAACGGAAATGTCCACAGCGCAGCGACAGCAACAGCACAGCAGCAGCAGCAGCAGCAGCAGCAGCAGCTGGAAGCCCTGCAGGTGAGTCTTAGGCCAAAAAGCGCTTTTCCTTATGATTTCGTTTTGTTGTCTTGTAACGTTTTCATTTGCAAACATTTCAATTGGATTTGTTTTTCTATTTTCACTGAAAACACGAAATTCTTTTCGAAATTCCTTTGATGCTTATTATCTGCCAAACTTGACGCACGCTAAACGGCACAAAATGTCGTTGATCGATAAACGATAACAATTGCAAAATGCCCATCACTAACGAACGCAACGGCAGGCCGACGAGCTGCGTCGCAAGCGGGAGACACAATTACGACAATTCGTCTTCTTTCAGCTGCGCGTCCATCTCAAATCCGGCTGCGACCTGGTGGCCATGGACAAGAACGGTAAGCTGTCCACTCTAGCCCCACACACACACTACAACACGCCCTGTCACGTCTGTCAGTCACTTATGTTTCCTTTGTGTTCTCCTCTGCGTCAGGACTGAGTGATCCTTACGTCAAATTCAAGGTGGGCGGACGCCTGCTGCACAAGTCGCGCACCATACACCGCGACCTCAACCCGGTCTGGGACGAGGTGTTCATTGTGCCCGTGGAGGACCCCTTTCAGCCGATTATTGTTAAGGTAAGCCGACTTGGCAGCGCTTAGACTAAGACTTCAAGGAAACTGAGCTGCCAATGAATTTCGCAAGAGCTTTGAAGACAAGAGTAAGGAGATTCAGGGTAAATCATGAAGATAAAGGGAAGCTAGTTGGGTAAGCTTTAAGCTTTCGGTGAATAGCGCATGCAAAAGGTTTCAGTGAAAGGAAGCTTGCTTTGAGCCGCCATTTAAGAAGATTGTGTAATAAATATTAAATAATGATAAATTAATATTTTTTAAGCTGCCATATAAGATGGTTTAATAAATATTAAATAATTAATTAATAATTTCCAAGTCACCTTTCTTCACGCTTAAGCTTAGCTAACAAATAAAAAAAAAACCCATTTGAACTAAAATTAAAAAACAAATAAAATAAAATATTTAGCTCTACAATTTTTAAATCAAGCTTGAGTAAAAAATAATTAAATATTTAGGCAAGGCTTAAAGTCTCGTTAAGTCAAGCTACAAGGCAATAAAATGCCTGAGCTTTAAGCTTCTGGCGACTAAATTAACAGATTCTTTATTTTAAGCTGCTAGTGACTAAATTAACAGAATTATTATTTTAAATGCGCTTAAAACATTAAAGAGAATAGAAAAGCAACAAATAAAACAAGTCAGATAGAAGCGCTGCAATTAGTTAGCTTTTAAGATCTAAAATGTTGGAATAAACTGAAACAGTTTAAATGCAATTAATCAGCTTTTTCAGACTAAGGCGAGTGAAATAACAAATGTAAAAAAATAAAGTATACTACAACTGAAACATAGGAGAAGAGATAAAACAAAAAAAATTTGTTGTGGAAAATATTAAGATACAGAATAATTTACAGAATAAGAAAAGCAGTCTGCTAGCAGAGTTTTAAATTATATTTGATAAAGTAATCAAAGAAGGTATTAAAGCCAAGAAAGATTGCCAACTAATCGAGCCTTTAGCTGCAATTCAATCTGACAGCAATAGCAACTGGTAAATTATTACACAGCAAACAGCAAATGAAAAGCAATTTCCCAGCGGCATCGACAAGCAGCCAACTAGCACGAGAATAATTGCCGGCGTGACATTCAATTTGGCAAATTGTTTCGCACTCAGTTGCTGGGTGACTGGCAATGCAGTTAACCGAAAATCAATCAAGCCATTCCCCGCAGGTCTTCGACTATGATTGGGGACTGCAGGATGATTTCATGGGCTCGGCGAAAATCGATCTCACGCAACTGGAGCTGGGCAAGGCGGAAGATATCAATCTGCAGCTGAGCGATACGAGCAACGGCGAGCCGGGCCTCAGCATGGGCGAGATACTCATCAATCTGACGCTCTGGCCGCGCAGTCAGGAGGACAAGGAAATGGTGAGTGGCTGTCACAATAAATGCAATAAACAATTTGCTCAGCGCCAATCTCAATCAATTTCGGTAAGGCTACAAGTCCCAAGGTGAAAGTCAAGCATCTGCGATACAGAGCTACAAACTGCTGCTGGCAGATTGAGCTATTGTTCAGTTGCCTCTTATTTCTCTCTCTCTCTCTCTCTTTTCCTTTTGGTTTGTCGTGTGTCTTGTGTCTATTCTCGGTTACTTTGCGGCTTAAGTCTGTAGTGTTTCTCATAGAGACAGATACATTTTTCTACTCAGCTCATAGTCAGTTCTTAGCTTTGATTTCCTTTCAACTTTTTCCATTGCTCACTGTTAGCTACTTTTCCACTTTTGCTTTTCCTTTTCCCAATCTTAACACTATTCTGTTTCCGAGGCGAAAGTCATGCATGTATCACGAAGATACAACTACATTTATCGCCTCGCTTTAGCTACTGTTTGCAGCTCACATCCATCAACACTTGGCCAACTTCCGTCCTTTCTCTTTGCGCTCACTTTACATAATCGTCAATTATCACATTGTTCTGTCATTCTGAGTTGTCGCAATCGAAACTCTCTTCAGTTTGCGTGCTGATTTATGACTCAAGCGTTTGCCTCTTGCCAACTCGCTCAAGCGCCACTCGTGTGTGCCTAGCTCCAAGTTGGCGCTACGTACTCAGCCCCGACCTGCCACACCCGCCCATGCATTGACTTTGCGCTTTGATCGCTGCTTTTCGACTGCTCATTACAATCGCACGTAAAGCGCTCAGCTTGAGCAACGACGACAACAACAACAACAACAACAATTAACAACACACAAAGACAGCGGGAAAATACCCCGAATTGTTTAAAGTAAACAGCAATAAAACTGGGCCTTCTGCTAGTCAGGCCATAACAACTACTGCATACTCTACTCACTGCCAAGCTGATGTATGTGCATATATTTATATATGCCTATCTCTCTCTCACTCTCTCTGTATGCCTCTATATGCCTATCTATCACTCATGTATGTGAGTCCGAGTGAGTCCTATCTCACTCAGGCATGTTTATTTGCTCTGCTGTTCTCTCTCGCTCTATCTTTTTGTCAGTCTCTAACTTTTTTCTCTCTGCCTATCTTATTCATCTGTGACTTTAATTCTGTCTTTCTTCCGTCTCTGCCTGCTATTCTCTTTAACTCTATCTCTCTCACATTTCCGCAGTTTTTAACCTCCCTTTCTCGCTCGCTTCTTTCTTTATCCCTCACTATATCTCCGCTCCCACCTCACTCTCCTTCTTCTTCACAGTTTTTCTTTCTTTATTCTAGCACGCTCTCTCTTCTCTCTTTCATAGTTCCTCAGTCTTTTAACTGTCTGTCTCTCTCTCTCTCTCTCTCTGTATCTTCCCTCATTATCTGTCACTTCTAACACTATATCTCTGGCCATGCCTCACTCCTCTTATTCTTCATATTTTTCTTTAGTCTAACTCTCCCTCTCTTCACTCTTTTTCTTCCCACTATCCCATTCTTTGCCATTTTCTCCTCTTTTTAGTTTATTCACTCGAGGCTGCTTAACCCCTGCCCCAAATATGCTTCGACCTTTTTTATCTAATTACCTTCATCTTCTATTATTCGGCTATAAATTTAATTACTCAGCAACAGGTTAAGTAATCGACTTGCCGTGCGAGTTCTTAGCAATTAATTATAGATACTATAGATGGATACTATACATACATACATACATACTATAGATGGATGGGGCAGGGGGGTGCAGTTATATTCACTGTGCAAAGGTGGCACAGCAATGGCCGCTTATCAGTGACTCAGTCGGAGAGTGTAACAAAGTCTACGACTCACTTCATATGCCCGCCCCAAGGTTATCTCGCGGTCATGTGGGTTGGGAGAGCGCAAAGCTGAGGCCAATTGTTGCTTTAGTCGTTCCACGTTGCTTCGCTTGCGAAGTGCCACTGTGACTTGAGTTGTGCTGTGCTGGGATTATGGATTGGCTTGGTCCCATTTCCCGGACTGCGCCGCGCATGTTGCTCAAGCGTCTGCGGCAGCAGCAGAGCGAGTTCCGCGAGCAGCTGGAGCTGAGCTGCGAGGAACTGAAGGAGGTCAACCTTAAGCTTTGATCTGTGTAATTACGCAGACATTTTGATTTGTGTCTCAATTGCGATTCGTTTCGACTTTCCCACTTGCAGCACTTTCAACGTAACTCCAAATTGGCTGAGTCATCGAAACGTCTGAAATCACAGATCTGGAGCTCCGTGGTGACAATACTGCTGGTCAAGGCCAAAGATCTGCCGCTGGCCGAAGACGGCAGCAAGCTCATTGACACACACTTCAAATTTAGGTGAGCGCGTAGAGATTATGTAGTCGGAGGCATGAGCCAATTGTGAAACTCTCCATAGGCTGGGCAACGAGAAGTACAAGAGCAAAACATCATGGACGGAGCGCTGGCTGGAGCAATTCGATTTGCATCTGTTCGATGAGGATCAGAATCTGGAGCTGGCCTTGTGGAATCGGAACACGCTCTGCGGCAAGGCCAACATCGATCTGAGCGTCTTTCAGCGCGAGACGACACATGGCATTTGGAAGTGCCTCGAGGACTGCTCTGGCGAGATCTTTCTCATGCTAACGATCAGCGGCACGACGGCTCTGGAGACGATTAGCGACCTGAAGGCGTTCAAGGAGGATCCGCGCGAGACGCAGTTGATCAGAGATCGCTACAGCTTCTGGCGCAGCCTGCAGAATCTGCGAGATGTCGGACATCTGACAGTTAAGGTCTTTGGCGCCACGGGACTGGCAGCCGCTGACATCGGCGGCAAATCGGATCCCTTCTGCGTGCTGGAGCTGGGCAATGCGCGACTGCAAACGCAGACGGAGTACAAGACGCTGACGCCCAACTGGAATAAGATCTTTACCTTGTAAGTGGCAATCAGTTGAGCCATGTTGATCTCTACTTAAATCGTAATTCCAAATTATTGCTACAGCAACATCAAAGACATTACTCAGGTGCTGGAGATCACAGTCTTCGACGAGGATCGCGATCATCGCGTTGAGTTTCTGGGCAAACTTGTGATCCCTCTGCTGCGCATCAAGAGCGGCGTCAAGCGCTGGTACACGCTGAAGGACAAGAATCTGTGTGTGCGCGCCAAGGGCAACTCCCCCCAGATACAACTCGAGCTGACCGTCGTCTGGAACGAGGTGCGCGCCGTCTGTCGCGCGCTCCAGCCCAAGGAGGAGAAACTCATACAGCAGGAGGCGAAGTTCAAGCGTCAGCTCTTTCTGCGCAACGTGAATCGCCTCAAGGAGATCATTATGGATATACTGGAGGCTGCACGTTATGTACAGTGAGTAGAACTTAATAATCATTGGCTGATCATCGGCTCAGCTGCTGCTTTGCCACTGCAGAAGCTGCTTTGAGTGGGAGTCTCCGGTGCGTTCGGGCATTGCCTTTGTGCTGTGGATCCTCGGCTGTGTCTACGCTGATCTGGAGACAGTGCCACTCGTGCTGCTGCTCATCATACTGAAGTAGGTGACATGAAAATCCAGAGACTTCGTTAGACTCGTAACTCTTCATTGGCTTCACAGAAAGTGGCTCATACGCCTGATCACGGGCACAACGGATGCCAATGCGGGTCACTATGACTACGAATACGATGAGGACGATGACGACGACAAGGAGAAGGAGGAGAAGAAGTCAATTAAGGAGCGCCTGCAGGCCATACAGGAGGTCTCGCAGACCGTACAAAATACGATCGGATATCTGGCCTCGCTGGCCGAGAGCACCATCAAGTGAGTTGGAGTTGACTTAAGCGTAATACCCATTCCATCCAATATTGTAAACTCTGCTTGGCCAGCACATTCAACTTTTCCGTCCCCGAATTGACCTGGCTGGCGGTGGTGCTGCTGCTGGGCGCCATCTTTGTGCTGCATTATGTGCCGCTGCGCTGGCTGCTGCTCTTCTGGGGCCTCATGAAGTTCTCCCGACGCATTTTGCGGCCAAACACGATACCCAACAACGAGCTCCTCGACTTTCTCTCTCGCGTGCCCGACAACGAGGAGATCGTAAGCACTGCGAACACTTTTCCAAATCACAAACAACTTTAAAAAAAACAATTTATGTCTCTTGCAGAATCAATTCAGGGAGCTGCCGCCGTCGGCGACCACGGATCTGGCGCGCAGCAATCCCAAAAAGAAACTGAAGGGCTCATAGTCTATAACCAGCGCTGATGCGGTCATTGGGCCGCTGCAGCACAGCGCAATTGGTACACAGCACTTGATGCAGCGCTTCCGCGCCAACACCAGCCAACTGAAGCACAAATTTAGCCAGGCCAAGAGCCTTAGTCTAAGCCAAGGCGATTAGCCGATTAGTCCATTAGCAAGTATCCAATCGATGGCACAAGAATCCAAGACGCAACTTTAACTCAATGCACCAAAAGTTTTTATGCTTAGCTTAAGTACTTAAGCAGCAAACTAAATAACACGTAAGAAACACAACAGTCGGCTATGCTCGACTGTGCCATACTCGTTCACAGTTCGATAATCTGTGGCAGGTTAACTAATCCGTTTAGCCCCCTGCTCACAGTGGGCGCAGCTCTATATATACCCCAAAAGTAACGCTGACTCGGCTATACGTGTGCCCAAACGAGTATATCCGAAGTTTCACGTGTTAAGCAGGCAACTCACAGTCCGTATCAGCATTATTAAAATAATCTTATCTACTGCACAAGCGAGCATTAAAGAGCCAATATGCTGCCTTGCAAGCTCTTCTTCTGATTTCTCAGCACAAAGCCAAAATACTCGATATACATCTTATACTCCTCTACACTTTCTCAACGAGCATATGAAAACCAATATACCTCTTTTTACATACTGAAAACTAATATACCCCATTTACACACTGTAAACAAGCATACCTCTCTGTACACTATTAACCAGCATATCTAAGCGCATATACCCAATTTGATCCGAATATGCAGCATTTCACAGTCTGAGCGGGCATTGCCTAACTGATATACCCCAATGTGAACGAGTATCTTTATCAATTTCAAGCAATTTTAATATCTATTTCCCTCTCTCTCTCTCTCTGTCTCTCTTTCGCTCTGTCTCAGTTCGATCAAATCAAACTATTTACACATAAATATAAGTACACTGAGCGAAACTATTTGTTGTAAATACACCGAAAGCAAATTGAACTTTATCTAAATACTTATAATACTAATATACACCCGATGTGTATATAGTGCAGACATATATAGAAACAGTGCGTGTACCTAAAATTATTTTTAAACATCTATGTGTATTTACCAAAACTCGAAAAGAACACGAAGAAGAAGAAGCAGAAGAAATCTACCAAAAAAAAAAAAAAAACAAAAAAAAAATTGCTAACCGAGCAAACTTCCTTTGCAATCGTATGAATATTAAATTCAATTATTTATTGTATATTTCAATTTGTGATATTTTTAAAACAATTGCAACTAGAATTACTATGTGGCTTATCCAAAATATATATATTATATATATATATATATTTGCAGACATTTGAATACCTTTACTTCTGAAGTTACCCTACGATATGTATTTATAAAAAACTTATATATCTATATATTTTATTGCCCCTCGATTTAATTTAAGGCTTTTTATATGCATACCTATTACATATGTATATATATATATATATATATATATTTATAATATATTTATAATCGTAACTAACTAACCAGATGGCTGCAGCTATTCAATTAATTACTGTAACTAACTCATTCAACAGCAAATACCTAATTCTATTATATGTCTGGATGCCGTATGAATTTTAATCCAAGAGAAAAAAAAAACAAAAAAAGAGCAACAAAAATCACTTAGATAGTCGAAAACTATTTTATATGGCCGCAGCAGACAAACAAAGTTTTTTATATATACAAATCCTAATTAATGAATTAAATTATTAATTAAATAGCACCTAAGTTAAGTTTGTTAATTATTTTTCAAAAATATGACAACCAAAACTTATTATACATAAAAACAAAAACCAAATATAAAATATTTTTGGATTTCGCTCAAACAAACTAAACACAGTAAAAGCTTTTATTTCTGCGCGGCTGTCAAACTGTCGGTTGCTAGTCGGGTCACTCTCAAACTGTGCAAGCTTTTTGCTTACAATGTTTTTTATTGCCGTTTGTTTTGCTCGAATTTCTGTTTACTTGCGAAAGCTTCAAGTTACGCTCAATTGTTTCTAAATTAATTCATTAAAAACACATGCTGTAACTGGAAAGCAAAAAGCTTTCGACGCGTGCTGGAAATCAATTGTTTGGGCGTAAATTAAAGATAACTAGAATCCAACTAGATTCGCGTTAGCTAAATTCTCATATGCTTATCAGACCCCACAATGCCACTTGAACTTGGCAGCTATTATGCAATCGGGAAAAAATTAGAATTAGATAAAATATTGTTCGTATATAAATACAACTTGAAAAAAATATATTTTTAGCACATATGTACATATATCAAAATAGAAAGGAAGCCTTAAAAGTCGCCAGCGCAACGCCAATCCCAATTGGGATTTAACATGATGCGCAATAAATGCAAAACTGGATGTTGTACGGAAGTCGAATAAGAGATGCCGCCCGCGTGGCACTCTGATTAGTATTTCTCGTTCTTCATGAAGTCGTAGACGATGGAGAAGTCCTTGTTGCCCAAGCCCTGCGACTTGAGTGTGCGATAGATCTGGTGGGCCAACGCACCCATGGGAATGGGCGTGTTGGAGATGGTGGCCACACCCGAAGCCAAGCCCAAATCCTTGGTGATCAGGTCCGTGGAGAAGCCACCCTGATAGGCGTTGTTGGCAGGGGCGGTGGGCGTGACGCCGGGCACCGGATTGTACAGCTCAGAGGCCCAGCAGCGGCCAGTCGACGAGTTGATGATCTCGGCAAAGGTCTTGGGATTCAGGCCCAGGCGAATGGCCAGATTCATGGCCTCGGACACGCCGATCATGGAAATGGCCAGCATCATGTTGTTGGCCAGCTTGGCGGCCTGCCCCATGCCATAGTCGCCGCAGTGGGTGATGCGCTTACCCATGCACTCGAGCACAGCCTTGACGGCATTGTACTCCGCCTCAGTGCCGCCGACCATGAAGGTCAACGTGGCCTGCTCGGCACCGGGAACGCCGCCAGAGACGGGAGCATCAATGAACCGAGCGCCCTTGGCGCTGATGCGCTTCTGCAGCGACTTAACCAGAGTGGGATCAATTGTGGAGGAGTCAATGAAGATGGTGTTCTTGTTGACGCCATTGGCGGTCATCTCCTCGTAGGAGGCATTCACAATATCATTGTTGGGCAGCATGGTGAACACAAAGTCCGAGTTCTGGGCCAACTCGGCGGTCTTGGTGTAGACTGTGGCACCCTTGGCCTTCAGGCTATCGCAGGCTGGCTTCGAGATGTCAAACACATGCAGCTTGTGGCCGGCCTTGATCAGGTTGCTGGCCATGTGGCCGCCCATGTTGCCCAGACCGACAAAGCCGATGTTCTTGGAGCCACCCTGGGTGGACATGCCACGGACCAGAGTCTGATTCCAGGCACTCAACATGGACTGTGACACAATGCGAAGCGACATGATAAAAACTGTCTGTGAAAGATTTCATAGTTATGTAAGAGTCTCTTTGTATGTATATGTGGCGGTTCCCTCGCCAGCCGTCTTCCTCCCCTCCTTCCCTTGCTTGAGAGAACACACCCACCTGTATTAAGCTGGAAGAAGCGAACAAGCGATTGCTACTAAAGGTTCTACACGATCGGACCACTGCCAAAAGCACACTGAGCACACACGCCGTCCAACCGGTCGACGTTGGCTGGTCACGTAATGCGGCTTCTTTCCAGCGACAGGGCTGCCAGCATAGCGGCCAGTTCGCAGCCGCCACCGGCTGCTCAACGGATTTGCGGCGTGCTGGCAACTCTGATAGATCGACTCCCACTCTCTCAGTCGCTCTCTTCCAGTAGCTTGCTCTCTCGCTGGAAGTTTACTTCTATTTATTATTCTATTATTGAGGCACACACGCGCTGCCGACTTATCGTGCAGCTTTACGCAGCGCAGACATCGTCTGATGCTTGTGAGCATGGCATGCATGCATGTGTGTGTGTGTGTGTGTGAGTGTGCGAAAAGCTGCGCAGTCAGCGCTACTCAAACTGTGCGCAGCTTTTTCGTTGCTTGGCAGCAGCTGATAGTTTTTTTCTCCCGTTCTTCCAATTAGTATGTATTTTTAAATAAGCTTTTATTGTTGTTGTTTCGATTCTTGCTTATCTTTGCTTTGTTTGACTTTCAACTAGCTTTTTTTATCTATTGAACTTGAACCAATTCGCTTTGTTTATCTCTTGCGTGTTCCTCCCGCTGTTGTTTGATTCTGTTTTGCTTTCGTTCAATTGCGGCGAATATCGTGCATAACTGTAAATGCACGCGAAATTTCCAAATCTATTTGTGCGCGTCACTCTCTTTCGTTAACATTATTCGCCCTTCATGATTTGCCCAATTGTCCGTTGTTTGCAAAATATTCACAGTTTATAAATAAAAATAGCAAATTGCGCATATCATATTTCATATCTCTGCTGATAACTTTCCCACCAACCATGGGGATCACTTAACTGTTGTTGTTGTTGTTGTTGCTGTTGATATTTTTGTCAGTTGCTTTTTTTTTTGGCATGCATGAAATTGCAACTGGGTCTGCGTTTCGCAAATTTCGACCATTTTATGTGCTGCTTATGCAACGTCGCTGCTGCTGCTGCTGCCGTTGCTGACGTCGTTATGCTTTCGTTAGCGCAGAGAACCTGCTTGCTGCGAGGAGTCTGCCACTGAACCGATCTGGCAATCAGATTGTCATTATTTCTCTGATATCTGTGTCAGCGCGTCTGCAGCGGCTTCTCTGCATGTGTGTGTGAGTGTGGGCAGTTTAGCGCGGCTAAGTGCGTTTCAATTGAGGTGTGTTTCGGCTGACACCAGACAACAGCATCGCTAAACGAGGACATACATATGTATTTATATACATCTGCCCAACGATTCAATAATAATGGAAATCGCTTTACATAAGAGTCAAGCACTTGGCAAACAGTTGACAACGGCAACAGCAACAGCAACAGCAACAACAACAACAGCTACAACACCTTCTTATCTAACATATAAAGTGCAATTCAGCGTATGATTAACATTAGCAACAACAACAACACCAGCAACATTGACAACAACTCGAAGCAACAACATTCACATTAACATCGACATCCACAACAACAGCAAATGACCGAGTGAGAGCGCGTTTTTAAACAATTTACACCAAACAAACAGCAACAATTAAAAATGCAAGCAACAGTCGAGCAACGACTCGAGAATACCCTGTACAATGTTCGAGTGAAGCGAGGCAGTTGTGGCGCTGCATAGGCATTATTGCTACTATATGACTTATATATATAAGTATATTTATATCTATTATATACCCTGTAAATATTGGTAATTAATTATGTCATCTTGAGAATTAAATTCCCTTTCATAGATTTTTTGCTCAATTTTAAAATTTTCTTTCCCCAGAAATTAAAGTAAGGTATATGCTATGTAGTTAAAGACCTCTAAGTAGAAATTAGCTAAAATATAATATAATAATATATCTAATATGATAAATATATAAATAAAAGAAAATAAATAAAATAATAAAAATATTTAATATGATAAATAATCATTAAAAATATAAAAGAAATCCACTTTCATGCAAGCCAACTTCAGTTAAGCTCATAGCCATGTCCAACACAATTACAGGGTACACACGTGTATATTCAACAAAAGCACATCATTATAACATAAAGAAACCCATGAGCATGAAGTGCGCCGCCTTATGACCATAGCAAAAGGTGCGCTTGGCCAAACGTCGCATCGTCTGTGCTCCACATTGGATCGCCTCGCATCGCATCGCGCATACGCCACGTTGTGCCACGCTGCTCATTAGGCGAGTCCAAGCGGCAGCTTGTCGTACATGTTGCTGTTGTTGTTGCTAATTTCCATGCAACAATAATGTCAAAACATATGCTTATAGAGCAGCAGCGTCAGCAAAGCACAAAAAAATTTCACTCACTTAGCCAGAGGCAGCTCAGCGCAACGCGCAATGCACTTGAGATTGACAGCGACAAGGAGCAGCCCAAATTGAAATTATAAGTGATTATGCTAGAGTGTGCGTGTGTGTGTGTGTGCACATGCCAAGCCCATATTATATTACCGAGATGAGCAAATAGTTTCTTGACCCGATCACGAATTTTTATCGCATTGATGTTAATGAATTTGCGTGACTTTTCACTACGCCTGCGCATGCCGCAATGTTGATCTATACAAATGCCATATAACGAGCCGCAGCTATTGGCACAGATGTCAATTTGGTTAGCTGCCTTTGCGGATTTCGATTTCCGGCTGGCACGTAATTCGAAATTACATTTAAAACTTTTAGTTTTTGTTTTTGTTTTTTTTTTTTTTTTCGTTTTTGGCAGTGAAATTTGGTTGCTGTTAATGCTTCCCATCGAGCTTTAATTAGCTGAGACATTATTAGCTTTCGCTGTAAGCGAAGGCCCTCTTGAACCTTTCCCAGTCAGCAGTTCCATATCCACTTGATTCACACCTGTGCGCACGGCAATTAACATGAAGAGCACTCCAAAAATGGAAAAACTCAAATTGAGCCGAACAAAAAACAAAAATGAATAATAGAAACAAAATTGAAATGCAATGCAGTCGCTGCACCAACTAGGGAAAGGAAAGTGAAAACAGAGTAAGCACACATATATATACATATATATGTATATACATAAATATATATATTTATTTTTAGGCCCCCCTTCGATTTGTTTTCAATTTCATTTGGATAGTTCGAATGTTTCTAAGACGCCGCATGCATAATTATTTTGTTAAACAAATTGGCGTTGCAAGGCCTATGCTATATGGAGTATATACATCTCTCCTCTCTCTCTCTCTCTCTCTCTTTCTCTCTCTCTCGCTCACTGAGTGAAATTGAAAAATCGTTTTGAAAGCGCTTCAATTATTTGCTGCCAGCAACATTCCATGCCACAATTTTTTTCTCAAAGCAAATGCTTTGCCACAATTTTATTTGTTGCTGCTGCTCGACATATTACAAAATTTTAATTGCATTCGGACTCGAGAAACGGCAGACAAACAAAAATTACCAGAAATGAGCGATTATGGTAAATGGAATACCCTCCCGAGAGATACGTATCGGTCGTTATACATTTTCCAAGACTTGCCAAAGAATTTTTAAAGACTTTGGCATCAAAATCTCATTAAGAATTGAACGTTCAAAGAGTGTGTGGCAAATGACATAGATTACTGAATACCCTTAAAAAAAATAGAAGAATATTTTGTAAAGCCAATATTTAAGTGATATCTTATTGAGATAATCTTATTTTAAGTGAGTCGTAATTAAAGTCCTAATACACCATTTTTTTAAGCAGTAGTAAACATATTTTATAATGATTTTTGATTAATTATTTTTGTAATATAAAAATTGAAAATAAAGAATAAGAAATAATGCTTATATTTATTCAAAGGAAACGATTTTATCATTATATATATTTTAAATACTTTTTATAATATACTCATAATAAGCTTTTTATTTATATGCTAAAAGAGATGCTGAACTTTAAGAATCAGACTTACTTAATAATTATTATTTTTATTATTTATTAATTATTTTTCAATGTATGAAAAATGATTCTAATATGAAATATATTTTTAAAATATTAGTTATAATTTCGCAAGCCATAAAGAGAGCCATACGAATTTTACTTTTAATTTTTAACATATTTTAATATATTGTTGCATAAATATTATTAAAGGTTTATACAAACAAATTTTTATTATTATATATTTTTTATTTTATGAAAATTAACACATGAATACTTTAAATATTTCATAATTTTTTAACAAATATATTTATAGCTAGCTGCCTATGGCTAAATATATTTCATAACTTTAGCTAATTTCTCTTTATGATTTTCTCTTTAATAGCCACAAACTGTAAAGCTGAGACTTTAGGAAGTAAATACTCAAAATGGGCTATAAAAAAGCGCCTTTAAAAGGAATACACTTAGAGAAAAAAGTGGTAGCTGAGCCACAGCTTGTGGCAGGCATGCCCCATATAAGAGTGCAACAACAACAAGCAAAAAGACTTGAATAAATGTTTAGCTAACCCAAATTCAAGACATAAGGAAGGAAACCAACTAAACTAAACCGCATACAGCTGCATGTGTGTGTGTGTGTGTGTGTGTGTCTTGTGTGTGATGTCTCTGGGGCGCACTTGTAATGCATTTTACGACCAGATCTCAAGCATAGTTGACCACAGGCGGCAGCAGCAGGAAGTGTTTTTCAAAGAGTCCCATATATACTCTATATATGGCCATCGTCAGGTATTTTGGCACCAAGCCAAAGTTAGACAGAGACTTGAGGATAATGCGGCGCGGTGGGCGGTGGGCGGTGCGTGCAGGTGCACAAAATAAAAAAAATAAAAACAAAAAAAAAAGGAAAATGAAATCAAAAAAGTTGTTTCAGTTTCGAGAAATGGCTGACGGCATTCGCGATGGCTCGCTGGCTCGTCGTCTCGATGCGTCGGTGCGTCTCCTGGCCAAATCTGGTCTGCGGGCCAGTTGGGATGTTGCATAACAATTGGCAGGCCGTCGTCGGGCACGTTACTGTTGCATCAGCTGCCGCAGCATATCAAAATTATGCGAGCCCCAACAAATTCAGTTAACTAAACTCGAGCAAAATTCTACAGGCGAAAACGTATTAAATGCGACACATAACTCAATTAGCTGTGGGAAAAGATTTTGCGGCTGAACTGGAGCATTTCGACGCGCATTTTATGCAAATTTATTTGTTAAACTTTTCCGCATACGTCTTGGAAAATGCTTGGGAAAATATCAGCTGAAAATGGTAAAATCTGAGTTAACTATAAAATACATAAACGAAGACTGAAGGTCGCTGTTGTCGTTGTTTCTGTTGTTGTTGTCATTGTTGGCATTTGGGCGTGTGAGCGCCATTTGCCACGGCAACAAACATCTGTGAAAAGGTCAACAAATGCATCGTCAATTGGCTTCAATTGATGCTGCTGCTGGTGCCCGTTGAGCTATAAAAACGAAAGTGTTTCGTTCTGTTTCTAGACAATGGACTCAGAGCCGCAGAGCGGAAGTGCCGTTACGCTTCAAACAGGTAATAGTGGTCGGCGGTGGGAGGGGGAGTAACTGACGAGTAGATACCCTAATGCGGTCTTTCAGATATAAATATGAGAATGAGGAATAGAGGGAAAGACAGAGATGAAAGAGAGACGAGTGAAAGGTGAGAGAAAATGACAGAGAGAGAAAGAGGGTAGAGAGCAGAGATATGAGAGAGCGAGGGCAAAGGAAGGAGAAAGAGCACGAGAGAGAGAGAAAAAGTAGAAAGAAATGAGAGAGGAAAAAATGAGAGTGGAGTCAGGGAGTGAGAGAGACGAGGATGAGGATGAGAGATTAGAGATAAGAGATAAGAGATGAGAAAGAGAGAGAGAGAGAGAGCTAGAGCGATTGATGTATGGAGCTACATAAATAGAGAGGCAAATATAGAGTTAGAGAGACAGATACAAAGAGAAAATATAGAAAGGTGGTTGAGAGACAGAGAGAGAGACAAAGTGAAATAGATAAATACAAAGAGAGAGAGAGAGAGAGAGAGGGGTGAGAGAAAGAGAGATAAATAGATTAGATACAGAAAGTGAGAGAGAGAGAGAGAAAATATATGGTAAGATATGGATAGATACAGAGTCTGGCTCATTCGGCTCAGTTGCTCCTATTCAATACGAATTATTGTAATGCCCGTTGCACACAAACCAATATACCCAATTTAACAACTTGCAATGCAAAGCGAGTCTAAAAGAGAAGAAGTAAAACTGTAAATGAATTACATGCATAACACACAGCTTGCCACATGCTACAGGCCGCAAGCCGCCGCTCGTTGATGGTTTTCGTCTTTGACCAACACAATTTTTGACAAGTTGCTGAGACGGCTGCGAGCCGTTACCTAATGTACACACAATTTGCATAGACTGTAGCATATATGCATATCTCTATATATATATATATATATATATATATATATATATGTGTTAAAGGTATATGCTAATTAACTTAATTTCCACGATCTATAAAAGTCTAGCTAAACAATTGCAGCGGTTTTAATAGCGGAAATTAAGACAAAACTTTGCTCTGAGAATATTTTGGTTACTTTATGAAAAAATCTTCAACAACAAGAAAGAAGTACAAAAGCAGCTTAAGGCCAAAATTCTTGACAAGACAAAGGCAACATTACAAATGAAGGCTGTTAAGGGTGCTTAGAAGACTACAGTTCGGCTATGGAATTAATCGAACTATATATATATATATATATAGATATATATATATATATATATATATAATATATATATATATATATTATATATATATATATATATTATATATATATATATATTATATATATATATATATATATAATATAATTTCTAGCAATATCTTATCCAATTTATATATAATATTCTATGTATGGAGTTTATTATAAATTCAGCTGATTCTAGCTTAAGCGGAAATATTTTATCAGATTTATGTGGGTTTATTTTATAGAATTTCGTTCTAGTTTATGTTGGGAACTTTTGACCAGTTCTAATAAATTTTTAGCTGATGCTAAAAACTTTTAGTTTTTTGTCTAATTTATGATTTATATTTTTTTTGTTTTTAGTAAAACTATATTATTATAAATATTTATACATAGTAATTTTAAAATTTTTATTAAAATATAAAAATTGTAATATTATATATTATTATTAATTTGCAAATTTAATTATTTTTATGAAATTTTTATTTCATTAAATTATTTTATTCTTATATTTAATATTTGTTTATTTAATACTTTTATTATTATTTCTTTAAGTCATATTATTATGTTTTCAATTCATTCTAATAATTTGAATTATATGATATATTTATTTAATAAAGTTTTTTAATTTTTTAATTTTATTCTCTAGCTAAATACTTTTCTAGTTATTAAATTCTTCTCCTATTTGCCTTTTGCTTTCAATTATATAATTATTTCAAGCTCCTAACATTCTAATATAAAGAGCTTCCGGAGCTCAGACAAGCTCTGTGGCTTGCTCTATAAAATATATAAAAACTCTTGAATAGAAAAAAAAAAAAAATCTGCAGTCTCAGCTCTTTTCAAGATCAACTTCCACAAGTTATGCGCGTTTAAATTGCAAATTAATTTCAAGCTAATTCTAAATAATATTTTTAAATTAAGCCAAATTCAAAGCCAACTTCTTATGGGCTGTACAAGGGCTGCGCGCGTAACGAAACCAACGTACAGAGCGCAGCAAATAACAAACAACCTAATTAAATACAATGGAATTTATGTAACAGAGAATTGAATCGTGAGACGACCTTGAGTACCACATGCCAGCAGCTAAATCCCATTAAAGCTTGATATACGGATCTGAGGCATGGCAATGAGTCAATATATATAGATATAGTTATAGATATAGATATACGTGCAGCCAACACATGATTCATGAATGGCCGCAACTGCAGCCAGAGTTGATTTCTAGCCAAATGCAATAATCGATTTAGCTGCGCTGCGCTGCGCTGCTTGGCGACAATTGCGAAATTCGGCTCAAGTGCCGAAGTTGATTGCCAGCTAATTTTGGGCGACATTTATAGCTTTGAACTAATTTTCCGGTCAGAAGCAGCAGCAGAGACAGCAGCAAATTCCTGTGGCAGAAGAACAGTGGAAGAGCGAGCAAGTTTGTTGCCTAAGTCTTTTGTTTGCTGCGAGCTACATATGAGCGTGTGTGTGTGTGTGTGTGTGTGTGTGTGTGTGTGTGTGTGTGTGTGTGTGTGTGCTGGTACAGTTTTTGTAGCCTGGCTAAAAGCTGTCGCTACACAAATGCTTAAAAGCCGCTTTAAGCGCTGCGCCGCGTCGCTGCCGTCGCTGGCGTCGCCGCAATCAGCGCTGGCGCCGCCAGCTGAAAAGCAAACCACAAACCACTCTTACTTACTTTTGGCCACAGACGCTTTTCATTTCTTCAGTCTGTTAACGGCACGCCAGCGATGC
The DNA here is from genome assembly GCA_035047625.1 of Drosophila mettleri. Taxonomy (NCBI): domain Eukaryota; kingdom Metazoa; phylum Arthropoda; class Insecta; order Diptera; family Drosophilidae; genus Drosophila; species Drosophila mettleri. The sequence continues at coordinate 10,985,513 of JAWNPI010000085.1, forward strand.
AGACGCGTTAGCTCCGGCTAAGAGAGAAAACAATAAAAAACAAAACTAACTTCGGCTGCAGGCAAGCTTCACTGTTAACTGTAAATTGTTAACTGTTAACTGTTTTAACTAGTGCACAGTGGTACCAAAGCGAATTGAAAGTGCGTGCGCTTCCTGAACGAACGAGTTGCTTGTGTTTGTAGCTTTTGTTGCTGCCGCTGCATTTTGTTTGTGCCATCAAATGGGAGATATTTTTTGTAAGAAAAGCAGCGAGTGAAATTTTTATACGCGTTCATTGCACTGCCAGCACCACGCCCCTCTCGTATGCCGCCCCTTACGCGAGTGGCGCTTGCTAATTCCGCAAATTAAAATCAAAATTGAAACATTCATAGCGAGAGTGCGAGAGGAAGATTTATTGAAGAAATAGCGCTGCCCACTTGCAGCAGCTGAAGCTGTTGAGGTAAGTAGCACCAAGAGCCAAAAAAGGCAAATAGAAATTTATCAGCCAATACACACACACACACACACACACACTGAGCGCAATTTGCTGCTTATTTTCATGCTCTAATTATTTGGAAATTTGATTTTTGTTTTCATCTTCAACGAGCGGCATGCAATTTGAGTGCGATTGAGCTAGAGACGTCTGTCAATAATGCTCAAGCGATTTATGATGCAGCACGGCGGATGCTCTGCAGCCGACCCATTGACACAAAGAGCCATCTAGATAAAGATCTTAACAAGACCAACTCAACCCAATTTTCACTTAAGTGAAATTTTCGGCTAGCACGAACAAAAAAATAACCTGGTTTATCTAAACATTTACATAGACGGCGAGACAGAGAGCAGAGCGGAGCCACCGCTGCTGCTGCTGCTGCTGTTTATGACAAATGTAGGCAGAGCGCTTTTCGCTTTCAATGGGCCATCATCAACATGGCTAACAATCCATCTGTGTGTGTGGCATTTGACCATAACGAAACTAATGTGCCGCATTTTGTTGTCATTTTGGCAAAAATAAAAACATGAAAGCGAAACTTGCCTCACACATATATATATATTTATATATATCTATATTTGGAATTTATTTTATATATATATATATATATACATATAAATTATATATATATATATATATATATATACATATAAATTATATATATATATATATATATTTATATCATTTCTTATTTTCTTTTGTTCGCTCGCGAAATTAAATACTTTCTAATTACAATAAACGCAGGCAATGTCCGTTCAGCGTTTTTACTTAGCCTTTGGCTGTGGCTAAAATCACGTAGCCGACGCATTGGCCAACAAAGTCGCGAAAGTGTCAAGAAAACAAAAACAAATACCAACTAAAAACTCACTTTTTCTTTATTGTCATAATAAATAAGTGTGTGTGTGTGGCGCTTCATGTTTGTTTATTTGGCTCTTAGCCGTATTTATTGACAGCCCAAAAAAGAAGAAAAAAAAAACCATAAATGAAACACATAAGCACTTCTTGCCCCTGCACGCCCAGCAGGCAACACGTCGCGTGCCACAATTGTTTTGTTGTGCGAACGAAAGTGAAACGTGCAAATAGTTACACTCACACACACACACACACACACACGTTCAGTCATTGCCTAAATGCCCATGCCCAGAAGCTATGCCGTTGCACGTGCCAGCCGCCCTGTGCGGTCTCAGCCAGAAACATCGAAAGTCGCCACAAACGGCAGCAATTTGTGGGCCAATTTATTTGAATTGTTTTTTTTTTTTTTTTCTGATTTTTTTGCCTCTTGTTTATTGAGGCGCATTTTAGTGCTCACTCAACAGGTATTACAGCTCTTTTGGCCATAAAAAAGATTTGGTCTTAACCAACGGAAGCTATAAAAACTCCACTTTTCTTTGTTGCCAAGTTTTATGTGGCTTGAAGCACAATAAAGAAAGGTTTTTCATTTTTCATTTGTAATTAGAATTGGTTTTTTCTGTCTGCTTATTAAATGACAGCTGCCGATCTCTCCGAGACAAGGGATTATGTTATGCATATAATGCTGATGATCTTTTATATAATTATGACTCTAGTCAAAGATCGCACAGCATGAATCTGCTATGCATGCCTTCAAATGCTCTACGGCACACTCTGAGGCATTTACAACCAATGCAATCAAGCATAGAAACATGAGTCAGACACTTGTGCCTGATGCTTCAATCATCGTCGCATTTTAAGAGTTGCTTTTAGAATAAAAGGAAATTTTATATTTAGGAGTTTTCCTATGAGAGAAGAAATTTAAATAAAAACTATTAAGGCTATCAATGCTATCTAGATCACATTAGCTGTAGCTTTAGCTTTAGCTAATTTATGCTGTAGAAAAAGCTTAAACAAGTAAAGTTCTTTTATCAAAAATTTGTCGAAATCGATGAAACAAGCAAGCATATATTATAACAAAATGTAAGAAAAAAGAAAATATTAAAATATAAATATAATAAAAACTTAAATATAAAATAAAAATATTCAAAAATTTATTGACTACAAATTAAATATGTAAATATAAAATGTAAATATAAAAAAAAATGCTATCTCTATAAATCTGACTTAAGCAGATTTTGCTGTGCTTATATTAAAATCATTATTAAATATATTTATAATATATATATAAATATATATTCGATAAATTTCATGTTTAGTCGGTGAGAAATATGAAAAAAAAAAAAACATTTATTTTTTTATATAATATATATTTTTATTACATATATATATAATTATTATATATATTTTTTATGTATAATATACAGAAAGATATATATATATGTATATATATATATATATATATATTTATTTATTTTTTTTCATAAATAATTTCGACACTTTTGGCTCTAATATCTGCAACAATTATAAGCAGCTTCCACGCTTTAGCATTAAAATGTCCAAACATTTCGTTAATTATTATTATAATTATTATGATGCGCATTTATAACAAGGCTAAGACTGACCACTTGGCGCTAACTTCAATGACTTCTACCTGGCTTTATTCACTTAGCTTTTGCTATTTATTTAAATTTCAGTTTTTTTTTTTTTTGGTTAATTACCGTACTGTGATCAGCGTCAACTTAAGGCAAAGTTCATCCTTAGCTCTCTCTCGCTTGCTGTTGATTAGTCTCTCACAAATGCCAAAAACACTTTCAGCTTTAGCTGAATTTCACACTAAAACAAAAGACTTAAGACACAAACTTGTTAGGCAAACAACTTGCCAGACAGAAAATTCAAATTGGAAAATCAACTAAAGAGCTGCGTAAATATGCTTAGGACCATAAGCTGCAACAACGTTTGGTGTGTACCAAGAAAATACTGCATAAATACCGCACAGATCAAAAGAGCAAATAAAAGCAAATGTCGTGAGCTGCTGCGGCTGCTGCTGGAGTTGGAGCAGTTGCAGTTGCAGTTGCAAGTTGCAGCTGCCCCCTGGCTGCAGCTAAACACTGTGCCAGATCAACGCTTCGACAGTTGATTAGTCAGCCATGTCAAGCAAGGCGTACAATTTCGTTTCTAGACCGGAGTCTAGAAAAAAAACGAGTTAAGGCTAGCCGTGGCTATTTGTTAGCCAGTTTTTGTAGCTGCTAGACATAGATATATATATGTGTGTGTATGTATGCATGTGTGCTTAAATATATATGTCATTCTGTGCAATATTTTCTCACAGTCCGCGCAACGTGTTGGTATCTACTCCATATATCGTGTCGCTAAATTGATTGCTAATGTGCATCTATAAAGCAGCATCTGGATATCTAAATGCACTCGTTTATGTAAATTATTGCACAAGCCCGCTGTGAGAATGTATGTATATATATAAATACAGTATATATATATATATATATATATATATATATACATATATATATCTATGTGTAGCCATAAAACTTTGGCTTTCTTTGGTCTGACTGCTTCAGTTGACTTGGGGGCCACACTTGGCTGACGCCGTGGCTTTTGCTTTGTCAACTTTTAGTTATTGTGTCTATCTCCGTTTCATGTACTTTGTTAAGTTTTGCAATTGTCGCATTGTCTTCGCTCTGGCAATATGCAATTGGCTCTATGTAATTAGCGTGTTGCGCATCCTTACGCAATTTGGCTGCGAAATTCATCGGGTCAGCCGATAAAAGCCCCAAAATTTTAACAATTTAACTGCGTTTTTGTCTCATTAACTCCCTGACATCCGCTTCGACTCTTGCGCAATGCAAGTCATATTTATAAATAAACATTTTTGTATATATATATATAATTTGTCTATACTTAAGCATGGGCAAAGCATATTTTTAAGGCCACATTAAACGTGATTAAGGTTTGGGGCTATTTCCAATTCTTGCCCAATTGAGCATGTCCGGCTGGCACTGGGTGCCCACTGTACTGTGGTCACATACCTACACGCACTTTCACACAAATCACTTTCGCTTTCAAATGCAAAACTCTGTGCATGACTCAGCATTTTAATTTAAATTATTATAAAGAAATTTCATGACTTCTTTTTGTGAAGCAAATAAAAATTGTAGACAATTTAGAATTATATTAAAAATATATATAAATATATACATATAAAAAAAAAATAATAATATTTATGGCAATGTGTATTATTTTTTTTTCATATTATATATTATATACAGTATATTATATTTTCAGGCAGCTGCTGGCGAAGCCAAGGCAAAAAATCTTAGGAATCTCTATAGATCTCTTAGTACTTTGGATTTTCTATTCGTATATATAAAGAAGTAGATTCTTCAAACTACTCATATATAGCTGCAGCGTTGCCTCTGAGAATAAATCCTAACTCTAGCAGATTTTGCAAGTGTTAGTTGCTCCCACTCTTATTTTTATTCAATCAATCAAAATTTGAGTAATGTGAGAGCTGAGTCGTTATAATTTATAATAATTTATACATAAATTATAATTTACATTTATAAAAATTATAAATTATATAATTATTAAAAAGTATTTTATTTTATTGTATGAAGATTCTTAGACCTTTCTTGATTCAATTACAATTGCTTGTCTCTTTTTATTGAGTGTTTCGCATTCCTAGTCATTTTCATAAATTTATATATCAAACATATGTATTAAAACAAGTTTTATTTAAAGTTCTCAGCTGATTAATTATTACACAAATTTTATATTCACAAATCTTGGGCTGTGGCAAATCAAGTTTTTCTAGCGCTCGATTGTGCCGTTGCTGAATTTTTGCAGATCATATCGGCAAATAATTATAATTTATAATAATATTTCTCAATAACAGAAGTGAACCAAATTTTTTTAAATATTTTAGATAAACGCAGAATTATTTAAAAATAATTATTTGCGCAAGAAATTAAATGTCAAACTGATTTAATTTATGAGCAAAGATTTTGAGTAGCAAGGGAAGAAAATTTATGTATATATTATGTATAAATATATAAATATATACATAAAGATATATATTTATGAATCTATACAAATAAAAATCTAATCAAATTCCTATCCTCATTTTAATTGCCAAATGCTGTTGAGCTACCGCCTTTTTATGACTTATTTGTAAAGAGTGTCGAAAATCGGAGCTGTCAATTGAGGATGATGGATATTAAAGTTGAAATCATTTAAATGGAATGCGGACATCTACTATGTGCTTGGATTGGAGCTCAAATGCTCGCTCAGCGCACTTGACATGCTCAAATATGCAAGAGCAGATCTCTCTATTCACGCTCTTGGGAGGTGGCCAAAGATCGGCAGCAAATAAAATAATTATTTAAATTAAAATAAAATGTGATAATGCGCTTGACGCTCCAAGTGGCAGAAGCGGCGACTTTCCAAATCGCTTACCTAACGAGGGTTGTCATAAATTCTTGAGATTGCGCAAGCCCTTGGCTAACGAGGCGGCACATTTGGATTCCATTTGATTTCTGAGCAGGTGCCTGGGCTCATTTGGAAAGCAAACAAAAATGAAAGTTTTCTTCTTTTGCTGCTCGTCGTGAAATTTTTAAATTTCGTTTAATAATTTGAAGCATTTCACGTTTCGCCCCCCAATGTGCGTTGCGGCATAAAATTTGAGGAATTAGTCTGGAGCCGCCCAGCCAAACCAGAAATCGAAATTACATTTTACAAATTTTGGGCGCCCAAAATTGGAGCTGTCTACAGTACGCCCCCTTTGGCAGCCAGCCAATTTTTTTTTTTTTGTTTTTTTAATGCATTTGAATTTTTCCGGCAGCCAAAAACACGCTTGGGGCACTGGCCAGCAAATGTTGCTGCTGCCGCTGCCGCTGCCGCTGCTGTTGCTCTTTTGAGCGGCAGTCAAAGCCATAAAATGCATTTCATTGTCGCTTTCGTTTTCATTGGAGTTCAATGTCCCAAGCACGCGGCGCATAAATTTTGCATTGTCGCTGAACGCCCGCGGCCCCAAAACAGAGTCGCGACGCCGCGGCGCGTGGAGCTCAATATTTTAGCCATAAATTTGCCTGCGCCCAGCGCTGTGACAGCGGCGGCTCTATAATTGGCCAAAGATTGCAAATTTTTTAAAGTTTCTTTGCACTGTGATCTGTGTGAACCCAAAACGTGTAACGGCAATTATACAGATATATATATATATACACTCCGTTACACAGTTATTTAATGATATATATATGTATATTTATCTACATTTGTGTTTCCTCATAATATATGACACAGTTAGACAATTAGTTATGCCTGTCATTTAGTTAGTCACACGTGCAGCTCACAGCTGCCACTTGATCTGAAGCAGCGGCAGCAAGAGCAGCAGCTGTTGCCATAGCAAAAGTCCTCATTAAACCAACTCTTTGATTTATGATACACTTTTGCAACAGGGTATCTTAGTTTTGACAGAAATATGTATATACAGAAATATATATATTGGTATTATAAATTAAATTAGCATATTACGAATTATATATATAAATAAATTTTATATTATATATATAAATAAATTTTAAATTATAAATTTTATATTTGATTTATAGACAATTTTAATTAAAATATATTTGTTTTATAGATAATTTTTATTAATATAATAGACAATTTTAATTCATATATTAATTATTTTAATTAATATACTATTTACAATTGTCTATAAATCAAATATATTATATTCTAAATACAATTAATAATATATGCTGTTTACGATACCCTGCTGCAAAAGTTTATCATAAATATATATAATATTTCTATATAAAATATTTATAATTGAGCTCAATAGCTCCAGAATCAAATATAAACTAAATATATAATAAAACGAGTATATATACCCTATTATATATACACTTAGCTATGACATTGTCAAGGCTTTTGTAGGGGACAACAAACGCCACTTGCATTCCGATCTTCTTAGCTGGATTGCCTAAATGGCAAGTTCACTTAGGCAACTCAACCAAAGCTGAGCAGCTGAGCTGCAGCAGCGATGGGACTTGTTTGAGTGCAAAACTTGTTCTCTTATTAAAAAAAAAAAAATATATATATATATATATATATATAAAAATAGTTACATGTTCATTTAATCATATAAGGCCTATGCAGATGATAGGAAAAACAGAAAAATATATATCTGCTCAGAAGTAAAAATTAAAAATAATTTCTATATATGTATATATATATATATATATATATATATATATATATATATATATATATATATATATATATATATTTATATAATATAAAATATATATATATATATATACAAACAGAAATTATTTATATTATATATAAAGATCATTGAAGTTTCAACTTTCTACATTCATCAAGCGCATTTTCGTGCTTGACAATATTGTTGCTCTGTGTTTTTGGTAATTGGCAATTCAATTAGTTCGCTGGCCGTTGATTCTGGCCACTGGAAATTGGCCAATATTGTGAGCTGCCGCCAGCCAACTGAGTCAACATATATTTTGAATCTATTATTTTGTTAGCATTGCCAAACGTGCAGCCTCCAAGGCGTAGTGCGTTCGATGTGCTCTGATAATTGCGTGCGCTGCACTTTGTGGGCTTTTTTTTTTTTTTTTGTTTTTGTGTTATTTAAGTATATTTATCTTCAGCTGCAGGCGGTGCTGCAAGCATCTAACCCACACCCAAGTCGCATCACATTTGGTGTTGAAGCCAACAAAGCGTGGCCAGCAACGAGGCGTTGATTTTGCCAGCCAAATGCAATTAAAGTCTTAGCTCGCATTTGAGATTTTTTTCGTATATTTTATCTGTAAATGTGGCTCTCTTTTGGCATTTGTATATATTGTTGCAACATGACAGCGAGCTGAAGCCTCTGCTAACTACTCACTGTACATTAAGCGTTCATTATGTGCAAATATTTATGCTAATACTGCCAAAAGATGCTCTAAAAAGGTCTGCATTGGCCGAGACAAGTAATAGGAATATTTAATTGAAAAATTTAAATTTAACTTAGGCTGAGGAAAGGTATTTAAAATTCTATAAAATGTAATATAATTTTAAAAAAAATATTGTAATAAAATTTAAATATAGATTTGTATAAATACTTAATTAACGTTTTATATTTTTATTTATATAAAACTAAAATTTGATTTAAAATGTTTGATTTAAATTTAAATATTTTTTCTTCATTTAAATTTAATAATTTAATATTTAATATAAATATATATAAGTTAATTTTTGTAATACTTAAATTTAATATTAACCAATTGATTATTGATGAAAAAAATTTAATTTAAAGGAATCAAAAATAAAATCAAATAATTTTATTTAATTTTTTTTTCTATAACAATTCTTGCTCTCAGATAATATAATTTTATATCAACTAACACAGTTTCATGAGAATAAGTCTCTTTGACGATCTCCAGCCCAAAAGTTTGCCTAGACTATTTGCTTTGTAACACTCGCTGTGCTTGGAGCCTCATTATTTTGTAATATCTTCAACGCCTTTTTCAACATTATTTGCATATTTCTCTTTGCAGTTTCACAAAATCCCATTAAGAAACAAAGCGAGACCCGTTTGAGCACTTGAATTTGCATTGTTGCCGCTGTTTATGGTGAGTAGATTTCGCGCCTTATAATTATATTTTTGGTAATTTGGGCGCGCCAGCGACACTGGCACACCCACACCCAGTTAATCAAGGTGACAGCCCGTCGATGAGGCAATGTCAATGCCAGATGCCAGAGCAATTGTTGCAATCACGCACAAATTGAAAGCCGATTGAGCATAGATTTTGAGACTGGAACCGATTGTAAGCTGCTTATGTATGATATATGTATATATATATATATATATATATATATATATATATATGATATATATATTCCATATATGCTATTGGCTTTTTTGGCTGGCAGTTCAAGCACTCACATCCGGCTGGGTTGGCTGCCCAACCACAGCCTCTGGCTTTAAGCTGACCAATTGCAATTAATTCAAGGCTAGCCGAAACCACATGCTCGTTAAAGAGCCGCCCACACAATGTGGTACAACTTTCTTAACGATTACACGATGAAAGGGAATTTCACAAACAATAACAAAGCTACGACTGGTGCCCAGCTGAGGAGTTCATTGTCACATTTCACTTTCATTGTGCGGCAAAAATACGGAAATATTGATGATAGATATATAAAGATGCAGAGATATATATTAGAGATCTTCAGCAGACAAGGATGCAAAAAGCATAGAGCAAAGAAAAATACAAAAGATGCATATGAAAAGATAATTAAAAGATAAAGATACATGGCATAATATTACGCATATGCAGAAAAAGATACGTAGATAAATAAGCATAAATATGCAAAAAAAAATTATAAGGAATATATATAATATATTTTATATATTATATATATATATATATATATATATATATATATATATATATATTTTTTTTTTTTTTTTTTTTTATACATTACGAGCTACTAATATTGATATATAAATATTAATTCTAATTCTAATATATATATATATAAATATAATATATAAATATGCAAAGGTAAAATTATAAAGATACATAAATATATATATAATATATATATTTTATTACATTACAAATCTACAGACATTTGTATCTGTATATGTGCAGATATAGATAAATAGATGTAGATATATAGAAAAATATTCTATATGAACATGTACTAAAGATACAAAGATAAAATGCGACTCGCATGCAGCTCTAGCATAGGCAGATACAAAGAGTCATAAGTGCAGATACACAAAGATGCAAATACACATGCATACACATACACACACACACACATATTTACACACAATTGCAATGAGTGCATATGGGCAATAATTTCAAGTGCAGGCCAATGTCTCTGACAGCGCCCGCAGTCAGTCGGGCGTGACAACGGGTTTTGGCTAGGCAGCGCCGCTGCTCCATGCAGTCAGCTACATTCAAAGTGACCGCAAGTGTGTTTAATTTCTATAATTTGCTAGCTCTCTCGCTCTCGCTCTACCTCGCTCTCTCTCTCTCTCTATCTCTCTGCTGAACTTTCTTCCTTCATTGTGCCACCTGTAGACCTCCACGAATGGGTCTATCTGGCTGCTGCTCTCTGGGTTTGAGTTCCGTTTTGGCGGCTGTTACGATATTTCGCATTTATTTTTGCAGCTTTTGCTTTCGTTTAACCCATTTAATGCGGGTCTCGCTCTGGTCTGGTCTGGTCCGGTCCAGTCTGGTCGGGTCGGATCTGGCATCCGTTATAAGCATGTGCATTTTTCATTTCAACCGTAACAATAACAATGCACACACACACACATGTGTGCGTGCGTGTGTGTGTTGGTTCGCCTTTAATGCAGTGGAAAAGTGAAAACGAAAGTGATCAGCGCTGCAGTTATCCAGTTAGCTGATCGCATGCTGAACTCCGGTCAGTTGACTTTCGTTTTGGAATCTCCGCTCTCCATGAGAGCTAATGATGATGCAATTAAAGGCCAGGCCAGGCCAGGCCAGGCCAGGCCAGCCCAGACCAGGCCAGCCCAGCCCAGCCCAGCCCAGCCAAGTCAGCATTAACATATCATCCATAGGCAATAAGGAAATCATTGAGCGCTCACCGATCACTGCACACATTGAGCACATGTTGACAAATTACAGACGGCTGTTTATACTAAATGCAATTTCTCGCAATGACCAAATGCAGCTGCTACAATTATGGCAATTGCTTGGCATTTATGTAGCGTTGTCCACTTGCTGTGGCCAAGTCCAAGAGCCCCGGCCTAAACGGGCAATTATCAATGGCTGTGGTTATGGCAACCTTTCACCTGCGCCAGCCTCTACGAACAGGTTTCACATTCCCTCAAATGCAAATCAATAGAATAATTGCAAACTGTCCTTGGCTTGCATGGCGTGAGAGCTGATCTCCAACTGACTCCTCTCCTCTTCTCTTTCAGGCCCTTGGACTATGAAGCGAGGCATGCAACTCATCGCCATTTGGCTGGGCCTCTTGGCCTCGGCCAGCTATGCACAGGCGCAGAAGGAGTCCACCGGCAAATGGTCGCGACAACTGGAATCTGTGGGCGCCGCCGACACTGGCGATGCGCTCGACTGGGTGCCGTTGGCACAGCCGCTGGATGACAGCGGCAAAGATCGCTCGGCCAACGGACGCGTGCTCACCTATTCGCAATCCTTTCCGCCCAGTGGACGTTTCGGTGATCTGAACAAACCCTTCGATTATCCGTATCAGTTTCAGCGCTTTCCGCACGCGGCGCCGCTGCGACATCAGGGACCACCGCCGCCGCTAAAGAGCAGCGCCGCGCAGGAGCCCACCTCGCAGTCGTTCTTCAAGTTCGAGATGCCCTTCCACAACGAGGCCAATCAGCCGAATGCGCCGCCCACGCTGCAAACGGGCTATCAGATCCAGCATACCTTTGGCGCTGGCTCGCTGCCGGCGCCCTCCTCGCTCTTCAGTCCGCCCTCGCTGTTTGGCCAGCAGCCGCAGCAGTATGCGGACTTCCAGAAGCCGCTCGCCCAGGCGCTGAGCAAGCCGCTGCATCAGCAGAACTACATACAGGATAATTTCCCGCTAAAGTCGCATGCCAAGCCCATACCCACGCAGGCATCGCTGCAGAGCGTAACACCACAGGTATTCCCCGTCGATCCGGAGCCGGAGAATGTGTTTGGCTTGAGCAAGCCGGCAGCGCCCGCAGCTGCCAGCAATGCAGCTGCCAACCAGCAGCAGCAGCAGCAGCAGCAAGAGGTACAGCTGCTCTATGTGCCCTATGACACGCTCTACAATCAGCAGCGACAGCCCCAGAGCTCGGCGAGCATCGGCTCGAGCAGCAACTTCGAGGTGAACAAGTTCAATGTGAACGCCGGCCTGCCCGCTGTGAATCCCTATCAGATCAATCAGTTCTACACGCAGGATCCGAGCGTGGGTAGCGATTTCTTTGGCGGCGGCGGCGGCGGCACCACAAAACGACCGAGCACCACCACGACGCAGCCGCAGCACATCTTCCAGAGCTATGCGCAGCCGCAGGCGCAGGTGCAGGCGCAGCCGCAGCCGCAGTTTACGACGGCAAAGCCCAAGCCAAAGGCGCATCAGCCGCCGCTGGCCATGTTCCTGCTGCGTCCCAATGCACGACCCACGCAGTCGGATGTGGTTGCTGCGCTGCGCAATGCGCGCGCCATTTCCGTTATCGATTCGCCCACCAAGCAGACACCGGAGATATTTGTCGGACCCGCGGGCATGCCCATACCCGATGGCTATGTGAAGTTCGATCTGCCGTATCTGTCGCAGTTGGCGCACAGTCGCGATCTCCAGGACGTTTCGTTTTTCGTGGCGCCGCTCAGCTACCGCACGCCCAACGGCTTCAACAAGATCCTGCTGCCCGAGCCGCATGTGGGCTCCATTGTGATCAATCGTGCGAAGGACAGCGCTGCCATACAGGAGCTCGTCCAGCCGCAGCCCGTGCGCCCGCAGCGCCCCAGCAGCACGCGCAATCCCTTCGAGAGCACCACCCAATCACAGCCACAGCCACAGCGCGGCATTCCCAGTCCGGCGCCGACGCGCGGCAACAAATTCAGCTACTATTACGTGCAGGACAACAACCAGCAGCAGCAGCAGCAGCAGGAGCCCAAGCCGGCCAAACAGGAGCGCCACAAGAAGAAGCGGCCGCAGCATGTGGCCGTGGAGCAGCCCGTCTACCGTGCGCCGGCAAAGACGTCAAATCCCTTCGATACGCTGAATCAAATTGGAGGCGATGATTTCTTCAATACGCTCAGCACGAAGCAGCCGAGCAGCAGCACAAGCACCAGCAGCTCCACCTCGACGACGACCTCGTCGACCACTTCCACGACGGCCACGCCGCAAACGCTCTTCACGTACAGCTCCAGGCCGCAGGTGGAGTTCCCCAGCTCCAATGGCCAGCTGTATCCACAGCTGCAAACGGTGGTGCAGGAGCAGCTGCCACGCCTCACCACACGGCCGCCCACTTCCAGCACAGTCGAGGATGAGCTGCGCATGAAGCAATACTTCCGGCAACAGGATGCGTTCCGCCAACGTCCACAAACCACGAATCCACCCTTTGAGCAGTCGCTGCAATACACACCATCCTCACTGGACTACGAGGCAGCACAGCCCACGACGACGCAGCGGACCAAGCAGCGCGTCCATCACTATACGCCAGCTGCCGTGCCGGTGACCACCTCCGATGTGGGCTACAATTTCGATCCGCAGGGACAGCAGCCGCAAAATCATCGTCCCAGCTACAATCAGAACGAGGTCAGCTTGGAGTACGAGCCGAATCCGTATCATGTGCCCTCCGAGCTGCCACCGCTGACCCCCGATATACCCGGCCTGGTCAACAATTTGCAGGAGAAGGACAAGCTGCCGGCCAGCACGACGCCGATTAGCGAGCCGGAGCCGGAGACGGAGACGCGTCCCACGCGTCGACCCGTGTTGCGCACACGCAAGCCGGCCGTTTCGAAGGTGGTGACCACCTCGTCGGTGTCGTATTCCGAGTCGGAAAACACTGGCAAGTTGCCCACGCATCGCATACGACGTCCCTACGGCAGTCGCGGCACAGCCATCGACAATGCCGCCGAGGAGCAGCCGAGCACAACGCGTCGTCCGGCCACATCGCGTAATCCGCTGCTGCGCAATCCCAATCGCATACGCTACCAGCCGACCACAGAGGAGCGACAGACACTCAAGACCAAGAAGAAGCACTACAAGGGCTCTAAGAACGGCAGGCCCAGCGAGGATCAGGACTTGGACTATCAGCGCGATGTGCTCAAGCAAAACTATCCCGTGTTCAAGGCGCCCTCGCGTCGTCCCACCAGCCCCACGGCCATACCCAGCTCGTACGATGTGGCCAATACCGAGGGACCCGCCTCCGAGACCCAGCAGGTGTACACCGTGACGCCGAGCAACAGCATCGACCAGGGCGACCAGGGCGATCAGGGCGTCTATGTGCCCGGCCTGCTGGAGCCCATGCAGATAGCGCAGCATTACAATGAGTTCTCCAAGGACAACTATGGCCCTGGCTATTTTCCCAATCAGGAGGATCTGAATCCCACGGAGGCGATTGTGCGCAACGAGGTCAGTCCCATCTATACGACTTTGGCCACAACC